>JAPWDM010000001.1:113344315-113679315 GCA_035578155.1 Brachynemurus nebulosus | reverse complement strand
TTAAAGTTTCCTAAGGGATAGGAATATGAAACTAATTAATCTCAAAACTACTGAATCGATTGCAATCAAATTTGATATGAAAATGTATAATTTTATATACGAAATCAGACTGAAATCGCTCAATAATGTTGACCTGACTGAATAATTTATTTTGTATCCCTCACGGGCCTTTAATCGAGATACAAATTTTTCTTTCTGTTATTCCAAAGCATAAAAGTTCCCCTTACTAAATTCGATTGAAATCGGTTTTGTTGTTTTACAGTAATTAGTTTGGTATTAATATCCTGCAGGAACCTTTAGCAAACATGTAAAATTATCCGATCAGTTATTTTAAGCCATATAAATATTCCTATAAATTTTATTGAGATCGGTTTAGTAGGTTTGATACAAATTAATTTTCACAATTTATTAAATTTCACTTCACAGTTTCTCTAAAAGTCTCTAGCGAAATTATGATAACACTGAATTTTTCTAGTTGAATTGTAAGGCACATCATCCGTTGACAATAATTCGTTTTTTTAGGGCCCGAAGGGACCCTATTAATTTACTTGTGTGACCAATGGAATATTATTAACATTATTATTATTAATGTGTCGAAAACTTCATTGACATTTCTATGAAAATATATTCTCACTTTTGTGGGGCTATTTTTAAAACAGAAAAAAAACTATTAATGAAATTTTTTAACCAAAACAGGTAGTTTGACATTCAAATAGTCGTACTATTATTAAATTTAAGGTTAACTTAAAACCAGAGGCAAGAAAACAAACAAATAACATTAAAAAATTTCCCACGTCCCTGTGTACAAATATATGTATTATACTGATGTTGAAAGCGTAGTTTACACGATACAATAATTTTTTCTTACTGTCCCATAATTCCAAAATATCTTTAAATTTGATACTGAACAATATTAATTTCCTATAATAGCTTTGAGGACATTTAATAGCAAATTAAATATATTTTTTTATCCATTTTGCATGTTCAAAAGCTAATTTATTGGAATTTATAACTTAGTAAGTTGTAATTGACTATTAAGTGATGTATCAAGTTTGCTGATGTATGATGTATCAAAACTCAACCATAGACAAATACACTAAAGATCACTATCTCTGTACTCTGTAGCTGAAAGACTATTTAGATGCCATCTCTCGGTTTGAGAGAAAACAAAATTTTAGAAGCGCGCGTTTGAAATGCCACTACACTCAAATTTCATTTTACATTTTTACTCTTATACGCATATTTCTGATTGATATTTGATTTAATTACATTGAAAAAAATTATTTTTAGAAAAGTACTGCAAATGAAGTATCTGAAAATACAATTTAAATAAAAAAAATCAACATATTCAATTAAATCAAGTATCAATCAGAAAAATAAAATTAAAACACATTTAATGTAACTATTTTTATTATTTTTTATTTAACAGTAAGCTGATTTACAGTTGATAAAATAGTAATCAAAATCAGAAAGGTTTCTATAGCTCCAAATAAGACGCAAAATATATGGCTGAACCACAGACCAGTGAACATATTATATGAGGTCCTCAGTGGAAAGGCGGTACAAGTGAATAAACTTAAATATTGAGAAATTTAATTGTAAAGTTTAAATGTGATAGAAAAATCTGTTGGTGAACAATAATTTATTTTTCAAAAAATTTCGGTCGTATATATTATAGTCTGGGGGCCAGGGGGTGTTTTCATCATTGATTACCACTCCTCTGTAACTTCGTGTACGGCTTCATTTTGACGAGTCTTCCAAGTCTTTTATCTACGAAAATTCTTATAAGTGCGACGTTTACTAAATACGCAGTTGCGAAAGGCGTTAATTCGACGATGTTATAAACAGTTATTGCCAACGTTTTACTTTTAAATTTACGTAAAAGATAATGAAATAACCTACGCGAAAATATATTTGTCCGACAAAAACGGTGCGTCGTTCGCCGTGTCCGCCGTCTGTAACTTGCCTTGTTATTTCATTGCCTTTTACGTAAATTTAAAAGTAAAACGTTGGTAATAACTGTTTATAACATCGTCGAATTAACGCCTTTCACAACTGCGTATTTAGTAAACGCCGCACTTATAAGAATTTTCGTAGATAAAAGACTTGGAAGACTCGTCAAAACGAAGCCGCACACGAAGTTAAGGAGGAGTGGTAATCAATGATGAAAACAGCTCCCGGACCATTATACAGATTTCCGTATCAATATGATTTTTTGAAAATGTCAAGCCATATGAATTTTCTAAGCATTTTTTCTGACTTGTACCATTTTGACACTCAAGACGTTCAGGCAAAAAATGGTACAACTGCATTTTAAATTAATGCTTAACGTCTTATACATTCAATTTTGATATATAAAACATTAACTCATTTTAATTTATAAATAAAAACGCTTTTTAACTATTGGAATAGAAAAATTTTTTTAAAAATTAGAATTAAATAAAACTATTAAAATAATATTTTTCATATTAACTATGTTTTTAAATATTAACTAAATATGTAATGATAATGCATAGAATTATTTAACATTTGACACAAATTTTAAATGCAGTCAAGTACCGTATTAACACAACACTTTGTTTTTAGAGAGCTTTCTAGTGATGTATATAAATCCTGGATTGGACCGACTAGAGGGACTGTTCAGGTAAAATTGGGGGTAAATTTTGAAATAGGATTAAACTATTCAATATAGGACAAAAAGTTAAACGACAATATTGTAGTCCAACTGACGCTTTACAAAAAAGTTCCATATATATAACTGAGGGCCCTTCTTAATGCGTGTCAACCACGCACTTGTTACAATTTAACTAGAGCTGTTATAATAAAACGGTTTTGACAATATAGCTGCAACATATATATATATATATATATATATATATATATATATATATATATATATATATATATATATATATATATATGTATGTATGTATGTATATGATCTATTTCACTAACTGTAAATTTTAAATTTGCAGTTTGTTTTTACAAAAAAGAATAGAAGGTTTATTTAATGTTTCGAATATAAGAATTTTTAACAATGACTCAGGCTCAGTTGTATTTGAAACGGGGTATATATATATATATATATATATATATATATATATATATATATATACGTATATATATATATGTATATATATATATATATATATATATATATATATATATATATATATATATATATATATATATATCGCTCCATTATTGCAATAGTCGGTTATCTGGGAAATATCAACTTTTGAGATATTCAAGTTTAAAGTTTTTTAGAATATATTTATTGTCTTTTGAGAGTTATTTGAAATCCAATGTTAATGCAGTTTTGACAGAAAACTCTTTAAATACGGTATTAAATTATACTATGAAAATTAAAAGAAATATTTTATTTTATCAGCCCAAATTTTCAAATTTTCCTAGATAACTGATTATTGCATAAAAATATTTTGAATAGAATTACTACGGTGGTAAAAATAACCCAATTTTAAAAATGAAAACCATTATTAAGTGAAATAAAACCATTTCTTTTAACATAAAAATACCGAAAAAAAGTTAACAAACTCGTCACAAATTATTCACTAATTAAAACCTAAAAAGCATGAACCTTGATAATGACAATTTGACAAATTTTACAGAACACCAAAGATAAAGTCTGAGAGCTGGTATTCTCCTATTATGATTTTTCTTGAACATCCAGTAGTATAGTTAAAACGTAGTGAAATTCTACTAACATAATTAAAAAATTGATTAAATAACAAACATTATATTAATCATAAAAGCATGCATATTGTAATACATTTACTACATTGTTAATATTTTCCTTGTTTGATTTGACATAACGAATTTCTTTTATAATTTTAAAATTCGGTTATGTTTAGTTTGTAAAATTTTCAAAATTTTTTTTGCTTCAATACTCGGATAAAATGCAATAACCTAGTATTGTAGTAAAAATAAATTGAATTTGACGCTTCTGCAGGACGGTTATATCAATATACCTTAGTCTTGCAACAATTATAATTTAAATTTATTAAAATTGTCACACAAGGATACCGATTATATTAGCAAAAATATTAAGCTTAGAGCTTAACTGATTGTAGCATTTGAAAGATACGCTTTTCCTCTTTCGAATGATGTAGATAACTCAAAAATGTAATTTTGCCCAGATAACCGACTATTGCAATAATGGAGCGATATATATATATATATATATATATATATATATATATATATATATATATATATATATATATATATATATATATATATATATTCCCGCTACCTTCTAATATGTGTAGGACACCCCTATGGAAGCTGAAATTACCTATTAAGAGCTGAAATTTGGTAAGTGGGGCTCATTCCGATGCACAACAATACTATCAAAATGGAGTCAGATCTTTAAGGGTGGGGGGGGGGGGCGGTAATACGATAAAACTTTTCCAAACCGGTTGGAAATAATGTTTTGGTCAATTATCTGCAACATATCCAAAATTCAGCTTGCTAGGATGATTTGGAGGGAGTAGAGGGGGAAAAAAGTATTTTGGCTGGATCTAACACGCCCACAGCCCTCCAGAATTAACGCAGAGAGTTGAAATTTGGTATGTTGATAAAGTTCTTACCTAAGTTGTGCTTTTTGGAGGTTTTAATATTTTACTCCCACTCCCCTCATTTTTAAGCTACAATTTCATGCTTTTTTGAGGTTTTCGAAGTTTGTACCACTCGCACAGGTCACCCAAATTAACCTGGAGGGCTGAAATTTTGTATTTGGATTGAGTTAATATCAAGGGGGTGCCTTTTGGGGGTCTCAGTTTTTAACCCTTACCCCCACCATTTTACCAAAAAGAACATTATTTTTCTTGTTTTTTAACAGTTTCGTTCGGGTCAAAATCTCCCCAAATAAACCTAGAGGGCTGAAATTTGGTGTACAGGTTAAGCTAATAGCCAGACACTGTTTTTTGGAGGTTTCAACTTTTAACCCTTACCCCCACGATTTTTACGCCAATATTTCCTTAATTTTTTTGCTTGTTTTCTAACACGTCTAGAGACTCCATAAGGAAACCTAGAGGGCTGAAATTTTGTACGTGTATTGAGTTAGTATCCAGCTAGTGCCTTTTAGGGATTCCACATTACTTTTTTCCCCACTTCTCCCATTTTTACATCGGAATTTAATGGTATTGTTAAATGTGTTTTAAAAAATAAAAAATAAACTTACTCTTATAACAAATGCAATACACAAATATTAAGTAATTTAAAAATGTTATTAAAGTCACTGTTTATTTTTAAAGTGGGAATTTTGGATTTTTATTATTTATAAAATATAAATTTTGGATTTTTTTGGAAAGAAAAAATATCTTCATAAAGGCCTTCCAGTTTACTATTTAAGTTCCTTTTCTAATATTTAAAAATAAAACACAAAGGCAATTAGCGGATAAGCATGGGTAGGAATTCCCTCGTACGAATTGTATTCGCTTTTTTCCTGCTAACTGCTATCGGCACAAAATTGAAATTTACTGAGATTCAGCCCTTAAAAACTTAAAACCTTTTGTTAAAGCTCCGATCAACTGGACACTCATCATCAGTTTTGAAACCACCAAAATGACAAATCGCTTGTAGACTTTCAATTACATTTCGCTTGTAGACATTCAGTACCGAAGATGAAAGAAGAAATTCGACTTCCGTGATGGGGCCCTGCTGCTCACGGCGTTTTTTTATTTTCAAATTAATTATTTATTATTTGTAAACTTATCATTTTATTCTAAAATGACTTATAAAAATACATCTGAGTTGGAATTAGAACTAAAAAGATTACATTCAAAGAGCCAAAATTTATTTACTAGAATCCAATTGTGTTATGATTTAGCCAAAGAATTGAGGTCAGATAATTTTGATTCGAAAAAATTAGAAAGATTCCAAATTAGATATTCCATTTTAGAAAAAATTCTGTTAAATTACCATGAAATTGTAAATAGAATTGTTGCAATTAATCAAGTTTTAAAACCTGAAGAATCACCGAATTATAATCTATTAGATTTTTGAAGATTTGTATGCGAATATAAAGTATACTGCACAAAATTTTGTGAAAAGAGAAATATTTAGTTTTAGCAAATCATCGAATGAAAGGAAACCCCATATTCAGTTGCCAAAAATAAAATTAGTCAAATTCGACGGAAGTGACCGATCACTTTGGCCCCTCTTTTATGAAAATTTCAGGCAATTAGTCCATACTCAAAAGGATTTTTCATTAGCAGAAAAATTGCAATACCTTTTAAGCAGTCTTTCAGGTAGAGCCTTAAAATTATGTAGTTCAGTTGGAGCAGTCCCTAGTAATTACTCATTTATTTGGGAATTATTGGAAGAAACTTACCAGGATAAGCGATATTTAGCCAATATTTATTTAGACCGCTTATTAAATTTCAAAAATTCAGCCAATAATGTAAATCCTTCATCAAATTTTCTAGAAAAATTTGATACTAGTGTTTCCGCACTTCAGCGCCTTAACATAGAAAATGTAGGTGATTATATATTAACATACATTGCGTTACAAAAATTGCCATCAGATATAGTTAATGCGTTTGAATTGATTCGTCAAACATCGAATTTACCCAAGTGTGACGAATTATTCAAATTTGTTCGTAGCCAAAATAAAATATTAGCAAATAAAGCATCTAAAATTCAGAATTCTAATAGTTGTAAAGTAACTAAAACATTTTTAACCAATAATTCAAGTGCAAACACTAGACAATGTGTTGTTTGCCGTAAAGCTGCTCATTTATTGAAACATTGTGATTTATTTAAAAATTTGCCTCAAGAAAAAAGATACAAAATTATCAAAGATAACCATTTATGTTTAAATTGTTTTTCATCACAACATGGTGTTCAAAAATGTCTGTCCAAATTTTCACGTACAGTTTGTAAATCTCGTCACCACACACTGTTACATAAGAATAATATCCCATTTCGCAATACTGTACCTAGTCATTATGATTAGAGAAGATTTAAACTTCATTTTAAAAAGGAAAAAAGAGGTATTTTGTCGCGGCCTCAAAAAAGTGTATTTGTTATGAAAAAGAAAAGTCAACGCTACACTTTAAAATTTAATTTAGCAAACTTAACTATATTTTTTTTAAAGCCGGGTTAATTGTAATTGATTAAGAGGTCCCAACATACAAAAACCAACACATACAACACCAGTACATATCCATTCAATATATGTATATATACTGTCTAAAGCCGGTTCATACGATACTACGAACATCTTCCAACATTGGACGTTTGATGATTCGTCGCATCGTGTAGCCGTTGTTCGAACCCACAAGTGTCTAAAGCCGGGTACACACGTGAGCACGAATGCACTTGAGGCAAGCCGAGGACGTACAGTATGCCTCGAATTCAATTTCCGTTATTTAAAGTTCCTACGAACGAGGCTGAATAAAATAAGCGAGCCATTAATGCTCATTCGTTCAGCACTTTTAAAAAATGGCAGATGAGTACAATATTGTTTTGGCAAATGCTGCTTTCATAGTAATGTCTAATTTAATTAAAAAAAAAGAAAACAAAGGCGTTGGTGGTCTACTCAATTATATATAAATAGACCTTTGTCTACAAGTATTCTAAATAACTTAATGTATGATGAAGAAAATGGCCGTTTTAAAAATTTTGTTCGAATGTCTCCTGAAGATTTTGTTTTCCTGACGCAATGTATTTACGAAAAAGTTAAAAAGAAAGATACAATTTCTGGAGAACAAAGATTAGCTGTTACTTTACGATATTTAGCCACTGGTGACTCTTTTACAAGTCTATATAATATTTTACAAGTTATATAATACAAGTCGTAACACGTTGACAACAATTACACAAACGTTTAAAAAATTTAAATATTAATGGACAACGTACACCACGTACACACTAGAATAGAACCGAGGCACGAATTCCTTTGATGTACCGACTCGATATGACTCGCCGTTGCCTCGCCTCGGCATGTATCTGAGACATTGCCGCGCTCTGAACAGACGTATACACTTGAGCAAGTGTACGTCCTCGACTTGCCTCATTTACATTCGTGCTCATGTGTGTACCCGGCTTAATGTCGAGCGTCGAACGTTCGCATTTGGCCATGTCCCAGCCGATGTATTCTTGCATCGAGTCAAAGGAATGCTTCCAACGTTTGAAGGATAATGTTCGTTGTTTCGACTCAGCGGCTATACGACTTGTTCCTATGAAAAGAGACAAAATCCTTGTATAACATTAGAGATTAACATCAGACAGATAACATCCTCGTCCACTGAATAAACGTTTATATACTTTAACCATATTTAAATGGGATGACTTTTCGAGAGGGTGTTATTAGTGATCATAAACCTTTAAAAAGTTAAATTATTTTATTGCTTGCAACAAATGCCACACTGTGTTCATTACAGTTATGTTTAAATATAATACCTGTTTTACGAGTGACGGTTTCTTTTAATACTTACATAGACAAGTAGGTAACATGCTGTGAACAATACTAATGATTATTGCCGTACTTGAAAAGTCATCCCATTTAAAGATAGTTAAAGTATACCAAACTATTTTCATATGAATTGGATCAAAAATTCGATTCACCATGTAGCAGGAACATTCGCAGCACCAACTGTCGAACTTACTTGCATCGAACGTTGGAAGAAACGTTCATAGCATCGTGTAGAACCGGCTTAACTATAGACGTAAAACGACGATTCAAAAGTGTAACTTATTGTAAGCAGTGTTGCCAACTTGGTGGTATTACCACTAAAACTAGTGGTTTTGAACTTCCCACAGTGGGGAAAATTTTTCCCTAGTGGTCTGCGGTTTTCGGTGTTGCCGTCTTAGTGGTTCTACCACTAAAACTGCTGGTTATTTTGTTATTAATTTATATAATATTTTTCTATTTTGTTATGATTAATTCATAAAAATTAAATTATAAAAATTTTTATTTAAAAAAAATTTTTTTTTTTTTTTTGCTTGTCGATGAAGAGCTGGTGGTTTTTAGTGGTTTTTTAACAGTTCAAAGTCGAATTTAGTGGTCTCTGCAAAAAAAAAGTTGGTAACACTGATTGTAAGTGCACTCTAAGTACAGAAAATATTTCACTCTTATGTAGGCATTAGTTGAAGCCTAACTCTTGCTGTGTGCAAATCTCTTCTTATTGTCGTGTTTTTGGTGGTAAAATATTACAATTTGTATTAAAAGTATTTAGGTTTTTGTGCGGTGATAACGTGTAGAAATTGCAGCAGAAGTGAGAAAAAGTCTTCAAGTGGTGTAACATTTCATTTGTAAGTATTTTAATTTTCTATTAAAAATAACAACAGTTAATATGCTGCCATATTGAATTTATATCGCAAATGCATGAAAATACCGGTACCGTATTTAAAAATTTTCATAAAATATAATTTGAAAATGCAAATATTTTTTTTATAATATAACTATAGTGAATAAATTAAAGTATAACGTATTATACGACATAGATTGAAAAATTAATTGTTGCAGTTCTAATAATTGTGAGTTATAATAATTTTATAGTTGCAGTTATAATAATTTTATTTAAAACAATTTTTAATAAGTTCTGTTTGATCTGATGAATAGCAAAGAATTTTATGATTTTTCTATACAATTATTTGTTAATACAATTATAAACTTTAAAATATTTGTTGCAGCTTTTTAATGGGTTGTACATTTTATTTAAAAAATTTTTAATGTACCTAAACACTTTTTTTGTGTACTATATATATATATATATATATATATATATATATATATATATATATATATATATATATATATATATATATATACATATATAATTTTATGAAAGACCCTGTATATATATATATATATATATACATACAGGGTCTTTTATAAAATTTGCACCATGGAAACTTTCGTACTATTGATATTTTGAAAAGTATTGTAGCGGGGTTAGTTGGTGCATCGGTTGGAATAAAAATGTAGCTAAACACATTTCCCCCCCCCCCCCACTTGTTATTTGGCGGGAAACCGGAAATTTCAAATTTGTCAATTACGAAAAATGGTAATAATTTCAAAATTACTCGTCACTTCCACATGAAATTTTGGCACCGTATCAAAATTGCGTCTAGTAAACATATTCCGACAGTTAAATACCATAATCTGCAAAACTAACGCTTAAAAATCAACTTTTTCAAAAAGCAACTTTAGGTGGCCCTAACTTCAAAATAATTTTATAAATTCTAGCAAAATAAAAATTATACCATTCTTTGACATCTACTTATTCATAAAATTACAATTGTTATCAAAATATTGTCATAGATATTGGTCTTTCAATAGAAAAATTTAGTTTTGTACTAAAAAAAACACGTCTCTTTAACACTGGAGTTTTAATAAGCATGGACATAATTATTATTACTGTATTTTCTTTATAGTTAGTAGCAAAGATACTTATTATGCTAATTTCACAAAAAAATTCCTAAGAATAATTTAAATAAATGATATTCCAGTCCTTTAAAATTACTAGAATTTTTGGTAATATTTGATATTTTATTAATAAAATTTATTATCAATATAACCATGATACACAAACATCACGGCAATATTGGTAATATAATAATAACTAGTTAAATATTAAGAAAATTTCTAGCAGATTTAAAGGACTGGGGATATTTATTTGAATTATTCTTAAAAGATTTTTATATGGAATTAGCGTACGGCATATCTTTACTACAAATTATAAAGAAAATAAAGTGATGATAATTATTCATGCTTATTAGAACTCCAATGTTACAGAGACGTGTTTTTTTATGACAAAATTGAATTTTTTTTATTGAAAGACCAATATCTGCGGCAATATTTTGATAATAACTGTGATTTTATCAATAAGCAGACTTCAAAGATTGGTATAATTTTTGCTTTGCTAGAATTAATAAAACAGTTTTAAATTTAGGGTTACTTAAAGTCGAATTTTGGAAAAGTAAAGTTTTGGGCTTTATTTTTCGATACTGTGGTATTTAGTTAACGGGATATATTAACTAGACCTAATTTTGATATGATATCAAAATTTCATGATGAAGTGATCAGTACTTTTCAAATTATTACCATTTTTCATAATTCGCAATTTTGAAATTTTCGATTTCCTGCCAAATAGCAAGAGAGGAGTAAGATGTGTTTAGCTACTTTTTCATTCCAACCGATGCACCAACTAGCCCCAAATATTTTTCAAAAAATCAATAGTAAAAAAGTTTCCCAAATGGTGCGAACTTTATGAAAGACACTGTATATATATATATATATATATATATATATATATATATATATATATATATATATATATATATATATATATATTACTAACTATTTGTTAAATTGTAGATTTCCTAAAGATCCAAAAATCAAAAGTTTATGGGCGAAAGTAGTAGGAAGATCCGAAGATTGGATACCGACTAAATATAGTTACATTTGTTCAAATCATTTTAGTGAAAACTGTTTTTTTGTTACCTTTTTGGGTAAAATATTTTCTTTTATTTATCATACAATTTCGTTTACATATATTTAGTAACTACATATATTTTTTAGGTTAAAGATTCAAAAGAAACCTTAAGCCAAAGCCTCGACGTCCTCAAAAAGTTTTCTCGGAACGAGCAACGTTTTAGAAACAAGTAAGTAAAATATATATGGCTTTTGACGTGGAACATTTCAGAGTTCATTTGAATAAGAGTAACGTAGCTTTCATCTAAAACGAATTAAGAAATTTGAACAAAATCCCGAGAAAAAATATTTATATATAATTATATAGAATGATTATATATAATTGTATAGAAAAAATGGCCCGATAGAATTGTATAGGATTATATATAACTATATAGAATTATATATATTTTCGCTACGGGTAGAATAGGGACGTACAATCAATCAGTGCATGTCTATTAAAATTAAGGGAAGAAAAAGTGACATTTCTTTACGTCAGATACGAATATTTTTGCATCACTTTTTGTTCCTTTAAATAACACCACACTGATTCTACTTCGTCTGCATTATGTTTGTTGTATTTACGGTGTGCTAGATTTTATTAAATTAATAAAATAAAAAAACACGCATTAAACAACTTTATTTTTGTAGAAGATCAAACAATAAAAATTATAGTATTCAATACCATACGTTCGTGTCTAGCTGTAATGGAATACTGGTCGTGAATGTGTTGGGTTTGTTGGCGTAGTTATCACAACCATGTCCCTGTTACTCTCCATATATCCATTATAAAAAATTATACCGTTTACTGACGCCGCTGTAACTAATATATCAGATGGCGTTGATGGTACTTGTTCTTAAATGAGCGGCAATTTTAGATTACTTAGAATCCAGCTGTGATTGTTGAGGTTTTATAGTATGTCAGTAAGTAATAATTTATTGAACTGTTTTGATTTTTCTTGAAAGTTTATTTTTCATTATATAGAATTTTAAGTTAATCCATAATGACAATAACGTGCCTTGTACCCAATTGTACTTCGAGGTATAAAAAAAAATTTCGTTCTTTTTAGTCCTGAAAGACAAAGAACTTTGTCAATTGTGGGAAAAAATAATTAATCGAAACGATTTGCAGGCATTTTGTATCTGTTTGTATCTAGTTACTACTTGAAGACACGTATTTTTAGAACGAATCAAAACCGGTTAATTTTGGAATATATAAGCTTCGCAATTTAATTTATAGGATTAGTGTTAGAAAATGACTGTACGAGTCGAAAGTGCACTCACACCATTTTTAAAAAGTGGATTTTTTGCAAAGCAAAAATCGGTTTTAATTTTGTTTAATAATATAAAACTAATAATAATATATAACTTTTATTACAAAACTGAAAACTAAAGATAACAAAAACATTATTTAAAAATGTAAAATTTATGGGGTTTAAATAAAGAAAAGATTTTACATTAAAGATTGTTGTGAATTCTTATTCTTTATTCTCCATGAAAAATTAGTCAAAAATTTTGTTACTGGTTATAAAAGAATTTTTTTTAAATATTATTATTTGTTATTTTAAATAAACTGTTATATTTTCGTAAATCTATTTTTTTTCCTTTTTTGTAATTTTATTTATTTTGCCACACTCCAGTTTTACCTAATGTATATTTTATCTTTCCTGTAAATTAGTAATACATACATATTTAAAAGTTCCGCTATTTTTTGCCAACGAGTACCATCAGCGCCATATAGCGGACTGTGACATTAAAAATTCGTCCTTGAAAAAAAGTGGCAGGGACATGATCACAACACAACCTAAGTTGCCATAATCCAACAATCAACATCCAATACATAAATCATACGACATACACCGTATATGGTATACAACACCATACCTGAAGCATATCGTTGCCGGTACTTCAATATGTCGTATGTCAAAAATATGTCATTTTCTGTTAACAACGCTATAGTAACCAAAATCATCTTTTCTATATAATAGCCAAAATTCCACTGTCTAGGACTACAGTGAAACAGAGAATGCGCACTTGAAAATATTTCGTATATTGCCATTTTTATTTGGCAGTGCGTCATAAGTCGTATGGTGTTTTAAAAATACAGGTACTTTAATAAACAATAAATAACACTAATAACACATCACCAAAAATCCTTGATAATTCAATAAACAGAGCAACCAAAAAGAATTGCAGCGTAAAGAATAAAACAGCTTTTTTAATTTCTGACAAATGCCTTTTTTTGACATACGACGTTTTGAAGTAACTGCGACGATATATGTTTGTATATCATCATAGAACACTAGAAGCCAACTAATATCAAAAAAGTGTAATTCGCTTGGAGTCATTTGTAGGCCAGTCACAGCTTAAGGCATGTAGTCAGTCAGTGTCCGTCGCCGAACACACAGTACATTGTTAGACAATGCTTAGACATTGTTACTTAAATTGGACAGCTTGATCTGTCCCATAATACGTGTGTTGTAGTCGTTGTAGTAGTATGTGTGAATACGCACACAGACGCAACCATTAAACCAATACCACTGCAAACAGTGTGTATCTACACGCCAGAGTGGGGAGATTTTACGTCACAAACTCATTACAAGTGGAACAGAGACATCACATAGACAATCTAGTTTGACCCCTTGTATATCATGGACTGTCTTCGCATACATACAGGCGGAACATAAATATCATATGACGCATATTAAGCATATTATAACACATGTGGTAACTGATAAGACATAACTGTTCAATAATGTTCATAACGAAAATCGAATTAGTTCTGAATTCAAAAAGGGAAGAAATATTTGATATAACATTCCCAAAAAAAATTACATATTAAGTATATATAATTTTATATAATTCATATATAATTTTTATAATAATTATAGAAAAAATTGTATGATTTATATAATTACATATAATTTCATATAATTATATATAATTCCATATAACTATATACAATTATATAAAATTATATGTAGAAAAAATTCTATATAATTCTATCGGGCCATTTTTTGTATACAATTATATAAAATTTTGTATAATTACAGTCTGTTAAGTAAGATCGTGGTCGACCATACTCACAACTGGTAAAAGTATTTCTCTAAATATTTTGTGAGCAGATAGAGTGAACCTTTGTCATCGATGCACTTTAAAGAAAGATTTAGTTGTTTGTCTTTTGTTAGAATAACAAGTGAAGTACCATGAGTGCCAAATACGCGACACGAATGCCAAATCTGGCATTGTTACATTAGATTGGCCGTCATAGTCGCCCGATACCAATCCGATTGGGCTCATATCAAGTACAAACTTCGAGGGAAACGCATATATACATTTAAAGCAGTTAACTTGCGAGATTCGTCGCATTTGTAGGGCCTTGCCGCTAGAGTATGCCGTCAATTTAACTAAAAGTATGCCTTGAAGATACCGTTACCACCGGCGATTATGGACGCCGGTAGTGACTGGACACCTTATAAAGCTAATTGCATCGCAGTCCTCATCAAGTGGAACGTATATATGTATTTCAAAATTTTTTTAAATAAATTTTTATATAAATTATTTTTACCACGAACTAACTTAAAAGATCGTATATATAAATTTTATATAATTATATATAAATTATATAAAATTATATATGAATTATATAAAACTAGCTTTTACCCGCGGCTTCGCAAGCGTGAATTTCGTAATTTAGTAAAGGTAATTCTTTTTAGGTAATTTGCTAAAATATTTTGCCCTTATTTTCTTGTCATAAGCTGAAATGATAGGCTTTATTTATTGGTAAGCTCACTCATCAATCCTCTTTATTTTTAATTTCTCCCTTTGGCTAGTTATCTAAGAACAATTGAAAATTTTCAAAAACTAATTGGTCATTTCCTAAAGCATATAACATAGATTAAAAATCTAAAGTAAGCCTATTAAGAAGGTGTCAATGAATTTGGTATTGAAGTGAAAAAAGTATGTTGATTTAAAATACTCAAATATTACATATTTTTAAAATACCTAATATTTTGTAGACTTTGCTCTAAATAAGCATCATCCCTATTCCTATTGGAACATTTAAATCGCTACATCCCCTATAAGTCTGTTTGCATTATATTTGAATATTTCCTAAAGTAACTGACTCATTGTTGGAGACGCTAGAACGGTAGACGTTGAAAATGTAAAGTTTGACCTCTCCCCCATTTTTTGCGTTTACACCGCGTCTCCACTAGACATATATTATGTTAAAACTTATGTCGTGACATAAAAATGTCCTGTGGAGACGCTAAATGTTATAACATATTTTATGTCATAACATATATGTCTTGACATATGTTATAACCATATATGTAGTATACATATATAGCCAAATGGATATGAAAAAAACGTCCCAACATCACGGTGCAGATTTGGAAGTATTTTGTTCGTTTTGCGCAAACGCGACTTTTTTGGTGGTAATATGAACCAATCTAAACAGTAAACACGGTAAACACTAATTGATGCATCTGCGCAAAACAACTGAAGTTCCTCTACCCGATGTCTATCCGTCTCACTTCATCGGAACCACTGCCTCTTATAGGGATTGGCCATATAGTTATAATACATATATGGTTATAACATCAACTCGGACATATTTTCAGACATAAATTTGACGTTTAAGATTTTCAAGATGGCGAATCGATGAATTAGCTCAACACTTGGGAGATTTTTGTTTTTAATTCTGTTTGTTTGTTTCTTTTTCTGAATTTTCTAGTAATTGTGAACATAGAATTACTGTTACAGCTTTGAAAATCTTTCTACACAAATAATAATAGGATTTACTGTTTTTAGATATTAAATATGTCAAGACATAAGAAGTTCCCACATTGATTATATGTTAAGACATAAATTATGTTAAGACATATGTCTTGACTTCAATTATGTCTAGTGGAGACCCCGTGTTATTCGCCATTTTACTCTTTACAGGGTTAATTTTCAAAAAGTGCTGAATTGTCTATTCATTAATTTATTTTTGACCTCCTTTAACTATGTCATCCAGTTTCATGCGTGTAAAATTATCTTAACTGTGAGTAAAGCTAGTTTAAATCAATTATTCCGAAACAAATCGGACAAATTTAGTTTCAAATCAGTTCTTTAAAGTACCTCGCTTCGCTCGCCATACAATTCAAAATTCTATAAAAGGTTAATTACATGTAATGCTTCGCTCCGCTCGCCAAACGACTCGGAAGTAACCATTAATAAATCTAATTTTCACACTCTGAGATCTTTCCATGGATTCCCATATTGATGGTTTTAAAATTTATTCAATTTTAGATCCTTTTCGGGATCCCAGAACCCTGGTAGACTTTTTAAAATTATGTTCAGTTCCTCCATAATTAAGCTTTACTACTATTCTTTTCTAAAGTGAAATTTTAGTAAAAAAGTTTTGAAGTTAACTTTTAAATTTTTAGATATTATTTTTATTGTAACTTATAGTCCGTTCAAGTTAATCTTAAGCCTAAATAAATAAAAAATTTAAATGTTTTTAATAGGAATCATTGACAGTTACTGTGGTTACAGGCTTAAGTTTAAATTGAACGGACTGTAGGTAATCTTTTGTTTTTCTTTCTTTTGTTTCCGTTTATTGTTAAAGGAGTATTTTTGATATATCAACTTTTGTCTTATCAACCTCCATAAAGAATATTGTGATAATTTTGACTAAAAATGTTGTCGATGTTGAGATGGTGAAGCGTCTAAGGAATAAATTTAAAAAGTTTCACTGAAATCTGTCCCGTGGTTTTTATGTCAGACGTGCCCATAGTAAACCTAATTGATCATTTTATTATGTGAATTCTATGTAACTTTCAAAATATCAGTTTTAGGTATAAGAATATCTTATAGTAATAGAGAGACTTTACATTTTTTTTTTCTACATAATTATGATAAAAAATATAGGTGATTCATTTGAAAGATTTGCACAACAAACAAAAAATATTTGAAAAAAATGCCTTATGTGACCACCCTGTATCAAGTCAAAAAGCTGAAATGTCACTGTCACATAGATTATTAGTAACAATTTCCAGCGAATTGAAATTTGCTGTCAAAACACTTCAAATAACAAATTTGGTGTCAACTTCCGGTATAACCGGAAATGGCACCAAGCTAAAAATATTTTAATTAAAATCTTCATAATTGAAAACATCTATAACCAAATTTTCAAAAATCTACTTTATTTAGAAGACCGTAAACTTTTAATGAAGGTTCTATTTGAATCAGCCTGTACATAACCATTTGGGAGATCACATTAAAATGATGCTAAGATTGATCGGGAGATTAATATCTATATTCCCTGTAAATTTCAACTCAATAACTTTAATAATTTTTGAGTTAAATCGGTTCGTACAAACAGACAGACAGACAGACGGACAAAAATTTTTTTAAAGGTATATTTGGGATATATCGCACATACTCTTTCTCAACCTCGTATCTGAAAAGTCCCAATTTTTGGACATAAAAAAACGCATTTAAATCTTTTTTCATCATTATGAACTTAAGATTTATGCTAATTATGCCCCTTGATTTCGGCTACCTACATATATAAATATATATATATATATATATATATATATATATATATATATATATATATATAGATAGATAGATAGATAAGTATACATATAAATACAATATTTAATGTTTTTTGTGTGTCCTAAAACACGCAGTTTTTGATATACGAGGTTGAGAAAGAGTATGCCCGATATGTAGAATTTGCTAACTGAAAAACATACTAATACTTAAAAATTCGAAAATCTCAGACAGACCTTTCTATTTTATTTATAGGTATTGATTATATATATATATATATATATATATATATATATATATATATATATATATATATATATATATATATATATAAAATATATATATATATATATATATATATATATATATATATATATATATATATATATATATATATATATATATATATATATAAAATATATATATATATACATATAGAGTAATTTAAACGATAATTAATTCAGAAAAAAAAACGAACTCTAAAAAATATGATTTTAAATAGTAATAAAAATGTCAAAAATAGTGATAATAATAGAAAAAAGTATGTGAAATTCGTAATAAAAAATAGTATGTACAACTCGTGCGTAATTATCGATTGACCCACTCAAGTGAATGAGCGCACTCACTACGTTCGTGCGCTCAACTTCGCTTTCGTGGGCAATCGACAATTTCCTGCACTTATTGCACAATATACTATTATATTATTCTAATAAAAATAATGTATTATGTACTACGTACCGGACACTTCATTTTTTTTACATACTTATAAATATACCTACATAATATGTTTTACCATCAAAATATCTAGACTTCATCTTTTATTTAAAATAACATTTTTATCCACATATGTATGTATGTGTGTGTTGTATGCTTTTTTATGTACTCATCTTCTGACCTGCATAACACATACATGTTGAATCATTTAGTGTTTTGTGGAATAATTTTATGTACTTGTTTACATAAAATTTATTTAAAAATATTGTCGGCTTCCGGGGAAGTTTACTGTGAAAATGCTCGGATCTCATAGTGTTAAGGGCCCTAGCGACAAAAAACCAATATTACCAACCTACAAAAAAATTACAGACCTGTTGTATTACATGACTTCATTTCTATTAAAGTAGATTGAAATTCATAGATACCATATATTAAAGTAAATCAAGAAAGTTGATTTTATTGTTATTCCAAATTACAAAATATGTCACAATATACAAATTCTTAACACAAGAGATATTCACAATAAATAATTGGTAAAGAAATATGTTAATTAATAAAAAAATTTAGGATGTGGCTATTTATACATACAGTATGTACACGCAATTGCTATTTATACATACAGTATGTATACGCGATCGGCTATTTATACATACAGTATCTATACGAAATTGGCTTAATTGGCGAAAAATATCCGATCCAATGTTATTTTTATAGGGTTTCAATTGAGTGACCACTTCAAAAAAAATTCAGTAACTGTGCCTTAATGCACTTAATTACTGCACCAAGTCTCATCAAAATTCAAGGGGTACAACATAATAAAAAAATTTCAAATCTGCTGAACCACCTCTCCAGTGGGTCCGACCCTGGAATTATATACATCAATCGAAAGTACTTTAAAAATAAAGTCTTTTGTCTAATTAAGTGTTTTTTCTTATCTCCTATAGTTTTCGAGCTAATCCAGAATAATCGAAAGAGGTATATTAAGATATAGGCTATCTGCCCCAGTCCAAATTGTAACCGTATTCTCGTTTATGTAACACTGCAGGTACTTCATGTATATAACTTTCCTAGATCAAAACAAAACAATTGTAGAAATATAATAGAAAATTGTCAAAAAATGTGATGTAGTAGATATTTTTATTTTAACATATAGAATATAATGCTTATTGGATTTTAATATTCTACATGTTAAAAATCCTATTACAGCACATTTTTTGACAATTCTCTGTTATATTTCCACAGCGGTTTTGTTTTGATCTAGGAAAGTTGTATCTATAGAATACCTACCTACAGTGTCTACATATACAGTCAATACAGTTACTATTTGGACTTTCTATCAGGGGCAGATAGCCTATACCTTAATATACCTCTTTCGATTATTCTTGATTATCTTGAAAACTATAGAAGATAGGAAAAAACACTTTATTTTTAAAGTACTTTCGATTGATGTATATAATTCCAGGGTCGGACCCACTGAAGGGGCGGTTCGGTAGATTTGAAATGCAAAATATTTTTTGATCATGTTATATCCCTTGAATGAGACTTGGTGCAGTAAATAAGTGCATTAAGATACAGTTACTAAATTTTTTTTGAAGTGGTCACTCAATTGGAACCCTATAAAAATAACATTGGATCGGATATTTTCCTTGTTATTATCCTTAATAACGAGGACTGGTACGATAATAAATATGTCTAATATTCTTGAGAGTGTTTGCCTTCATGTGGATCCGAAATTATTTTCCTATGTTGAGTAGTTACCAAGAACATAATTTTTGTAATTTTTTAAATTTTTTTAGTTATCTCCATAACTACTCAGTTTTGGCCGTCAAAATTGTAGATATCAATTACTTACAGCCTCGCCATACCGTTAATATAGTTATTAAAATATTGACTGATTAACCTCCTAAAAATACATAACAAGTTTCCCATAAATTGTAATTTCCACGATTCGATTCCATTTAAAGAACACATTCCATCAGTTGATAAACTGGTGTGTCTAGACAGAAAGTAAAGTCGCTCAGCATAACAAATTTATTTCCCCAGATTGTTATTTCCCTTTGTTACATAAAAAAACTTTCTTTTTTAATTTTTTTTTTTAACAATTTCAATCACTGTTCTCGCTGTATTCTGACTGGATTCCCAATTAATTACAATGCATTCGTTATCATCAAAATTCAAATCTCCCATTTCTTCTTTTTCAACCACTTTCAATTAAATTGAATTGTTTGATAGAGTTAGCCCATTTTTCAGGTGTTATCTAATAAAGATGTAATTTTTAAATAAATTTTTAGAATTATCTATAAACTTACGCTGTGTTACTTGAGCTAAGGTATTTGGTCATGTTTTTGTTCTTCTAGTTACATTTTCTTGCATACTGTTGATATTTCTATTAAAATAATTTTTACATTGACTCTATATTAATTCTATGGCATTAAAATGACAATGATACGGTGAAAGCTTTAAACCCCCGGGGAGACCATTCTTTTCTAAGACTTCGTCTGAAACAAACCTAAAAAAATATTACAATTAAATTTTAATTAATGTGAGCAAATATAACATTTTTGCGTGCATCGATTGAAGACTAAATTGTAAAAGGACTTAGCCGCACTTCCATGGCGAAACGGCCCCCAATAGCAACTTATACCTATTAATAACTGTACTAACGGTATGGTGAGGCTATAAGTAGTTGATATCTACCACCTTCCCGGCTAAAACCGAATAGTTACGGAGATAAGTAAAAAAAAAAAAATTGAAAAATGAGTGCCTTATTCAAAAACTTTTTTCTCGGTAACTACTTAACATAAAAAAATAATTCCAAATCCACATGAAGGCAGACTCTCTAGAATATTAGACATATTTATTAACATCCCAGTCCTCGTTATAGAGGATAATAACAAGGATAAAATCCGATCCAATGTTATTTTAATAGGGTTCCCATTTGGTTACCACCTCAAAAAAAATACAGTAACTGGGCCTTAGTCTACTTTATTACCATTTCAAGTTTTATTTAAATTCAGGGGGTGCAACATATTTTAAAAAAAATATTTTTCACCCTTAACCCTTTCGAACAGCCCTTCTAGTTGGTTCGACTCTGGAATTAAGCATATCATTCGAAAGCTCCTTAAAATGAAGTGTTGTGTCTAATAAAGTGTTTTTTCCTATTTCCTATAGTTTTCGAGATAATCAGGGAAAATCGAAAAAAGGGTATAATCAGATATAGGGGATCTCCCCCAGATAGAAACTTACATCAGTAGCTATGTCGTCATTTAAGTAACACTGAAAGTACCTTATATGTATAAGTTACTTACAGTGTTACCTAAATGACGACATTGTTAGAAGCTGATCGGGTAGAATAATATGTATATATTAAGTTTCAGTCGTATCTATAGACACCGAATGTCACAGACACGTATCGTGGCAAACACGACAAATATTATTTAGTGCTTTTCTTATGAACATATTCATATATAGTTCGTGTCTGTGCGGTTACGTTACGCTATATATAAAAGTGTTCATAAGAAAAGCATTAAACAATATTGGTTGTATCTGCCAAGTTTGTTACCTATTATTACGTAGGGGATTGAAAAAATATGATGAAGCGTAATAAAGCGGGTATGGCTCAAAAATATATGTGAATTTTGCGTGACGTATTTTGTGTGTCCCCTAAGTGGTTTGCGATGAGCTCGATTTCTCAAAAACTACTAGATCGATTGTTTTAAAATTTTAACTCGTTAATTAGCAATCGAAAAAAAATGCTCCTTCACAAATAGATCACTACAATGCAAAATTATCGATATAGTTTTCAGAAATCGTACATACCGTATCTGTTTTTTTTTCTCTTGCTGAAGAAAATAACAAATCGACACGTGAAACAAAACCAGAATTAGAACGTGCATGAACAATAATAAACATTTTTCCTTTATTCAAGGGCTTATGCGTATATAGTCGACGTTTTCCTTCTTAATCCAAGTTTTCACTTTATCGTTTGTTCTCTTTTTCTTCTTATTATATCTTTAATTTCACTATGTTTTGAACAGGAATCTATAATAAAAGTACCTATTGGTGTTGATATTAACCTTTTAACATGTACATTCAAATTATTAGAAAAGAAATTCAATCACAAGTTGCACAGTTTTCAATAGATATTTACCTGATTATGTTGACAAATTCTATTAGTAATTTCATGTTTAGAAATATGATAATAAAACAACTAAAATAACTATCTTCATATTTTATTAGTATGGCTCATTTCCGCACCGTAAAAACTTAGTATAGGTACCTTACCAGCAGTTTTTCAATTGTTTCTATTTCCTTCAAGGCACGAAGGTCCCGGGAAATTATTTTAACGTTTTGAGTAAAAATTGTCAAATTTCTTCAGCTTTTTAATTTGCGCCGTATTTAGTGTAATTGACGGACAATGTGAGCACACGTCCATTTAAATTTGATATTCTGAAATTGTGTACAAAATCAATTCCTTATGTGCTTATGTGCTACGCATCGCTCGCTCGACGACTGTAAAGTATTATTCATATTTTCATATTTTCAAGTCATATTCATATTTTTATAGCATATCTAATTTTCAGAAAATTTTATCAAAATCAGTCAAGTTGTTTAATTAGAATATAGAGTTGTTTAATTCGATAGCGCTGGAGGATTCATTCCAACTTCACCTTAATTTCAAATCTTCTTTCAGATATTCTGAAACCTTAATTTCAGATATTCTGAAATTCTTCGCTATATTCGTATTTCAATAGTATGTCTAATTTTCATACCTTGAGATCTTATCGTAGATAGTTTTAGATATCCATATTGACAATTTTTAAGAGCACTGTAATTTGTGAGACATTTTGAGATTCCAGGGCTATGGAGAATATTTCTGAATTCACATTAATTTATTTAGGAATCTCAATAATATTTGAGAAAAATTTGGATAACATCCGTATGATCGTTTATTTAAAGGGTTCTCTGGGTCCGCAAAAGCCTACCCGGGAGTTTTAGCTTCATATCCATTTTTTTCCGAATGTCAGTACTATTCGAGAAAAATTTGGTCAAGATCCGTCCAGCCATTTATTTTGGGTTTCTTTGGATAGCCAAAAATTTGATAACGATACGTCCAGTCGTTTACTTTAGGCTTTCTTGGGGGTTCTCAGGTCCTACAGAATAACTTTAACTTTGATCGTTTTTTTTTTTTTTTTTTTTTTGATTCGTATACCAATTTTACCTGTAGTCTTGTTTCATCATTTTTTTTTGATACCTGCTACCGTTTTCTCGAAATTACTGAGGACAGATAAGTAAAGTCCATATTTCATTTTTAATATCAGGATGACCGAGACCGGCTCGATGGAAATTTCATCTGTATGGAATTTGCTGAGAACAGCAGACGCACGTGCCAATTGATGATAACTGGACAGTCCAGTTATTTATTTTCTTTAAAGAATACAAATAGTTTTTTGTACAGTAAATAAGTAATTTCATAGTAGTCTTAGGTAAAAATATTATTATTGATGGTATCTATAGAAATATTTATTAATACTTACAAAAATTCCAAAATTATTTTTTGACAAATACTTAGCAACTATTTAAAATTTGTATGATTTTTTTAATAAATTCATAGATTGCTGTATACAGTAATAAAAAATTGATATTTTACGGTTTTTCGAAAATTTCTACGGTTAGACAAAAAATTTTGCAAAACCCCTTCTTAGCGAGCGCCTACGACCCATTAGGGACCTACATGTCAAATTTCAAGTTTGTAGGTATTATTGTTCTGCAGATTTTGTGATAGATGAGTGAGTGAATGAGTGGTATATATATATATTATATATATATATATATATATATATATATATATATATATATATATATATATATATATATAGAGAGAGAGAGAGAGAGAGAGAGAGAGAGATTAAATTTTTATCAAATTCCTTTGACACGTTATAATTTTATTCAAAAAAAGAGTTTTCCTATAAAAGCCCGTGTTAAAATTACAGAACTATGAAATTGTTTTTCTCAAAATTGAGGTAGTCAATTTTAATCGAAATAGGCTCGTATTATTGGTATTGAATTAAATAAATATCTAGAGAACTTTCATTAAAATCCTTGGAAAAAATCGTTTTATCGACCAACTACCTTAACTAAACAGGTACTTTTTTGAATGATTACAGTAAAAATACTATTAAATTAGTAAGTATCCCAGCTTTGGGTATATAATTTTATGGTAAAAACAAGTACAGTTATAAAAATATAACGAGTACAAGAAATAATTTGATATTCCAAAAAAGTAATGTTAAATTAATAATTTTCAAAGTTGCAAAACTAAATATGCCGAATAAGCTTGGGTATGTAATTTTTCGTAAAACAGATACAATTATTAAAATGTAACAAGTATATAAATAAAATTAAATTTAAATTAGTGATATTTGCAAAATTATAAATTTTTTTATTTACAAAATTGATTATTACAAAATAACACTCATTGAACATATGAACTCAACTCAATGAACTAATTAATACTAAACTTTAAATTTTTGTGGAAGAATATCCTTTTTAATTACTTTTTAACTAATTATTATTGTTTAGTAATGTTTATTGTTTTTATTTTTAGAATTAAAGGAAGCTGAGGATGCGATTGACGATTTTGACAAAATAAAAGTGGATGATACTTCAAGGAAAAGAAAACTAGAAATTGAATTGAAAGAGACGCAACGAAAACTACAGTTAGAAAAATTAAAATCAAGTCGACCCTGATGGAAAAAAATTATGACAAATTATGAAAAACTGAAAAACATCAAAATGGGCATTTTTATAATCATAATTGGGTTTTTGAATAAAATATTAATATCATTTTTTTTGTTTTATTTCAAATCTATATCATAAATAATATTGGTAATCGATGTGAGAAATTTTTTAAAAATGATATATTAAATAATAAATTAATTAAATCCTGAGAAATTTTTAATAATATCATTTGATTAAAAACAGCACTACAAAAGATCATGATGTTTGTAAAGTCATAAAATTAATATGTCAAAAGTGTCAGAATTATTAAAATTTAGTAGGAAAAGTTATTGGTGGTTGTTTCATTGATTTCGATGTTCAGAATCTTGAGGGATATTTTTTCCGGATTTATTTTTGTATTGCTATCATAAAGTGGTACAAAACAAGCTCGATATTTCTTTAAATTAGACATTTTCAGTAAGTTGTTCAATACAGTGATGTTTATACCAAGCAATAATTTGGATAGAGGCAACAATTTCACAACAACAACAATTTCATAGTATACCCAATTTCAAATACAATTTAGCATGAGTCATCTTCAATGAATTAAATAATTATTTTATTCGAAACAAATCAATCTCCTATTCTTTTTTAAAGACAAATTGCAAATTTAAAGTTTACGCAAATGCAATAATGAAAGAGATAAAGCCAAGAAAACGGAAATTATGTAAATATGTGATGAATCATGGTTAAATTTAAGTGAAATGAATTGTAATAATAATTTCATAGCAACAATAATCTAATTGAAAAAAAACGCCGTGAGCAGCGGAGCCCCATCTCGGAAGTCGAATTTTTCCTTTCATCTTCGGTATTGAATGTCTACAAGCCAAATGTAATTGAAAGTCCACAAACGATTTGTCATTTTGGCGGTTTCAAAACTGATGATGAGTGTCTGGTTGATCGGGGCTTTAAAAAAAAAAGGTTTTAAGTTTTTAAGGGCTGAATATCAGTAAATTTCAATTTTGTGCCGATAGCAGTTAGCAGGGAAAAAGCCAACACAATTCGTACGAGGGCATTCCTACCCATGCTTATCCGCCAATTGCCTTTGTGTTTTATTTTTAAATATTAAAAAAGGAACTTAAATAGTAAACTGGAAGGCTTTTATGAAGATATTTTTGCTTTCCAAAAAAAATCCAAAATTTCTATTTTATAAATAATAAAAATCCAAAATTCCTAATTTGTAAATAAACAGTGACTTTAATAACATTTTTAAATTACTTAATATGTATGTATTTCATTTGTTATAAAAGGAAGTTCACATTTTAAATTTTTAGTCGAATTTTCTCCGAAAAATTAGACTTATACAGTCTATACGATAAGAGCTGCGAGAGGCGAGAGTAGGGGCGCTATCCGTTTTCGGACCCGTAGAACACGAATATGTAGAAAATAAAAATGTCTGATATATATATATATATATATATATATATATATATATATATATATATATATATATTTTCCCGCCACCTTTTAATTTGTGTAGGGCCCCCCTATGGAAGTTAAGAGATGAAATTTGGTAAATGGGGCTCATTTTCGAGGCACCTCATACTATCAAAGTGGGGTCAAATTTTGGGCAAATTTTTTTTCTGACCCGACCTTTAAGGGGGTGGTGGGGGGCGGAAAAGCAATAAAACTTTTTCAAACCGGTTTTAAATAATGTTTCGGTCAATTATCTACAACATATCCAAAATTCAGCTTCCTAGGATGATATGGTGGGAGTAGAGGGGGGAAAAACGATTTTCGCTGGATCTAACAGGCCCCCAGCCCCCCAGAATTAACGTAGAGGGTTGAAATTTGGTGTGTTGATAAAGTTCGTACCTAGGTTGTGCTTTTTGGAGGTTTTAATATTTTACCCCCACCCCCCTCATTTTTAAGCTACAATTTCATGCATTTTCGACGTTTTCGAAGTTTGTACCACTCGCACAGGTCACCCGAATAAACCTAGAGGGCTAAAATTTTGTATTCGGATTGAGTTAGTATCAAGGGGGTGCCTTTTGGGGGTCTCGACTTTTAACCCCTACCCCCACCATTTTTATACCCAAAAGAACATGAGTTTTCTTGTTTTTTAACAGTTTCGTTCGGGTCAAAATCTCCCCAAATAAACCTAGAGGGCTGAAATTTGGTGTACAGGTTAAGCTAATAGCCAGACACTGTTTTTTGGAGGTTTCAACTTTTAACCCTTACCCCCACGATTTTTACGCCAATATTTCCTTAATTTTTTTGCTTGTTTTCTAACACGTCTAGAGACTCCATAAGGAAACCTAGAGGGCTGAAATTTTGTACGTGTATTCAGTTAGTATCCAGCTAGTACCTTATAGGGACTCCGCATCACTTTTCCCCCCACTTCTCCCATTTTTACATCGGAATTGAATGCTATTGTTAAATGTGTTTTAAAAGCATTATGTTTATTCTAAATACAAGTAGGCGAATAGTAATTTTAAAAAATTTAAAAAAAAGTGAACTTACTTTTATGACAAATGAAATACATACATATTAAGTAATTTAAAAATGTTATTAAAGTCACTGTTTATTTATAAATTAGGAATTTTGGATTTTTAGTATTTATAAAATAGAAATTTTGGATTTTTTTGGAAAGAAAAAATATCTTTATAAAGGCCTTCCAGTTTACTATTGAAGGTCCTTTTTTAATATTTAAAACTAAAACATAAAGGCAATTAGCGGATAAACATGGGCAGGAATGTCCTCGTACGAATTGTGTTGGCTTTTTTTCTGCTACCTGTTTTCGGCACAAAATTGAAATTTACTGAGATACAGCCCTTAAATACTTAAAACCTTTTTTTAAAGCCTCGATCAGCCGAACACTCATCACCAGTTTTGAAACCAACAAAATGACAATTCGGTTGTAGACTTTCAATCACATTTCGCTTGTAGACATTCAATACCGAAGATGAAGGGGAAAATTCGACTACCGTGATGGGGCCCCGCTGCTCACGGCGTTTTTTAAAATTACTATTCGCCTACTTGTATTTAGAATAAAAATAATGCATTTAAAACACATTTAACAATAGCATTGAATTCCGATGTAAAAATGGGAGAAGTGGGGGGGAAAGTAATGTGGACTCCCTAAAAGTTATTAGCTGGATACTAACTGAATACACGTACAAAATTTCAGCCCTCTAGGTTTCCTTAGAGAGTCTCTAGACGTGTTAGAAGACAAGCAAAAAATTAAGGAAATATTGGAGTAAAAATCGTGGGGGTAAGGGTTAAAAGTTGAAACCTCCAAAAAGCAATGTCTGGCTATTAGCTTAACCTGTACACAAAATTTCAGCCCTCTAGGTTTATTTGGGACAATTTTGACCCGAACGAAACTGTTAAAAAACAAGAAAAATCATGTTCTTTTTCGTATAAAAATGGTGGGGGTAGGGGTTAAATGTCGAGACCCCCAAAAGGCACCCCCTTGAAACTAACTCAATCCGAATACAAAATTTCAGCCCTCTAGGTTTATTTGAGTGACCTGTGCGAGTGGTACAAACTTCGAAAACGTCGAAAAAGCATGAAATTGTAGTTTAAAAATGAGAGGGGTAGGGGTAAAATATAAAAACCTCCAAAAAGCACAACCTAGGTACGAACTTTATCAGCACACCAAATTTCAACCCTCTACGTTAATTCTGGGGGGCTAGGGGCGTGTTAGATCCAGCTAAAATCGTTTTTTCCCCCCTCTACTCCCTCCAAATCATCCTAGGAAGCTGAATTTTGGATATGTTGTAGATAATTCACCGGAACATTATTTCCAACCGGTTTGGAAAAGTTTTATTGTTTTACCGCCCCCACCACCCCCTTAAAAGTTACGTCGGTTCAAAAATTTTCCCAAAATTTGACCCCACTTTAATAGTATGAGGTGCCTCGAAAATGAGCCCTACTTCTCAAATTTTATCTCTTAACTTCCATAGGGGGGCCCTACACATATTAAAAGGTGGCGGGAATATATATATATATATATATATATATATATATATATATATATATATATATATATATATATATATGACATTTCTTTTCTACATATTCGTGTTCTACGGGTCCGAAAACGGATAGCGCCCCTACTCTCGCCGTTCTTGTCGTATAGGCTGTATAAGTATAATTTTTTCAAGGAAAAATTCGACTAATAAAAAGACACTAATGTACCTATGTTCAGGCCATATAACCTTTAATACGTCACATAAGCACTCGGAAACTATCGGTTCTAAATTTAAAAATTTATTTTTAATTTAATACAACTTCTTAATTATTACGTTTAAAAAAAATAAGAAGAGTTTTCTTATAAAACTTATATAATTATGATGATCTTTCCATTTATAAAAAAAAAAAAAAAAAAAAAAAAAAAAAATTTTCTTCAAAAACCTAATTCATTATCATATTTTTTTCAGAAGAATTCATCGTTTGTCAGAAATTATCGTTAAAAAACAAAGATTTTAATAGATTTTCAGACGTTTAGATGTAATAGATATTCATACTTTTTCATAGTTATTCATAACTCGTAATCATAGTATTTTAGAATAATGCATAATTTTTCATTAAAGCCATGGCCATTTTTTATGATTTTCTATGAAAAAATATGATTTTTTAATAATTTTTTGTTTGATAGTTTCATAATAGGGTTCCTGACTGAAGTTACAAAAATATTCTAAAAGCATTGTTTTTCCATATCAGTTAAGTGATTTTTTTATTTTCGGCAGATTCTGTAAAAAATTATTAAAAAAAATAACCCTACAATTTTAAATGAGAAAAAAGCGGGAAAAACATCTCACTATAGTGACGTCACAGTTTGAAACAACTAAACTTCAATGTCAATATTTATAACCTCAAAACTTTGATTATATTCATAAAATGTCAAAGTAAAAGCAAGTATTTATTTGAATTCTGGTCGATTATTATTACTATACATATAAGCTAATAGAAATATTCAAAAGAAAACACAATTTCATCTTACCGATGAAAATTATCAAAATCGCCATATCTAGCTACAAAATGTTACGTCATTTTCAAGAAATGACGCGTTTTCACTAACTTGAATATTTGTTGAAAAATGGGGATTTTCAAAATAAAATTTTTAAATAGTTATCAAATGTTTTTATGTTTCACCATTAAAATTGGACATTATGTAATGATAATGCATAGAATTATTTAACATTTGACACAAATTTTAAACACAGTCAAGTACCGTATTTATAATAAATTTTTTTCTGCCAGGGGAAGACAGAAATATATAATAATAATAATATAATAATAATAATAACATCTCAGACTATGTATGTTATCGAGTTCTCTGCTCCGGCGGAAACTAACATAGTTGAAAAGGAGGAGCAAAAAAGGATTAAATATCAAGATCTAATACATGAACTGCGACAACTGTACCCGGGCTATACTATCCGCTTGGTCGTACTTATAATCGGATGAGTGGGGGGTATGCATAACTCCTTTGTGCGCAATCTTAACATCATTCCGGCTTGTAGATCTCACGCCAACATGTTAGCGGCGTCAATGCAAAAAGCAGTTATTATCGGGACGCTCCGCACGCTTCGGTCGCACGAGACGACTTTTTCCGGGAGTTCATGAACACCTTTGAACCCCATGCCCCGTTTGGAGCGGGTCCTCGAACATCCATTGGACCTGCCCTCGAATCTCCCACTGTTATGGTTTCGCAGCGAGGTTCGGGGATTTATTAGGTAGGGAAGACCAGGAAGGGGATGCTGTATGACGGACATTACGTACCTGACTTTGAAGTACCTGACCTGGTACGCTGCACGGACACTTTTTCCTCCGCCTGGGGGTTTTTGAAGTGCAGTCGCGTTTCTTTCGTTAAATTCTATAATAATAATAATAATAATAATAATAATAATAATAATAATAATAATAATAATAAGACCTACTGAGTCCTGTCCTACTGAGTAGTGAGCGCCAGGTTGGCGTAAAAGTCTATAATAATAATAATAATAATAATAATAATAATAGCCGGGCATAAATCCAACCCCCCGTCCTCGTCGTGCTCGGGGGTAACTGCTAGCTGGCTAGCAGGCTAACGGGGCTCTGGTTTGGTAATAAATAAGACGAACACAAATCATTTTAGACACAAAGTTTGTTATTGTTTTTGTTCATTGTGTGTTTTTTGCCGCTGGGGGCCCTCGGGCTCCCAAAGGTGTTGTTAGTATATCGGTTGCACCACTTTCGGGGTGCAACGGGCTGTCTGTGATATTTGAACTGTGATTTTTTGTGTTTTTCTACCACTGGAGGCCCTTGGAGGTCCTCCAGCGGTGTTGTTGTGATCCCCACTGTAGTACTGGGCGGTTTTAGGACCTCAGAAATGCAGTGGGTTAATTATGATAGATATCGCATCATTAGTTCAATAGGGTGATATGTGCAAATTTTTAATTTTGAGATATTTGAAAATAAAGATTTTAAAAATTCATATAAATGAATCTAGTGCATGAAATTTTTTGAAAATTTAGCAATTTATTCTTACACTCGCTCTTTACTTATTACAATAATTAAATTTTCTTTAGTTCAATTAGGAAAATTTTTTTTGCAGTTATAACCGCGAAAATCAATAGCATAACAAAAAGAAAATTGATTATATAGTGAGAGCAATGTGGTTACAAAGGCATTTGTAACTTCTATGCAACCATTTTCTTCGTATAAGGAATTACTTTTAAAATTTTTGGAAACATATGATATGTAAAAAAAGGAAATGTGGAAGTGGTGTGTATTTTTCAAAAGTTAAATTATCAACTTAATGTGGCAAAATATATGTATACATATATATTCTCACATTTTATTTAAAAATTAAATAGTTTTTCTTGAAAATATAACATGCTCATATTTCTTTATTTTTTATTTCATTTTATTTTTTAAGTTTTATTGTAAATAAGCTTAACTTAAATGAAACAGAAATATAAGTGCTTTGCGCTTTTTTTATTTAATAGTTACAAATAGTTTTTCTTGATTATTGAAATTGTTAAAAATAGGTAATTTATAATTTTTGCTGAATTGTTTTCAAAAGCTTCCTTAGGCTAGTCTTCAAATCCAGAGGAAAATCTTCAGCCTTGTAATCAGAGCCGGATTTACATAAGGGCACTTGGGGCACGTGTCTTGGGGCAAGAGCCTCCACACAATAGGGGCCTCCACAAAATTGATAATAAATCTTTTAAGGGGAAAAAGTTAAGTAAAGGCACATTTTTTCAAGTGTTTTAAAATAAAAATGGGGAAGTTTATTGAATTGATATAAAACCTAGCTTAAAATACAGAGTATAGGTCTCAGCAAATTTTTTTAGATAGAAATATTTCAAAATGACGTTGCTACAGCCAGTGGCGTAGTGAACATAACCGGCGCCCGGGGCACGACACTTTATTAGCGCCCCTCAGAGCCGGACCTAGCCTAAGCAGCGCCCGAGGCAGAATCAAAAAATGGCGCCCCTGTAGAAAAACATATTGCCTTTTTCCTCCCAAGAAACAAGTGACGAGCAAAAAAAACCTCACATACCTCATTTTTTTGGCGCCCCCAAAGACCTGCCATCCTTTGGGGCACATTTAACAACCCTCTTTGGCGCACATTTGGCGCCCCTCTACGAGTGGCGCCCGGTGCATGATAGACCCCCTTGCACCCCTGTCGCTACGCCTCTGGCTACAGCTGCGGGAAGTTGGAACCTTAGTTTTGCGTCGCGTCGTGCAGTCTACGGGACTCAAATCTTAATTAAAATCAAAAAATAAAATGTCCATCGTTCAAATTTATAAAAACCATTTGTATAACGAAAAAAAAAAGAAAACCATAATCAGAATCATTTTGAAAAAAAAATCGCTTATCGGTATTTTTTTTATAAATATTCGGTAAAAAACAATGTTTATAATTTTTAAAAACTATAAACGTCTTGCAATTTACGTAACTTTTTCTTCTTAAAAGAGTAGAATAGAAGAAAATAGAAAGGATAAGCGCTTTTTTGTTTTTTTGTTCGTAAACCCAGTTTTTCGGGGAAATTTGAAAAATTTTGGAAATTTCCTTACTGCTTTAAAAGGGGTCTCCACATGAAAAGTGCCCCGGGGCCTCCACAAAGGTAAATCCGGCCCTGCTTCTAATAAAATTTAACCCCCTAATCCAAAATATTTTATATGGTGATTCTGTTAGGTTTTTTCCTAAATCTAGTAATAACTTATACTACTTATACACAATACAAAATATATTTAAATATAAAATTTAATTATAACTATAGGTACAATAAAATACATAATAACAATACAAAAATGAAGAGTTATTCCTGTTAAAACAAGTATGGTACATAGGTATGCAACAGCTATACTGTTTATCTGGCATAATACCTTTATGGTACCTACTACAGAAATAATATGATATACATGAGAAGAAATCGTAGCCTAACTTAATAACAAAAATAAAAATATTGCTACCTATGTATGTATGATAAGGATACCTATATATTATTCAAACATAAAATGAATTTTATTTTTAGTTATCGGTGGATATAACAACAAACGTTTCTTAATTGATCTTGAAATTTTATTGCACTGTATCTATATTCACCAATTCAATGAAGTGATATTAACTAATATGACTTTATTTTACAAACTAATGTTAGAAAAAGGTCAAAAATTAGTAAAATATTGTCAGATATGTCCTAATTGTCTTAACAAGATTTAAATGGGGGAAAAAATTCCATAAAGTTATAACTGTTAAAAGTTATCATATTTTTGTTATTTATTAACATTTATTTATACTTGTGGGTTAGGATAGTGTAGAAAAATATGCTTAATCCCAATATACTCTTAACCCGAAAAAGATATTTTTGCATATATCACCCTATTGAACTAATGGTGCGATATATATATATATATATATATATATATATATATATATATATATGTATATATGTGTATATATGTATATATATGTATATATATATATATATATATATATATATATATATATATATATATATATATATATATATATATATATATATATATATATATGTATGTATGTGTGTGTGTGTATATATATTTATATGTATGTGTATATGTGTATGTATATGTATATATATGTATATATGTATGTATATATATATATATATATATATATATATATATATATATATATATATGTATGTATGTATGTATATGTGTGTGTATGTATGTATATATATGTATTAGAGATGGGCCGAGTACTCGGTTGATACTCGGTACTCGGCGTACTCGGCGGGTTATTTGATACTCGTACTCGGCCGAATAACTCGGTTTGAATGCCGAGTATACTTTGTTTAGAAAAGCAGTATATTTAGGTAGATATAATTAAAACAACAGTGTTAATCAAAAAGTATTTATTATAGGTGCACATATATATATTCAGGTGCACATAGAAATACTCTTGCTAAACGTGCCAGCTCTGGATACCTTGTTTGGTGCCCTGTCCACCACTCGAAAGGACTTTTGTTTTTTGCCAACAAATTTTCTTTTAAATAGCAATCTAATTCTGAAGCAATAGGGCTTTTAGGATCATCGCGCTCTAGCGGCTGGGTGGAAGCTAATTCTTCGAAGCAATTCCAAAAAGATGCATGAGGATTTTGTGACTGTGGTAATCGTTCAGATTCGTTTTCTTCACTACTAGCACTCTCTGAAATGTCACTTCTTTTTACCGATTCTAAGAATAGCGTATTCCTTATCAGTTCATAGTTTTCTGGATGAAAAAATCGCATTCTGAATCTGGGGTCTAGCAAAGTTGCCAAACTATAATATTTGTCTTTTTCTAACCCTTAAAAGCGGCTCTGAATTTCACCTTCAAGCTTTTGTTTCATATCTGCTATATTTGGACAAGTTTGGGAGACTTCAGGTTTTGATAAATATTTTAATAAGGCATTGGTGTGGGGTATTACTTCAGAAATTGATGCTAATGTGGAGCTGGTAATTTTAGTAATTTCTTCGAACGGTTTGAGTAATTTAATGCACTCCCGTAGGATCTCCCATTGACGTTCAGTTAATTGTTGCAGATTGGCTGTACTTGGGTTGTCTGTGATGTAGAGAGATATTGCCCTTTTTTGCTCTAACAATCTGTTTATCATGTAAAAAGTACTGTTCCATCTTGTGGTAACATCTTGCACGAGTTTGTGCTCTGGCAGTTTTAGTTCTTTTTGTATCAGGGTCAGTTTTTCTTGTGCCGCAGCAGAATGGTTAAAGTGGCCTACAATTTTTCTAGCTGAGGCAGTAACGTCGGTTACATTTTGTTCCTTCAACGAAGCTTTTATGGCTAATTGCAGCGTATGTATATAACATCCTTTGCCAACATATTGACTATCATTTATTGCTTTCACCACATTGGGTCCATTGTCTCTCAAGATAAGATGAATGCGAGTATCTATATCCCAGTTCACAGATAAATCTGAAAGCACTGATCGAATATTGTCCGCCGTGTGGGGTCCTTTAAAATGTGACATCTGCAACACTCTGTGCTGAAGCTCAAACTCCTCGTCTAGCCAGTGAGCGGTGAAGCTTAAAAATCCGAGTAAGTTATTCATGCAGGTCCAAATATCAGTAGTTATTGATATAGCTTTAGCTTTTGTAAGTTCCGCTCTTATTACGTTTTTTACTTTGGTGTAAATTTCTGGTATGACAACCTCGCTCATGTACTTTCTGCCAGGAATTTGGTATTTGGGTTTTAAGGTACTCATTAATCTTTGGAACCCATTATTTTCCAACATAGATATTGGTTGGTTATCTACCGCGATCATCTCCGCTACAGCTTTGTGAATTTCTTTAGCACGCGAATCAGTTATGTCCCATTTTGTAGTAAATGACTCGAAAAGCGTTTGCTGTATTTTCACTGTATTCGATTGCGACGACGAAGTTGACGCTACTGGCTCATGATTTTGAGATATTTCCCGCAAAGTTTCATTTTCCAAATCTTTAGACTCTTCTGTATGTTTTATTTTAACATGGTTTAACATTGCCGTCGTAGAAGCCTTTCGTCCAACACCACTACGCGAAATTAAAGAATTGCATAAAGTACATTTCACTTTTGTTTTATCTTCTACAATCTCGTCGTAAAACGCCCAAATACGGGATCTTTTACGTGAAGTCATTATGTCAACAATCACTGATCAGGTACTACACACAGTCAATCGTTAATTAAAAACTTTTTCAATTATTTATCTATTATGACGCGCAATGTGAAGTATTTGTTTGCAAACTATCAAGCGACTAGTAGTTGAAAGGTGCGGGCGGAGAGTGAGGGGTGTATCAACGCGAGCCGGCCTCTCGACCGGCACAAACCTGTTTGTACTTGCTTACTTAAAAAAGTGGTATACAAATATAATCACTGAAGAATATTAATACATTATTCAATTTTTGATAACGGAATTTTTTTTTGAGATATACTTTTGTACCTGACTATCTCAGAGCAACTACCTTAGCTAAATAAACGCGTTTTATTTCTTTCTCAACATTTAAACTACTTTCCTTATTCTTTTTGTATGCTTTATAGCTGTCAACTCCATTTCCCAAATCACAAAATTTATTACAAACCACCAGAACAGTAAACGAAAGAGATTGCTGCTTCTTGTGTAATATTAATTAACACTTGCAGATCAGGTAACATTCGCAGAAATAGGTGTAAAAAATATAGAATAGGAGTATCCAAATAAACCTACACATGGCTAAGTTACCAATTAAGTAAGTACTGAAAAATACATGAATCATTATCGGAAAGTAAAACCTTACATTTTCAGGATGAAATAAACATAAAAATAAAAAATATAGAAAGTATTTGCAATAAATAATAATGCAATATAATCTATCCTATTTTTTCTTTCTTAGGTATATGTCTTGAATACCACACATATTTCGGAAAAACGCAAAAACCCCTATCCCATAATTTTTGGTGCTCTTTCTGTTTATGATGGTAAAAATTTGATATATTGAACCACTAGAGCTGTACAAGAAAATTTACCCCCATTTTCACCCCTCCAGTCCCTCTTATAAACCCAATCCTGGTTTAACCCATACAGGTGGATAGGTTTTTTAAAGAGGAACATTTCATCAGTTTACGGTTTTCTTCTGTCTCTTATAGTTTTTGAGATATCTTAATAAATACGATTTGAACCCCCAAATTTAAGGGCTGGTTTCACCCCGTAAAAGTGGACGGCGGCCGATAAAAAAAAATACGAGTCCCTTATTTTGGCCTATTCTACACACCAGAAAAGTTTCAAAAAGATCGGCGATTGTCACTTAGGTAGTGTTACGACCGTCAAGGTGTTAATAAAATTTTTATTGGAATTAATTTAAAACGCATTTTTATATTGATCTAAAAAGGTATAATTGATTTTATGAACAAAAAGTCAATGTAATGATAACATTTTACTAGTCAATATTATCACTTTAGTGAAACTTCGAGAACGTATAACTCGAAAACGGTGAGTTTTAGAATATACGTTGACTGGAACTTTTTTACTTATTTTCACTTGAAAAATCGATATATCCAACAATCACACTTGACCCGTATCATTTTGTACCTCATGGATTCCCGTCACATTATCGTCATTCCCATGGAAAGTCCTGAAGATCCCATCACAATTTTCATATATTATATTCTGTAGGGTATGGTGCATATACTGTATAAATTTTAAGAAAATCAAAGTATGCTCTTTTTTGCTATGAATGTCCAAATTTGGTCATGTTTGGATACCTATAAATCTAATCGTGTATTAAATACGGTAATAATTCTTATACGCGTACCTTCCTTATAATGTTCCCTAAGTACGTACCAAATTTGGTTAAATTATCTTTTATAACTTCGGAGATATTCAATTTTATTTAAGAAAGTGTCGAAAATTGGTAAAAATTTAGGCAAACTTCATTACATCGTAACTTCCATATTTATTAAAATTGTGGAAAAAAAATATGACATTTCAAAACTATTGGTATAGTAGAATATTATTACAGAAAATCATCAAAATCGGTGACATCAAGATTTCGGGGTGTGGTGATCGTATGTGAAATAAGCCAATAACAACAAAAATAAAAATAACACGAAATTATACAACAATAACAATAATACCCATACAATAATAACAGTAATAAATACACCCACAATATGACATAATGATATAACAATAAATCAATAAAAATTCAAAGTAATAAAAATAATCAACAAATAATATTTGCATTAACTAGTTTTGGTTAGTCCAGAAACTATTCGTTTATAATAAAAGAACGTATTTTTAAAGCAGTTATAACGTATTTGTATATTTGCACTATGTTTCTTCTGTTGTAATCAGAAAATATTCCTATGATTTTATTATTCGGACAATTGAATGTATCCTTTAAACAATTTGGTCTGACAGCATTATAAATAGGGCAAATACACAAAAAGTGGCAAAGAGTTTCTGGGGCGTTTAGATTACAAATAGAACATAATTCCGTGGTAATAATTGCGTAACTAATGCCATTAACTCTAAAGCGTATGCAATTTTCATTTGCTAAGCGAATTTGGGCAAACAATCTGATATAAGATATTGGCATTTTATACAATAAATAACTCTCTGTTTCATGCGTAAGTTCAAAAGAACTATATAATATCACGGATTCTATAATGATTTTTCAAATTTTCTAAGATTGTTTTTTTACAAACATTTAGTATATTTATATTGGTAAAAAAGTCAATTAAATTTTCTGTTGGCATTAACATCATTAGAAGCTAATTTAACTAATCTGTTATAGCAGATTCTGGGATATCTCTGTGGCGGCATCACAAGTATTTTGCCTATCCAGTTGAATACATTTTTCATTACATTCAACAAAAGTCTATTTGTACCTGTTTCTAGACGAATTACACAGCTTGGAGTATCTTGGGATAAAGCTAAGACTCTTCTATAGAATCTAGTTTGAACTTTCTCTATTTCGTCTAAATATCTAATGCTCCAAACGGAGCTACAGTATAACAATGTATTTTCTGTGATTGAAGTATACAGTTGCACACGCGTATCCCAAGACTGTGTTTTAGAATTTGCTAATCAAGACATTACAGACCCTAAAGCAGTATTTGCCTTGGAAATTGCTACTGAAGTTGCCGCATAAAACAGAGAGGATGATGTAAAAGGTATTCCTAGATACGTATAGGATTTCACCCATTCTATTACTGAATCTTTGTAAGGGAAACTAGTATGACGAATTTTTTCCACCTCTACGGAATTCAACAATCTTAGTTTTATTAGTGTCAACAGTCAGATAATTGAGCGAACAATATTTTTCTAACAATTTTAATTTATTTTTCACATCACCAGGGGAATCGCATAATATAACTAAGTCGTCGACATACATTAGCATTAAAATATCATTTACGCCATCAATATTTATACCAGCAGTGTCATGTTCACGAAAAAAGCTTTCCATATCGTACAAGTACAATGAAAAAAGTAAGGGACTCAAACATTCCCCTTGCAAGACACCTTCAGTGATTTTAATAGAATCCGAATAGCTGTCGTTCAATTTAATTTTTAATTTTGCGTTGCCATACAAGTTTTGAAGTATTCGGATAAATTTGGAACTTATTCCTATGTTAAAAAGTTTCATCCATAAATTATAATGATTCACAGAATCAAACGCTCTTCTAAAATCTACGAATATAGCGTATACTGAACGTTTAGGCAAACGTAAATGTAGCTGAATTGCTGACATCAAAACAAAAATGTTGTCTATACAACCCCTTTTAGCTCGAAAACCAGTCTGACACTCAGAGACAATGTTTATTTTTTCTGCCCAGACTGGCAAACGATTTAGTAGTATTTGCGTGAATATCTTTACAATACAATTTACCAACGCTATTCCTCTGTAATTAAGTGGATTGGATTTACATCCCTTTTTAAACAGTAATATTAAGTCAAAATCCGACCAAGAACTAGGAAAACATTCCGATTCCAGAATTTTATTAAACATTATCTCTAAGTACAAAATCCAGTTTTCGGGTAAATTAACATAAAATTCATTGCAATTACAGAAATATATCAGAATGTTGCAACAAACGAAACGAAGAATATTAATAAAACTCCAATCTATGAAGTATTTTATTAAGGGGGACTACTAGTGTGACCGCCTGAAAAAAGGTGATTTTTTGGAATTTTTTTAAAGAAAACTACTACATGAAATGTTTTAATATTTTAAAAATATATTCGTCGATATATAATAAATTCATGATAAAATTTTTGGACCAAAAAATTGAAAATTCAGTGAGTTATTCGCGATCTCCCAAGGCTCAGAAAAAAAAAAGTTCCCCCACTGCTGCAGTGATAGCGACCTTCACAGTGCCTGAAATCAAAAAAACCAAAATGCCTTTTAAACTAGAAGGTATTGTCCGTACCGTGAACCTCAATCGGAAAAAAAAGTTGAAATTTAATAAAATGGCGGAGTTTTTTAAAAAAAGTTTCCAATTTTGCGTGAAAATTTGATGATTTTTGGCCTGCAAAAATTACATTTTTTATTCGATCGGAAAACTGGAGGTTCATGGTACGAAGAAATATATATAAAAGAAGCTGCAATAAGAATCAACTCGATCTGATGATTTGTTTTCGAGTTATAACTGCAGAAAATTTGAAGAATGTAGTTTTTTTTTTAAATTTACCTTTTAGTTTTAATCACTGAGAATATTTACTAAAATTATTTACGGTGTACTCACTATAACGGTCATAGTAAAACTAGATGAGTCTTTTAAATATGCCAGGGTCTAGCTTCTCCACAACATGTGACTGGCAGCCACGTCCAGAAACTCCCGAACTATCAACCTTCATACATTTTTAAATAGCTGAAATGAAAATCAGGATCCGCTCTTCGGATAGCTGTCATTCAAAAACTATTTGAGATATGCACTTGAAATTTTAGTATGTTATTTTTGAAGATATGGATTATCGAAACATGCAAAAAAATTTTTCAATTTTTAAAAAATGTCAAACTAGTAGTCCCCCTTAACTCACTAAAAAAAATTTTTTTCTACAGAAAGAAGAACTGAACTTTTTAAAAGATAACATAAAACTTACTTATAATAAAGACTGACTTACTTAAAAGACAAATTACAAAAGCCAAAAATGAGCCCCTCAGCAAACAATATTCTCCACAATTACGCACATTTTCTTTAACTTTACACTTTTATTTACCACGGGCGTACGAATACGTAAGGAACACTTTTGATACCTGTCTACCACATGAAAGGACAATTAAAAATTGGTACAAAGCTTGTAATGCTGAACCAGGCTTTACAAATGAAGCATTTGCTACTTTAAAATTAAAAAGCGAAAGTTCCAGTTACAAAATTGTTGTGACTTTGATAATTGATAGGATGTAAATTCGACCACAATCGCACTGGGACGGGGAAACATATGAAGGTTTAGTCGATAGAGGTATAGATTTCGGAAGAAAATGCTAACATTGCTAATCAGGCATTCGTTTTCATGATTACCTGCATTAATGGTAGTTGGAAATTACCAGTGGCTTATTTTTTAATTGATAAGATCACAGGTGAACAGCTTTCCAGTTTGGTCCTCTTGTGTTTGGAGAAATTTCATGATGTAGGAGTAGATATTGTAGCACTTACATTTGATGGATGTCTATTAAATATTACTATGGCTAATCATTTGTGTTGCCAAATTAAACACAATAATATTAAACATCATTTCCCTCACCCAGTGACGATAAATTGATTTTTTGATTGAGACGAAAAAACTGTGATTCTCTTAGACCCTTGTCACATGTTAGAATTAGTGAGAATTTCATTTGAAAAGTGTAAAATACTTTTAGACTTGGAAAATAATGTCATTAATTGGCAATATCTTGTTGAGTTGCAAAAACTCCAGGAAAGAGATAAAATTAAATTTAGCTAATAAATTAGGCAAGACACATTTTATTTCACAATTATAAAATGAAAGTTAGCTATGCTAGCCAATTATTAAGCAAAAGTGTTGCAGAGGCCTTAATATTCTGTGAAAATAATTTAAAATTAGAAACATTTTCAAATGCGACTACAACATAAAAATTTGTTCTTATAATAAATGATTTATTCGACGTCTTAAATTCTATAAATGTGCGACAACGAGGGTTTAAATGTCCAATAAATTTGAACAATTACAAATATATTTTTGAATTTGTGGAAAAAATAAAAAATTATTTACTTAATTTAAGAAATTCAAGTGGTTTAGTATTAAGTAAATAGTATATTATATACCAAGGGACTAAAGTGTGAGTTTTAATCCCGAGTGTGAATTTTGTTGCCAGAGGGCCTGTAAAGGCCCGAGGGCAACAAATCACACGAGGGGTAAGAAAAAACACTTTAGTCCTGTCTTGTATACCAGGTGTTCCGTTTGGATGTATACATACGGTTTACACGTTAATTGATAACAGTGGATTCCCATAAGGAAAAAGTTATGTCACAAGAGTGCTTTGAACAAACTATTGGGTTGTTACATACAGTGGCGACGCGTGGGAGTAGACAAGGGAGAAGTATCTCCTCAAAAAAATAAATTTCATAAAATTTAAAATCCTTCAGAAAATTTAAAATAATTATGTAAGTTTTATAACATGTAGTGGCAATTCTCAATACATTCATATTTTCAAATAAAACGTATATATACATATATATATATATATATATATATATATATATATATATATATATATATATATATATATATATATATATATATATAGTATAGGTCGTTCCATTTGAAAAATACGACTTGACCTCAAAATGACCCTCCTTAATGTCCCCCCTCGTACCTAACAACTTTGATAAAGGTCATTTTTTGATAGGTGGCGCCTATAGCGAGATATTTAGATGCAAAGATTAAAATGGCCCACCCTGTATACAGGGCCGCGCCAAGGGACATTTGCGCTGGGGTGCAGGACAAAAATTGCCGCCCCTAAAACGCCAAACTTATTTGTAATACATTTTTGATAATAAAATATATGCCTCCTGGCCACCAGTTTACTTACTATATATACTTACTTTAATGAAATGCATAAAATATTATAAAATATTTAGGATTATAAATGGAATAAAACACTTAAACTTTTTTTAACAATTTAGTTCGCATAAATTTCAAGAACAAGTAAATAAAAATAAATAATTTTACACAAAACAAAAACGAATAGTAACAATTTTAAAATTTTATATAAAATTCACTTTCCTTGCCTTTTTTATTGCAAATTGATTTATTAAATCGGACATGTCAATATCTGCAGTAATTTTGTTTTCTATGCTAATTAAACTTAAATACGATAATCTTTCCTGTGACATAGGTACTAGATCTTAAATAATTTTTTATTAGGCCGGATTTACACGAGTTTAGTAACTAAAGCAGGTTACTAAAGCAAGTAGCTAAATTGAATAATTTTTTTGTTTAGTGGCTGTCTACACACAATTTAGTAAATCGATTTAGTATTAGTTGAAGTAGTAATACATAACCTAGTAAAACTAGATTAAAAATGGTACATAGTCATCAATAAATTCGTTGTGCACTATAAAAATGTATCAGATATGTTTGAACTGACCTGTTGGTTCGACCTTTTAATGTATTTATATATGATTTGTCCCAAATATATTCCATAAAAATGGAAAAAAATATTATATTTATTTTTTTTATTATTATTAGATGAAGAGTGGTTGTCAGACGAATTTCAGTTTTTTATCGAGTTACCTTCAGTGACTTTTTTTGATATTTATAATTTATATACTACAATAAGTATAAAAATTCCCAAAAAAATATTTGCAATAAATAGATATTTACGCGCCTATATTTGTATATTTGAAATCTACTAAACACTTTACTAAACTAATGTGTTTACACTGGTACAAATAACAGCAAGTTAAAAAAAAAATAAAGTGGGGGTAAGCTACTTGCACAAGTAAATAGAACAGGCTTCTATTTACTTGACTAAACAGATTACTAAATTTCTTACTTGCACTTGCACTAAATACAACTGTCTAGATGACAAAAGTAACTAAATTTAGTAACTTGATTAAGTAACCTGCTTTAGCTACTAAACTCGTGTAAATACGGCATTAACTTAAGTTTCGAAAAACTTCTCTCACCAGATGCCACTGTCACAGGTATTGTCAAAAATATTCTTAATGCAATTGTCATATTCGGAAACATTGTAGTAAGATCATTAGAAAATATATACTCTAAAACTGTTAATGCATTCATGTCGGGATTAATATATGTTAAAAGAGTTTCTATTTCATCACATAAATCTAACGCATTTATATCAGATTCGTTCCGCAGAGCCCAAAAGGGGATGTTTTTTACTTAAATTTCTGAGAAACGAAATAATGTAACTTTTCCAAGAAAAGAGTATGGAGTGCTCCAATTTAAAGAACATCCATAAATCTTATCCTAAGTGGAATAAGCAATATCGAAAGAACATGTATATTTTAAACTAAATTGCTTGCAAATGTGGATAAGCAAATATTGAAAACAAAATTTATAATAACAAAAAACAGAAATAATAAATTAGGTTTAAGATATCAACCAAATAAGAAAAAGAAGATAAATTTAGTTTGCTTTGTTTACTAATCGTCACGTACTGTATACAACGTAACGCAACGAAAATTAAACAATTTTAAAGATTGGTAAATGTTTTATGTGTAGAATTTAACGACGGTTTTTATAAAATTAAAGCGTGCAAGAACATGTTCGATCCCGATCCCGTTTGATCTCGCCGATTACCGCGCAAATGATTGTTGTCGCTGGCCGACAATCGGAATAATCGGATTACCGACGGGTCACAACAATCATAATAGACAAGTATTTAAGCAAAATGCGGGTAACATTTAGTATCATCAAAATTACCACATAAAAATAGTAATAATTTTATATTTTATTTGCCGCCCCCAAACCCTGCCGCCGGGGTACTAGGCACCCCTAACACCCCCGCTTGGCGCGGCCCTGCCTGTATATATATATCTTGATATAGATCTTGTAAGAGATAGCTATATTACAAGCTTGTCTGCTGTACTGTCTTACGTGCATTCCTATCGCATGAAATCATTTTCATTTGGTAAAAATATTTTTATAGGTAAGTTACAAGCACGTTACAAGTTTACGGTAAAAGCTCCCTAATCTTCACAAGCATATCCAGGACCATTCTTTAGTCTTGACATTCCCACTATTTACTACTCCTATGTGCACTGAATGCGCAACATACGGAACTTAAATCTAAAAAAAGAGATAGGCAGAGAAGTCAAGAGTAGAGAAATTATCCAGTCAAGATTAGAGAGACAGTAAGTTTTTGGAGCCCAAGTTTACGAGATTTCTACTGTATTTAAACGCAAAAGACATTTTTAAATTTGTTTATCCTGGATCTGCATGTATGTGTGGCAACTACGCATTTACACATTCACACACACACAGTCTGTATGTATGTAGTATTCTCCAATATTTTTTTTTACATCATCATTACTCAAAAACTAAGAAAGATTTTGGAATAATTTTTTCTTATCTATATGTAAAATTCTTAATAGTACAAAATTACCAAAATATATTTAGTACTTTTTAAAAATAATAATAAAAAAAACTGAAACAATAATGCAATATTATATCTATTCACGGCCGAGGAAGACAATCTTAAAAATGTTTCTCCTTGCTCTGTGTGTATGTGTGACACAAACTGCCTATTTCAAACATCTATTTCTATGCAGTGCCAAGGTATACATAATGATGGTTGTCTCCAGTACAATATGTACGTATCCGACTATGGCTTTAGTTACTGGTATCTGGTATATACGTACACATACCAACAATCTATAGTCTATAATCTATATTGTTACCTATATAAAGTACTTTTTTGTCATATATATATATATATATATATATATATATATATATATATATATATATATATATATATATATATATATATTAAAACTCATTGTCACGTGACCAAAATTAAACGGTAGTCATGCTAGAATTGAAGAGTAGCCATATTTAAAAGAGTGTTTCCATTTAGAAAACACAGACAACAACGTGCATTTTTTTCACAATAAAAACTTTTTCTTTTAATTTTATTGCAAAACTACCCTTTTAGTTGCTTTTAGAAGTAATTAAAAGGTTAGTTTTGTAAAGTTAAAGTTTCATTAGATAAAAATTATGCATTAAGCAGTATAGAATTTTTACTCAGTGGTATTCGTATGTATGTATTGTACATGTACACATTTCAATTTGAAAAATACATAATGGAAAAATATCTAAGATTGATTGTCACGTGATCTAAATTGAAGAGTGGCTATGTTGGAATTGAAAGGTAACCATTTTTTTATAAGGTAGTGTTCCATTTGGAAAACACAGACGACACTGTGTGCATTTTTAATGTTTTTCACAGGAAACCAATTTTTCAAAATTTTATTGCAAAACTAACCTTCCTATTTGCTTTTAGAAGTAATTGAAACATTAGTTTGATTATAGTTTTCTGGAGTTAAATTTTAGTTAAATGAAAATTATGGGTTAAGTAGTATAGAATTTTTATTCAATGGTGATATTCAATTGTAATGTATTATTTAACTATACTATTACTCTTTATTATCGACTTCTAAAATTTAAAAATATTCTTATAGATGTCGCAGTATATTTTATAATTATAATAGTACCACTTAATTAAGAATTAAGGTAATATACATCTTATTATGTTTAAAAACTTATTAAATAAAAAATCTATTCGATAATTTTTTGGTCAAAAGTACTTATAACAACATTTTGCTTAAAAGTACATATAACAACCTAAAAAGTTTCTATAATTATTGATAAACCTAGGGTTTCGAATTTAATACATTAGTCTAATTTCTTAACATATTCGTTGAAGTTTTGTCAATATAATTCCAAACATTCCAATCAATTCAATAATATAACAAATATGTATAGTATTATGGTTTTCTTTTGTTACAAACAATAAATTGTATATAATTTTAATAAAATCTTTAATTCTGTTTGATACACCTAGGGGAATACCATTGCGTAATGTATTACATTGCACAAGGTCGGTACTTAATACATTACAATGCGTAATGTATTACATTGTACAAGGTCGGTACTTAAAACTTCAATATAAAGTGAACGTCGGTAATATCAAATTTAAGCGGTCGGTACAAGCTGAACGTAGTACATGATTCAAATACATACAGATGCCACTACTGAGAATTTCTGTTGTAGTGATAATTCCAGTCATTAGATTACACAGGTATGAACTTAAGAATTGAATCTTAAGAATAAAAAACAGAAACAGAAACTTAAGAATAAAAAACAGAAAGGGAAGCTTCAAAATTAATTATCACATGTTTGAGTAAATATTTTTGAGTACTTAATTATTGTTAATAAGTTATGAATTAATAAACAATTAAAAAATTTTAATTATTCTTCCTAGATTAAACTAAATGATTTTTGTTAATATTTAATTTATTTCCAAAATATTTTACGTAAACATTGGACACAAAATGCCGGAACCAACCAGCGTTCAGCACACATGTCACGACTTTATTTATTATAGGGATACTACTTAAGAAGAATAGAAATAAGTTTACCTATCAAAGTAATGCTGGCGTTCACCAGAAAATTTTGTTACCTAACATTACGTATTAGAGATGTGCCAAATGTAACGTAACAGTTACTTTGTAACTGTTTCAAAAATGTAACCGTTCCAAAATTGAACAGTTACAAACAACATACTGTTACACAGTTACAAATTGTTTTTCAGTTCCAAACAGTTACTGCAGCGTTTAGTACAAATGTACCTACTAAGGCCAATGGTTACTATATTACAAAATCTTATCTTGTTACTTATATAAATCCGTTTTGTACAACAAATGGTATACCTACAGATGTATTATACCATTGTGTACATTTTGTAGGTACTCAATTACTCATAAAATCATACTCGCTTGCATAAAATTGTAACTATTTGAAACAAATTTGACTTTCGAACAAAGAAAATATGTATTAAGGGAGAAATGGATGTCATAAATCATTAAAACCAATAAAATATAAAAAGGTCTCCTAAAAATAAGATTGTTTTTTTAAATATTTAACAGATGTCCGCCAAAAATTTCCAAAATTTTTAATTTTTAGAATTGTCACGTATTATTTACAAAATTAACCTACATTTAGATTTAAAAATTATATGAACGGTTTATTGCCTTCCTAGATTTTAAATAAAACCCAAACATTTTTTTAAACTTCTTATTTTAAAATTGCAATCAGTAATCACATTCTCCAAGAAGTTGATTATTGCTATATGATTATTATTATCAAAAATTTATTTAGTGCAAAAAATATTTTATGGAGTGAAGTGTGCTTAAGTGTGTAAAACTCTGAAAGTGTAATTTGTGCATATTAATGTAGTTTTTATTTAAATTTTTTATTTACTAAACTCTTCTTATTAACGAATGAGTTGAAAATTTAAATCGAGTTTTATCTGGAAGTATCTTAACCAGATTCAAGGGGAAAATTATAAAGCCAAATTTGTAACTTGTATACGGAACGGTTAGGGAATATTGGAACGGCTACTTGTAATCGATATTGAAATGGTTACTTGTAGCCGATATTAAAACAGTTACTTGTAACAGTTGTAACAAATATTGAAATAGTTACTGTGGTTACTTGTAACAGATATTGGAACAGGTACTTGTAGCTGTTACTTTTATGTAACTGTTACGGTTGTAACGGTTACACAAAAATCACTGTTTGGCACATCTCTATTACGTATCGGAGCTTGCACTGTTACAAACCTGAGGGCACTGATTGAGAAAAACATAAACTATTTCAAACTAGAGAATTCTGTCTGATTCAAACAAACTAACGCGCGTTAATATCCTTTCATGCGTTTTTTATGGTGTAAATTTTTAACCTTTAAATTACTCTTGCATTTAAAAATTATGAAATAAATAAAAAACGAGCAGTCGATGTGTTAGAAACCATAATTTTAATATTTAATGCGTCTTAGTTTCTTTTAACTAGACCTCTCTGATTTGTAACGATGCAAGTTTCGTTACGTTACATTTTTTCTGGCAAGCTATCCACGAATTTGACATGACGATTTTCGACAACAATATTGAAAACTGGAACAATTATTGTTCCAATCCAAAAAAATGCAGTTCCAAATATCTGTCTTACCAAACGAAACCGTCATCTATATTTCTATTTTATATTTTTTTTATTTTTTATTTTTTTTTTTTTCAAGATCATAATTTTTTATTTTTTTTTAAGATCATAATTCACTGATATTTTTATTTTTATTGTTAAAAGTAAATTTACTTGACAGAACTTAAAACGCGCGAGAGACGCACGTTATCTACATTTCTATTTTATATTTATAAGTAAATTTATTTAACAATAGTTTTGATTCAAACAGCACAGGAAAACGCGCGCGCAGCGCGCGTTGCTTAGTTTCTAGTTATTAGTTAATTGCTAGTTTGTTCAGTTCAGTTTTTTTAATATTTCTTAATTAATTTTAGATTTTGTTGTTTATTATTTAAATATTGGAAGACTGAACCTTTGAATAAAATTTGTTTTTATTTTAAATTTGTTTTTCTTTACTGTTGTTTAAGTTTGTTACATTAAATGTTTTAATTTTCCCCCTTTTTTTTTTTGAAATAATAAAATATGAATCTAATTTAAAAACTACAATATATCTAAAGGACTAATTTCAGAATTAATTATTTTGAAATTCTAAATTTTTTGAAGACCTTTAATTCAGATTAACCGCAAAACAAAACAAAAATTTTAATATTTTTTACTCTTAGCGCAGTAGGCATAAATGGTTGGTCAAAAATTTCGACATTTTTATTTTACAATCAAAGTGTTGAGTCCAAAGGTCTGTTATAGAAAAATACTTTAATAAGGCTGAGAAAGACTACAGATTTCGAAATAAAAATAAATACAAATTAAGTCTATTTAAAAATATGGTAAAAAAAGACTCTCTCTCCAGGTAATAATTTCACTCGTCGCTACGGGTTACATATGAAATGTTCGTTTTCAGGTCAGTTTTGAATCAGTAGTTATTGTAGAAGGACCTATTGAGTTAATGTTAAAATAATTTATGCGTTGTGAAAAGGGGTCTTAATTGAGTTTCTTTATACCTGCTTCATAAACTTAAAATGTTATTATAAATATTTTGTTATCATTTGTTAAAATGTTATCATCCAGAGATGTTCCTGTTCTTTACCTTTTTCATTTTAAAAAGGGATCAAATACCATCCCACTAAATATTGTTACATAGTTGTTACATAACCATAATATAACTTCTGTGACATTTTATATTGCAGTTATGTACCGTGATTGTTACAAACATGTTTCTATTTCCAGTTATACCTATAACATTGTTATATAACACTGTTATATAACTGTTACATAGACTCTATATAACATTTAATAACATGATGAAACTACAGATTACATCTATCTTATGTAATGGAAGCATTGCATATACGCAACAAAAGTTATATAAAATTGAGTTAAATATCTTATGTAACATGTGAATTACACTGATATAAGAAATGTTACATAATATAAAGATAACAATGTTATAGAACAAACATATCACATCGATTCAATAAATGTTACATAAAATTGAAATAAATACGTTATGTAACATTTATAAATTTATATACCTAACACGATGTAACCGATGTTATATAACAAAAATATAACACTGTTAAGTCTGTTATGTAACATTTAAATAACATGATTAAGCCGATGTTATATAACACAAATATAACACTGTTACGTAACAAAAACATTGCATATGTGCAACAAAAGTTATGTATCAATGTTATATAACAAACACATTACATTGATGCAACAAATGTTATATAACATAGAGATAACATTGTAATGTAACAGGAACTCAAATCAAGTTATATTGCCCTTATGTTATTATGTAATGTTGCTGTTATATTGCACTGATGTAACAGCTGCGATATAGCTTTGTTACTTTTACGATACATTGTAGTTATGTTACAAATGTGTAACTATTTGTTATATAACTTGTTACATATTGTTACTTCTATGTTATGTTACTGTTATCTTCAGTGTTTACTGGGATTGAAATTGCTCGGGAAATTTACCAAGTATTTGGAGAAGACTTGTGTACTGAACGAACAGTACGACGATTGTTTGCCAATTTCAAGAAAGGAAATTTTGATTTGGAAAATCAGCCCTGCGGGCGTCCACCTAGCCGTATTAATGAAGAAGAATTACAAACAGAATTTGAACGCGATCCGTCAACAACTGTGCGATGCCTGGCTGCAACATTTCAAGTGTCTGTTGCTACCATAAGTCGTCATCAATAGGTCCTTTCACAATAACTACTGATTCTAAACTGACTTGAAAACGGATATTTAATATGTAACAATCCAATAATAATATTCTCGCTTTCAGTTAAATTTAAGCATGACTCATTACTTATGAATTTAAGGGATTCCCGTGCTACAACTTTAAGGAAACGTTTGTCTTAGCTAATAACATAATATGTATCCATAAATACAATATACTATTTATGTTCGTATATTGTCTCTGATACATTGTTAGTATTTTACATTAACCAATAAAAAAATCGAATTCGATAAGCGGGCAATTTTAAATTTAATTTTACTATTCAAATTAATAATTTTATTATTATTTATAAAAACTAATTTAAGATAAATTTTATTTCTTTAGAGTTATATATATTAAATATGTTTTCCTGATAAATTAATGCAAAACCTGCTAAAATGGAAAAGAAATATGAAAAATTAATTAAAACAATTTTTTTTATTAATTATTACTTTATTTTAAATAAGTTAATACATAATCTATTAAATTATTTATATGATGAGTATGTATTAAGTTATAGAATTAAAGGAAAATAAGCGAAAAAACATATTTTTATTAATCATTAATAATTATACATGAAAATTAGAATTGTGTTACAAGAATTAAAGGAAAAACAATATTTCTATGAATCAAAACTATACATTCAGCAGAATTGCTATCATTTTTAAATTATTCTGGTTAAAATTATTAGAGAATTTTCGATGTTAGGTTGAAAGGGAATAAAAGCAAGAATATTTTAAAATTTTACATTATAAACATTTTTAATTGTGCTAACATGCGTTTCATGCAAATCAAAAATGTAAAATATCAACTTACCAGTATATATAATAGCTTATATAATAACTTACCAATAGCACCAATACCATCTTTTGACTTCACGTTCATTTTCGTCTGATTTCAATAGTATTGAATAAGTGAATAAAATTTGGTCAAGATACGTCTAACCGATTATCTTGGACGCTTTTTTGTTCCCAGAATTCTATAGTACAATTTTAAACCGACCTACCTTTTTAAGGGGATCAACGGGGTGACCAATTTTTTTATAGCGGGTCTTAACACACACTACGTCGTCAAAAGTATGAGGATACCTTAATCCAGGGGGTACACTTCTGACGCGGTACTGTACTTAATGTTGTGGTACACTCGTGTCAAAAGTTTATCAGTTTTAAATTACAGATATGTCGTATATCAGTTTTAAATTAGAGATATGTCGTATATCAGTTTTAAATTAGAGATATGTCTGTTAAAAATTTATGACGGTCTACAAAAGTGTCTTAGAGTACAGGTTCCAAACAAATATTTTTAAAATATATAATTGTATTGTAATTGGAATTTTAAATAAATAATTGTATTGGAAATATATAATTGTATTATAATTGGAAACTAGAGAAATATTTAAAATACTAGCCAGAAGAAATATAAAATCAAAGAAATCAAAGAAATATTTTTCATTTATGATAAGGTTTGATTCTGTGCATTTGACATTACCATTGTTTGCAATAACCAGTATAATTAATCAAGATCGCTGTCAGAATCGTTCAGATCATCTTCTGATGATTCTCCGACCGGAATTATGATTCGCCAATGACGCGTAATTTTTAATGAAACGTCGAAAATAACCGGTAAGTCCCAAGAAACTTCGGATATCGTGAACTGTTTTAGGAATCGGAAATTTAGTTATAGCATCAATTTTTCGTTTTGTCGGACTAATACCGAATGGAGTCACTTCTTAACCTAAATATTCGACACTATCAACGCAAAATAAACATTTGTCCAAACGTAATTTAAGACCGAATTTACTAAACAAAGTTAATACTTGTCGCAAAATAGTTATATTTTCGTTAATATCCACAGTAGCTATCATTACATCGTCCAGATACACTTGAACTTTATCACTTCTGATTAAATCGGATAAAATGAAATTAATATAACGTTGAAAAACACTTGGCCCGTTCGTAAGTCCAAAAGGTAAACGTAAAAATTCATACTGTCCAAAAGGAACCACAAATGCAATGTACTTAATAGAATCTTCATGAACTTTAACATGATAGTAACCACTTTTCAGGTCCAGAATCGTAAATACTTTTTTGCCCACTAATTTATCAATTAAATCGTCGATTAACGGTAAAGGATATTTATCTTTGACGGTAATAGAGTTCAATGTCCGATAATCTACGCAAAGACGTATTTCACCGGTTTTCTTCCGCGTTAAAACTACAGGACTGCTAAATGGAGATTTACTTGGCCGGATTATATTATTTTTCAACAGATCGTCAATTATTTTCCTCACTTCCACAAATTCAAAATTGGATAAACGCCTTGGTCGGTACTGAATTTCTTTATTTTCAGTCAACTGAATCTTTAATAATACATCATCAGTCGGTTCAGGTTCTTCCATATTCTTCTCATACTCTTCCACCAATTCTTCGATGGTATCTTTAAGTGATTGACTTAAATTATTTCCGCAATTTAATACTGGTTTTTCGTTTTCACTTAGTTGAATGTTTAAAATTAGGGATGAAAAGATGTAAATTGAACAAATTGCATATCAATAGATAGCTCTTTAAAAAAGAGCAATATCGCCAATTTAAACTTTTGCTCTATCTCTTACAGTTTTCAAGATATTTTAAAAATTAAATTTTTACCCCAATTTTTGAAGGGCGATTTCACCCCTTCAAACCGTTTTTCCACCGATAAAAAAAATACGTGTCTCTTAGATTTCGACGTAGAATAACATATTTCAGCGGCATTGAAATCGGAGGCGGACACCTGGGAACCTTGTAAGAATCTCTTGTTTATTTTTGAGAATACTAAGACGCGACCTTAGTTCTGGAAAAACTGGAAAAATGTGTTTTGGCGAAAAGTTTTAAACTTATTTTAAAACCTTTTTTTGTGCACTTTCAATTAACTTAATTAAAAAGTAATTTTTTTATATTATACATATAATTATTAGATGCATATGAACAGTTCAAAATACTTTTTGAAAAACTGTCATCTACCCAATTCTCTATGTGAGGAAATTTCGTGTGAATATTTGTCACTGTGAGGAGATTCTTGTGAGTAGTTATCGTGTGAGCAAATTCCTTATGCGTGTTTTTCTGGTCATCATAAATATTATGTTTTTCAAAAGAAAAAAATTAATGTTTTACGTTTTATAGGTTCCCTTCGAATGCTTTTTATCCAATTTAAATAATTATTTTGTTAGTTATACATAATTTAATTTATTTTATTTATTTCAGGTGGCCTATTTAGTATTGATCGAGAATTCTTTGAAACACTTGGAACATATGACAGTGGTTTCGATATTTGGGGTGGTGAAAATCTTGAATTATCCTTTAAGACATGGATGTGTGGAGGAACATTAGAAATAGTTCCATGTTCACACGTGGGTCATATATTCCGGAAACGATCACCATACAAATGGCGAAGTGGGGTCAATGTTCTTAGAAGAAATTCAGTGAGATTAGCTGAGGTTTGTGTAATTTAGTAACTTTTATTTGTACTTAAAAGGAAGATTATGGAAGTGTTCCCCTGCGATTTCGTTCATTTTGACATAGATTGTAGTACTTAAAAAAGTAACAAACATATTACAATTATACGTGTCCAATTGCATATTTAGAGACTTCAGACTTACACGTGTCCAATTGCAGACTGTTTGTCTGGTAAATCGTGAGTTCGCATTCAACCGGAGGAAATCTATCATTCGACATCAGTGTAAAATATTGAAGTTAGTTGTAAAAGGTGGTAGCAATAGCCGTATTTAATTAAAAATATTTAGAATTAAAATATTGTTTATTTCGGGACGCGGTTAAGTAATTTAAAAACTACACCGATGAAACGACAGGGAATTGTATAACTCAAACAACTCGTGATAAACAATAAAGGATTTATATTAAAAAAATAAAATATCAAATTTACAGGATTGAAATCATAACGGGCCAAATCAAGTTACAATAGAAATTATGTTTCAACAAAGAAAAATAAAGATATTGTAAAATTCTTATAATCTAATATCGATACATATGCAAGCCGATTTGGGTGTGGTTGAAGGATTACCATAAGTTATGTGAAAATTATCCAAAAATATCTTAAATAATTATTAGTTCGAATTTTTAGTAAAACATTCCGAATCGGGGTGCATATGTAGACCAAATTTTATGGAAGGAAGCGCATATTACCTTTCCTTAGGTATTCACAATAGTACAACACTAAAAATAAATCTTTAACACTTTAACTGATATAATTACATGACTGAATTTACTGAACTTGATCGAACGAATCAATATTGACGACTGAATCAAGATTGAACCAAGATTGAATACTGACTACTCCCTCGATTAAAACTCAGTTTCTGCTTTTATACCGTTCGATTGTGTGTCTACGTGACAACTTCCACTATTAGGGCCTCTAAAATTTCAGGAAGCCTCACTCATCAAGTTATTGAGATGACCGTCTGACCATCTATCCCAATTACACGTTTCTTCCAATTCTAAGAAGTGGTACATATTGCAACTTATCGTCTGATTGTATATCGTTCAATAAATTCAATCGACAATTGATGTTTTTTTTAGAAAATTAATACAGTGGAGGACAAAAATACGTATACATTACATCAGTCACAATACTTCACATTTCATTTACAATAACCATACTACCGCAATCAAAAACTATAGTAATTCGTTAAAACGGTGCATATGACCTTAACTGTTGCACACCTAACCAATAAAAAATAAAAAAAACATCCCTTCAAAAACTTGTTAAAAAATCATATTTTGATCTTTTTCTCATACCAACCCTTAAGTGATTTCGATGAAAAGCGGTCAAAAGATTTAAACTTAGATTACAATAGTCTAGAATTTTTGTTCATGTGGCTACATTATTTTTAAGGTGTTAAGCACCCTTCAGAGTGGGTTTGTTAAATTTTTTTTTTAGAAATCATAGCTCAAATTTGTTAAAATTCTATAAAAAGGCTACACATCATTAATTTTAAATAATAAATTGCCCACTGTAATGAGACGGAGAAACAAGGCCGTGCTTGGGGGGGAGCTGTGGCTGGTTATACTGTTATACATGAGAACAAATTTTTTAACTATTAGTGGATATTTTCTACTTTCCCAATGTTACGGGATAGGTTTTTTTTAATAATGTTTGCACGCCATTGTCTTACTTACAAAGAAAGGTTTTGGAATGTCAGTTCGCAATTTTCATGAAACTTGGTATATGTGTAGTACAAGCAAAAATAACAGACCCGTATTTTTTTTATCTGCCACCGTCGCCATTTAAGGAGTGTAATCACCCCTCATTAGGGTAAAATTTTAATTTTGCTTGATGACTTGAAAACGACGGCAGATAGAAAAAACTTTAAATTGACAAAACACTTTATTTTTAAAGATTTTTCTATTGATTCCAGGGTCGGACCTACTGGAGGGGCTGCTCAGGTAAAATTGAAGGTAAATTTTGAAATAGGGTGGATATGCTTTAGTATATTAAAATTCAAATAGCATATATGAAAACTATATGAAAAATACTAGTTTACCTGTTTTTGCTAAAAGTTGTAATTTAAAGTCTAAAATCTCAAAACTGGACAGTTAATTTGAGATACCAATCGTAATTTTACTGACTATCAGAAAAATAAAAATATTTCTATAAGGTTTTCAACAAGTGAATTGGCTTGTAATTAATAATTGACTAAAATATATTAAATTATACTTAACTTATACTTTAAATTTTATATAAGTAATATTAAAATTTGATTTTGTTAAGTCATGCAAGAATATTATTACATATAAAGAACACAATTAAGTTTATAAAATACTTCTTTTTTATCAAATAATAAGGACAGGAAAATAAGGAATATAAAGAAGTAAAAATATTAGCAGTATAGAGAAGATAAAGAAGTAAAAGTATAAACCATACCGCCAAAAACAACAGTACTTTTACAACCATTAGATGTATATGGCTTCCAATTTTGAAAGGATTTCGTTCGAACATTGTCTAATTTAATGCTGATATCAGATGGTGAGATTGATCTACATTCTAGGAATAACATTATAAAAATACAATCCCTAGCACATAATCAGTTCTCATCACCCCGCTTTAGAGATACATTTAAATACGCCTGATACAAGAGTGGATACATAGAACAAAGACCAGATTACTTCGTTAATCCCGTCGAATATATTTTTTTTTAAAACCGATGTAAATAGATACTCAACCGAAATGATACTATTCAAAAAAATGTCAAATTTATGGAGAACCAGCCATTGTAGAATGTGACTGGTGTCAGAAATTTCTTGGTTTAAAACATTTTTTTTGAACAGTATCATTATTGTGAAGACCATAAGCCATAGAATAATATACGCCCTATTTTATTATTGTAAACTATTTTTAAAGATATTAAAACTTTTATAATTTTTCTTACATTCATGCCAAACTAAAACCAATTTCCTTATCCTTATTATTTGACAAAAAAATAAGTATATTATAAACTTAATTTTTTCTATAACTATATGCAATAATATTCTTGCTTGACGTAACAAAATCAAATTTTAATATTACTTGTATAAAATTTGAAGTTTTAGTCAGACATCAACAAGTTTAATTCGATATATTTTAGCCAGTTATTATACAAGACAAATCACTTGCTGAAAACCTTATAGAAATATTTTTATTTTACTGACTGTTAGTAAAATTACGATTGGTATCTCAAATTAACTGTCCAGTTTTGAGATTTTAAACTTTAAATTACAACTTTGAGCAAAAACAGGTAAACTAGTACTTTTCATGTAATTTTCATATATGCTATTTAAATTTTAATATACTAAAGTATATCCACTCTATTTCAAAATTTACCCTCAATTTTACCTGAGCAGCCCCTCAAGTGGATCCGATCCTGGATTTAGACACATCAATAGAAATCTCTTTAAAAATAAAGTGTTTTGTCAATTTAAAGTTTTTTTCTATCTGCCGTCGTTTCCAAGTTATCAAGCAAAATTAAAATTTTACCTTAGTTTTGAGGGGTGATTACACTCCTTAAATAGCGACGGTGGCAGATAAAAAAAATTACGGGTCTGTTATTTTTGCTTGTACTACACATATACCAAGTTTCATCAAAATTGCGAACTGACATTCCAAAACCTTTCCTTGTTAGTACTATATTTATTGACGCCTCATCATACACTTTTATATACATTATGAGTACGCGCATTACCTTCCACGTACGCACACATAAGTCATACACGCATCATAGACCAATCGTTCGATCGTCACGCGATCCGCCAATACACACACACACACATGCAGACAGACATAGTACATAATATTAACATATTACAATATTTGCAATAAATGAAATGCATACATAACATTTTTCCCCTTTTTTAAAAAAAAATTAATTCTTACAAATAACAAAAATTCAAATAAAGCAATTAATTTAAATCAAATATAAACTCATACAGCTTTTACAAAACATACTTATATATTACTTAATCTTTCTGATAATCTACACAAAAGTACGTTCCTTTATTTACAACAATATCTATCAGGCGGCTTTCTCGCTCTGACTGGTCTCGTTTCGGGTAACGTAGTATTTTATGATGACGTACTTTGATCCTGATCATCAGCTACAATTTCTGTCATTGATTGTGATACTGGATGCCATTCATCTGGTAAAGTTGAACGTTTCAATTGATTTACATGAACTGTCCTAATACTGTTTCTATTTTTAATATTTATAACGTATACATATTTACTAAGCTCTTTTACAACTTGTGCAGGAACCCATTTAAAATATTCTCTAAGATGATTTCTGTATAATACTTTTTCTCCCCTTTTAAAAAAAAATTGCGAGGTTGCCTATTTCGATTATTATTATGTTCAAATTTTTTCTTCTTTCTATAAAACTTAATTTCATTTGAATATGTATAAACTTTATTTAATTTTGGATTAAATCTGATTCTTTTTCCAATATCACTTTGATACATTGGATTTATGGCATACAGTTCCGTTTTCGGTATGAAAGATAACAGCAGCCTGTTTGGACATTGGCCAGTGACGGTGCTCGATGTATTATTGTAGTCCATGAGAAATTTTTGTACCTGATCTTCAACTGACAAGTTACGAAGCTTGTTATTTATGGCGTATTTTCTAAGATATACTTTTACGATTTGTACTCCACGCTCAGCCAATCCATTTGATTGCGTATGGTATGGGGGACTATAAGTAAGTTTTATTTTATGTTTCTTCCAAACTTTTTAAATTATAACGACTGAAAGGGAGGGCCGTTATCAGAAACAATTTCAGAAAAGTACCCGTAATATCTAAATAAAAGTTTTAGGTGATTAGTTACATTCTTAGCGTTACTTTTATTTAATTGTTGTACATTTATAAATTTTGATTACGCGTCGATTAATATTAAAAAGGTAACATTTCTAAAATAAAAAAGATCTAAATGCACTCGCTGAAATGGAAAATCAGTTACTGGCCATTTAGATGTGACTACTTCCTTTGGTACTCTTTGAGTTACTGGACAGACTGGACATAATTTAACTATGTCTTTATTTAAATTTTTCCATCAAAAAATTCCGCGGGCTAACATTTTCATTCGAACAACTCCTTCATAGCTACTATGTAATTTTGACAAAACTAATTCTTTAAAGTTATCTGGTATCAAAATACTATTATTGAAATATAGACATCCGTCTTTAAATTATAATAATATTTTAATGGATTAGACCAGGGATGAGCAACACGCGGCCCCCGAGCCGCTTGCCGCTGGCCCGTTAAACATGTTTATGCGGCTCGCCAAGCATTTTTAAAATTGAATTTATTTTATCGACTTCCTCCCATCAATATATTGTTATAAAATTAATTATAATAAAATGGTAGTATATACTAAACCGGAACAGTTTACGATTCCAAATGTTTAAAGCTGAGAAGACAGCGGTTTCCATGAAAATGTTTTCTTCATTTAATGTCAATGTGGATACAGTTCCCGAAGACTTTCAAATGGAAGTGATTGACATGCAGAATAGTACCGATCTAAAAAATACATTTTTCTCAGTAAACGTCGAAAATTTTAATAAATTTTATGTGAGCCCTGAGAAATTTCCGCTTTTGACGAAAAATGCAAAACAAATGATGTCTCTGTTCGGAAATATGTATGTTTTGTGAACAATTTTATTTTCAACCATGAAATTAATCAAAAATGACCATCGATCAAGACTGAGTGATGCACGATTAGAAAGCTCATCAATTCCGGCAGATATTGATCAGCTTGTATCGAAGAAACAGTGCCAAATTTCTCATTAAAGATTTCAAGTAAATTCGATTTTATGTTCTTTTCTTGTTCCCGCCAAAAAATTTTAAAATTTAAATTGACCCGTTGATTATAAAGGTTGCTCACCCCTGGATTAGACCACTGTTTCCACGACTTACACGGCCACCCATTTTTAACATAATCATAAACTTTATTTAATATAAATTCATTTGCTATTTCATGGCGTATATCCTTAAGTTTTACTTCTAAACTATCTACGTCATTTATATGATTAATATTTCCTATTGCGCCTGAGTCTACTTCTGAAGGATTTTCAATTGGTAACCTACTCAACGCATTTACGTGTTCCATTTATCTTACGGACCTGTGTTGAAAATCATAATCAAACATTGATAGTGTTACTGCCCGACGTTGTAAGTTTTACGAGAACAAGCTATGGTAGATGTATCCTTTTTTGGATGAAATGTTTCTTTTAAGACTTGTGAATCAGAAGTTAGCGTAAATTTATTACCGTATATGTATTTATAAAATTGTTTCATTGCAAATATTATAGCTAATTCTTCTCTATGCAATTGACTATAGTTTTTTCTGCGGGCGATAATATACTAGACGCGAAAAGTACTGGTTTTTCTATTCCGTCTACTACATGACATAAAATAGCACCTACCCCGTAGCGACTCGCATCGGCTACTACTACTATCGATTTATCGGGATCATATATTTCTAATAACGTGTTTTGTTGTAGTAGCAATTTACTTTTTTCAAAAGTCTTTTGACATTCTCGTGTCCATACAAATTTTGTATCTTTACGTAATAATTTATATAATTCGCGAAATTCCGATGGTAAATTTGGTATGAATCTTGAATAATAATTTAATTAGCCTAAATACGACTGAAGTTCAGTCAGATTTTTCGGACTTGGAGCATCTACAATGGCTTTTATCTTGGTTTCGCTAGGTTTTATTCCATGTTCAGTAAGGGTGTGTCCTATATAATCAATAGTAGTGTTAAAGAATTTACACTTTTCTATATTTATACGAACATTAAAGTAGTTTAATCGTTCTAACACTAACTTTAATTTTTGTTTACAATTTTCAAAATTTTCAGCTCCGATTAAAATATTATCTAAATAACAAAATACTTTTGGAGTACCCTGTAAAATTTGATCCATTACCTCCAGTTAAATCTAATATGCAAAATATTTTACAATTAGCTAAACTCGCAAATAAATCGTCTATCCTAGGTAGTGGGTAATGTTCTGTTCGTAAGTACGGATTGCGAGTAACTTTAGAATCAATACACAACCGAATACTCCCATTTGATTTTTTTACTACTACAATGGTGATGCCCATTCTGAATATTGTACGGTAACAAGGATACCTTGCTCGCATAATTTATCCAATTCGGAACTATCTTGATACTTAAACTTAAATGGTATTGGATAAGCTGTATGAAAAATAGGTGCAATATTACTATCTAAAATAATTTCCGCTTTAAAATTGTTTATGGTTTGGCCTGGCTGAGTCGATAGTATATTTGGATATTTTATTTTTGTAGAGTCAATCAAACTTTTATTAGCAATATGACAATTAATTTGTTTTACCATAAACAAATTTCGCCAATTTAGAAATAGCTCGTCTAACCAATCTCGTCCCGTTAATGATGGTAATGATTTTCTTCCACAAACTACTACTAATTCGAGATATTTTTCCGGACCGTCACTGTTTGTCCTTACACGTACTGCTGTCCTTCCAACCGTGCTAACTACTTCGCCTGTAACAGATAACAAAAGTTTAGGTTCTTGTTTTAAAGGTAAATTTGAAAATTGCTCGATAAACTTATCTTTTGTGATAATACCAACACAGGAACCGGTGTCACATTCCATAGATATTTGCTTATTTTCAAGCCATAAATCTATAGTCAATGGACTATGAATCCTCATTATATTAGCAGTGTTTCTCTCGACTACAGTCCCTTCGGCTACACTGTTGATTTCCCCGTATTCTTCGCTATCGAGTTTAACTTGATTTATTCTTCGGAATTCGGAAGGTGAACGTAACCGTGCTGATGGTCAAGGTGAACGGAATTGCATATTTCTACTAGTACATGCTTTCGCCATGTGACCATATTTTCCACATTTAAAACATTTTAAACCCCTTGCTGAACAACTGTTAGCTGGATGTGAATTCCCACAACGGCTGCAAATTTCTCTGAGCTTGGAAGAACTTCTAGTTTGTGAAGATTAAAACGAATGATGTCGTCGGTTTGACCGCGATCTTGATGCTGGCGTGTAAATTTTCGCTACTTCCTGTACCGTTTATTTTCCTTGGTAGCTAATTCCCAATTAATGGCCATGGTAATCGCTTTCTCTAAAGACAAATTTGTTTCCTTTAATAACGTCATTCTTAACTCTTCACTAATTAACCCAAATACGAATCGGTCCCGCAGTGCATCGTTCAAAAGTGGTCCGAAATTACAAGTTTGCGCATGTGCTTTCAATTCAATTTCATATTCAGCAATTGATTGACCCACTTTTTGATCTTCTTTATGAAAGGGTATAGCCGGATAAGTATAGATGAATCGGTCCCGGAAACGAATTAATTTATACAGGGTGTAAAACAAATAACTTTCGTCCTTTTGTGGGGTGACTAATAGCACCCTGTAGACACTAAAACCGCAGGAATTTTTTCGGAATTAACAATCGCGTCACCCTTTAAAAGGATAAGAGTTATTTCCTTTACACCCTGTATATCATATTTATACACACATACATATATATCTGTATATATGTATGTGTGTATATATTATAAACAGGGTGTAAAGGAAATAACTCCTATCCTTTTGAGGGGTGACGCAACTGTTAATTCCGAAAAAATTTCTGCGATTTTAGTATCTACAGGGTGCTATGAGTCACCCCACAAAAGGACGAGAGTTATTTGTTTTACACCCTGTATATTATATCTGTATATTAAAAAATCCTATTACAGCACATTTTTTAACACTTTTCTATTATATTTCTGCAGTGGTTGTATTTTGATCAAGAAAAGTTTTATACATATGAGGTACCTGTAGTGTCACATAAACGACAATACAGTTACTATTGGAACTTTCTGTCAGGGGCAGATAGCTTATATCTTATTATACCTCTTTCGATTATTCTTGATTATCTCGAAAACTATAAGAGATAGGAAAAAACACTTCATGAGACACAACATTTTACTTTTAACGTATTTTCGATTGATGTTTTAAATTCTAGGGTCGGACCCACTGGAGGAGCGGTTCGACAGATTTGAAATGAAAAATATTTTTTTTCATCATGTTATACCCCTTGAATTTTGATGAAACTTGGTGCAGTAATTAAGTGGATTAAAGCACAGATACTGAATTTTTTTGAAGTGGTCGCTCAATTGGAACCCTATAAAAATAACATTCAATCGGATATTATCCTTGTTATTATTCTTAATAACGAGGACTGATACGATAATAAATATGTCTAATATTCTTGAGAGTGTTTGCCTTCATGTGGATTTGGAATTACTTTCCTATGTTGGGTAATTATCAAGGAAAAAATTTTTGTAATTTTTTAAATTTTTTTAGTTATCTTCATAACTACTCAGTTTTGGCCGCCAAAATTGTAGATATCAATTACTTACAGCCTTACCATACCGTTAATATAGTTATTAAAATAATTCGCTTCCGGAGCCGATTCACCTATACCGTTCCGGCTGTACCCTTTGTACCGTTCCGCAATGATATTTGTTAAAGGCGTAAAATGTAGCTTTAATTTGCTTACTAATTCAAAATAACGATACCACCTTTCTTGATTCTTCAGTGTTGTTTAAATTAAAAAATGACTCCATTTTATTACATTCAACTTGTAACCACGGAGACTTGTTTATAAATATTAGATAAACCATTAAATTAATGGTTTGACCGCCATTAAAGTAATTACATCAGTCAATTTTTTTGCTTCAATTTCTTCATTGATTTATAATACAGAGCATTCTCTCTAGTCGATTCTCTCCTCAATGTGAAATGCTGAAGTAGTTTTATTGATAAAAAATTTAGGACTACAATTTGTAATTTAAGTATCGTGGATTATGAAACATTTAATTTTTGTTTATTATTTTGAGTAAATATTGAATAGTGGTATAGTAAATAAACTTTAAGTGCTTCAGTATGATTGTATTTTATTCTTATATTGTAAATAGAAAATTTCATAGGTATAAAAAAAATATTAATAAGAATTATGGTTAATAATTTTCACAGGAATGATACTCTTCAAAGAAATGTTTTAAGCAAAGTGATTTCTTGCATCAAAAACATCTCATAATGGATAATTTTTCACAACTTTTAATTTCTCACTTGTGAGACAAATTCCCTTGAAGAGCAAATTCAATTGGATTCTCAAATTTTTCTGGTTTTCTATTTATGTAACCACTTTTGTACCATAAATAGTGCACTAAGTTTTGATATCGAGGAAAAGAAAATTGTTTAAGAATCAATGACTGAAGCTTTATTAAGTTATTATGAGAATGTAAGAATGTTCATATCATAATTGAGTAGCATTATACTCTCAGAAAACCGCTAAATGAAATTTTTCATTGGATTGAAATCCATTTGGAATTCATATACATCTAGTAGTTGTATTTTTCCATAGGATCTTTAGTTATTATCCTGACCTGATTTTTTTGTTGGTAGTTGTTAATTCGTTGATGGTACAAATACCATCAAAGACAATACTCACTCCAAAAAAGGAAGCTATTAATAGGACATTTTTTAAAGGAATTAAACATTTTATTGATAATTAATTTTGAAAATATTTGCAAAACGTTAACCGGAATGAAATTTTCTTAATTTCAACCCTACTACAAAAATATTTGTTTCTTTAAATAAAGTGTCTTTAATTCGTAGACCAAATGTTCCGTTTGATTCCTGAAGTACCATAAATATTGGTGGTACCGTTGCTTCCGTTGTATCGGCGGGTAGCGTATTTCCGTTTGCGTGTTCAATAGGAGGCATTGTTGCTTTGAAACCCGCACGGTTTTGTAACGCTAGGCTCTTCTTCCAAACACGTGCCTAATTCAAGAACTCCGTCTTCTAAACGCGTACGGGTTTGTAACGCACATTGTTTTTTCAAAAATGTGTTCAAAGAAATGCTATGATTAGAAGGTTAGTCATTAGCACTGGCAGCCAACACTAATAGCCATAAAGGTCACACATTTGAGCCTATTATAAAAATTGCCACAGAGGGTTTGGTGAATAAAAAAAAGTAAATGTTTATCTTTAGATTTTTTGATGTGAACACTCACGTTGGAGTGAATATAATATTACTAACTCAAAGCATGGCTTTGTATAGACTCGCGAAACTAATGTATAAGAAACATTTAATTTATTACAACAAATTGAAATATTCGACATGATTAAAATTCGTAGTTACGAAAAAAATCTAAAATCTTAAAGAAGGACATTGTTTTTTAAGGAATTCTAGACTGATCGGAGAAGAGCAAAAATATCTATGCATGATTTCTTGTTTTTTGAAATTCAATGAAAAATAGTAGAGTTATATTTATTTAATTTTATTTTAACGTAAAAGCCCCTATACTCGAACGCGATTCAGTACTCGAACAGTTATGATATTTATCGGTTTCTTTCAGAAGTATAACTCCATTAATATATAAAGTATCAATATTATTCGAATATTGGCGTTCGAGTATAGGGGCTTTTACCCTACTTATTATTTTGCCACACAAATTCATTTAACTTGTTGATTTGAATCAACCTAGTTACTTGCGTAGGTGATAAAAGCGTAGTTCGGATATAAGCTAAAACTATAAGCTCTATTGACTTAAAAAAATTATTACTTAAACCTAATAATGTCAATTTTTTGATAAATCAGTTTTTATCTGAAGATGATGAGATGAAGTGAAGAATTAGGCCAAGAAGAAAAAAAAGTGAAGATGTTTTTAAGATGTGTCAGAAAATACTTGATTTTCTTGTTGGGAAAAGTTCTACATTTCTTGTTCCCAATCATTTAATTTAATTGGTTTATTGACTATCATATTGGCTTAAGTTTTTTTTTTTCACTATTGCTTTCATTCTTCGTAGTTTTTTTTGCTATTGGGCAATAGAAAGTATTTTGTCAATATTTTGGACATGAATCTCATGGGCCGTAATTCAAACTTTTATTATCTTTGCAAAATTATCCTTCTAATCATCGCGTTCCCTTGAACATGCGTTTGGAAGAACAGTTTGCATTACAAACCCGTGTGCATTTAAGGGACGGGAGACTTGAATTGCACACGTGTTTAGAGTGTTACAAAATTGCACGGATTTCGAGGCAACGGTGCCTCCTAATGAACACGCAAACGGAAATACGCCGGCGGGTATGGTCTGGTGATTTGGGTAATTACGGTATTTTTACTTATTTTATTTAATTCCAACATTTTATATCAATAATTTTATATCAATAATTTCTTATAAAGCTACGTCTGCTTTTAAAAATTATCTATTTCAAGTCAGGGAATTCCTAATTAACTTGATTTTTCCTATTTTATAAATTTTATAATATTGGGAAAGTCCAAAATATTTACTATTAATTTAAAAACTCGTTCTTCGGTGTAGCCCCCCTCTTCACCCCATAATCACCCAGTTCAATTAATAATGCGTAGTTCTTATACAGAATTTGAAGCTAGTGTTTCACCTAACATTTAGATTTTATAAAATGATAATTTTACGGAGCGTGGCTTAAATTTTAGTGTAATCGTAAGTATATAAGGGAGCGTTTATAGTTTTATACATACTATTTTAATTGGATGAAAATCAAAATAAAAATCGTTTAATGATACTTGTGGGTTTCTACATCTACGATTTCTTCTTTCGATTTTAAAAATAGAAAATGGCGCTTACATAGAATATTAGCTTATAAGTATTCACAAAATCTCTCTAAATTTATATGTATAAATTATTATACCTAAATGACAATTATAACATATACATAAGTATATGAAATATTATAAAATGTCAACGATACAGTTGCATTTTTCACTATTTTTTAATCTTAATAAAAATTTTAAAATTGAAATGTCAATGAAAAAATAAATTGCACGCACACTAATCTTTAATAGTATATTGTGCAATAAGTGCGGGAAATTGTCGATTGCCCACGAAAGCGAAGTTGAGCGCACGAACGTAGTGAGTGCGCTCATTCGCTTGAGTCGGGCAATCGACAATCCCGCACGAGTTGCACATACTATTTTTTATTACGAATTTCACATACTTTTTTCTATTATTATCGTTAATTTTGACATTTTTATTACCTTTTAAAATAATATTTTTAAGTGTTCGTCTTTTTTTTTCTGAATTAATTATCGTTTAAATTACTTTGTTGGTGGTTTCTATAGAAATAATTATGAAATATTTATTAAATGAAAAATTAAGAGGCGGCTTCGCGTGTTTTGATTAAATTTTGCGTGTTTTATTGTCAATTTGCGTGTGGAAAGTTACTTTCCACACGCAAAAAAGTATGCAGGAAGAGTACAGTGGGCAAACAACTATTTTGCGTACAGAAATGTGTGCGCCAAGTTAGTACTTCTCCCGCATGAGTAATAAAAAATAATAAAATATTCACATGGTCTTTCTTAATATTTTCAGTTGGCGTCATTTTGATTTTCAAAAAATCGAACTAAAATAGGATTACAATCTATTTTTATCAAAATTGTTTCAAAATTATTGAAGACAATACGATCACAATTCGATCACCGGTTTACATATCCAATTGTTATGCGATTTTCGTTAGATTCGATTAAAATCGTATGTCTACACGTAGGGTAACATACTTAAAATTTAGATTTTATAAAATCTAGATGTTATGGAACTACAATTTTAATAGTATAAATTTTTCTACTTTTTCAATTGAAATTAACCACCACCTAAAAAGGAAAATTGGGAAAACTAAAAAATTTCGTGTACAGAAGTGACAGATATAGCACATGTATATACATATATTTTTAATGAACATTATTGATGAAAATTACTAACATTATTAATGAAAAAATAATGAAAAAACTTTAAATTTAGTACCATGTTAAATTGTATAACGACCGTGAATGTTTTGTTTAAAAACTGCCTTTTTATTTTTTTAAAGTAAATGTATAGTAGTATGCAAGAAATAAGTTTGTTTTCTGTAAAGTGACATTTGGCGCCATTTTTTTATTATATTAAATAGTCGTTTTTTCAATCGGTTATATAGTCGGCATAAGGTAACGGGCCTAGTTTCTGACCTTTTAAGAGTGACGGCTGAGGTTAAACGACAGTAATAAATATAAGTTTAAACTTAAGAGACAATTAATAATTTTATCAACTAGTTTATGGCTTTCAAAATAAAGTCATACAAGTACAATAATTATTTGAATTGAATTAATAATTTAAATTAATGTTTTAAAAATTGACAAAAAGGACCCAGTTTCTGACCTTCAAAATTTCTCATGTGACAGTTTTTGACCCTGACAGTGGCCTAGTTTCTGATTCTTAAATTTAAAAATACAGTTTTTTAAAATTTAATTTATAAATAATTTTTTATTGATAAAAATGAATGTTTAATGTTATATACGTTATGAAAAATACAAAAACTAATCGAAGATAACTATAAATAACAAAATAACTAACAAAAACTGGTTAGAATTTAATTGGGCCATACCACTTTAGAAGTGAGCCTAGTAATTGACCCTCATATTTCAATAATAAAAATCATTCTAGGGTATTTTATAAATATTTTAAAATAAATTTTAAACAAATATTAACCTGCTCATATATTTTTAATTAAGTTTTCATACTTACACGATGAATATTGCACAGATCAAAATGAGTACTTTGTAACATAAACTGTTAGGAAACTACCAAAAAAATAGTTTTACACACATTTTAAACTTAAAAATTTTTTTTTATTTAGTTAATATATTCTAAACTTTTTAAATTGCTGTTCATTAGACACAGAATAGATTACTTTAAATTAAGAATTTATTTTTTTTCTTATTTAAAATATAGTTTTTTTATTAATTTATAACAAAGTTGAAAAGTTCAGAAACTGGGCCAGGGTCAATTACCGGGTCTTTTACCTTAACTGGCTTATAAAATCTAGATGTTAGGTGAAACACATCCTAAAATATAATTTTACAATAAGATCATAATTTTAACATAAAATTATAATTTTATAAAATCTAGATATTAGGTGAAACACTAGCTTGAACTATAATTTCCGAAAAAAAATTTAGTAAACCTACTCTGAGAGTTGTTTAATTCCTTAAAAATAATGTAGGCCCAATTAGGGATTGTAAATTACCGTTTTTTTTTTTTCATTTATCGGTGATTCGGTAAATTTTTTTAAGAAAACCAGTAATTTACCGGTATTTTTTTAACGTACGAAAATATAAGACTAAATATTACAATAGGTAATTTTTTATTAAGGACATTACATACAGTATACAAATTAGGGATGTTACGGATTTGAAATTTCGGATACGGCTACGGATACGGATATTTAAAAACATTTTTTTCGGTTTCGGTTTCGATTACGGATATGTAATAATATCGGATAATGTTTCGGATACGGTTACGGTTACGGATAATTGCTTTAAGTGAACATTTTTTTTTTTTTTTTTGGAAAATTTTACCCCAAAAAGTGAACGCCAAACACAAATCAATGAAAATCTATCAACAGAAATATATATAGCAAAAATTTGCTCCGATTTAACCTCAGTATTCCAACGGCAGGTGTCTGTTATTATCCGAAACTTTTATTTTCAGATACGGCTTCGGTTTCGGATATGTAATTATTTCGGATATCTGGTAGTTTCGGTTACGGTTACGGATATCCATAACATTCCTAATACAAATATTTAAAAAAAAATACAATGGACGTGTTAGTATCAATAATAAAAGTTTTCAATAGTAGATAGGCTAGGAAAGAGTGGCGGTACCGTGTGCTTCAAAGATATGGACAGACCCTGACCCAAGTTGCACCCACACTGTTGAAGCGCACTGTACCTAGTATGTCGATTGACCTTTGACCCGGCACTTACAACGTACATGTATTAAAAATTTGTTATTAACATTTGACCCTACACGCGCTCATACTGTTGGCCTTGGATTTCCTAAGAGATGAGTCATCACATCAACAACCACACAAGTAGTTAACCAACTCATTATGCGTCATCACAATTTGGTTATCACGATTTGGATTTTAGTGTTAACCCATTATCCATCAGCATTAACGTAGTTTTTGAATCCAAACCTAACGCATGCGTAGACTGAATTTTAGGCCACAACGCATGCGCAAATTGGTTTTTTGGGAACTGGGTCACACTACCGCGTCAAAAATGTGGGATCACCCTGACCCAGGGGGTGGCCCCAAACTTTTGAGACCGTACTGTACTTAAAGGTTTGGTACACTGCCGTGTCAAAAGTGTAGACCTCCTTGGCTAAAAGGTGTCCGATCACTTTTTTAAGCGTACTGTACTCATTTTGTGTACATCCAAACCTTAGCCCAGGGGTGGCCAACCCGCGACCCGCCTTAAACTTTTCTTGATTCATCACACTTATACAAAATATATTTATTTTATAATGTAATTTTATATGAGGCCCGTGGAGTTATGATGCGTTTCCAAAGTGGCCCGCAAGATCATTTGGGTTGGCCACCCCTGCCTTAGCATTTGGCCCCAACACGCCTTAATTGCGTCATCTTAAACAAACAAAGAAACGATTTGACTGGACTGCTAACGATAAATTTTGTCGGGGCACTGTACCAAGCGCTAGATTTTAAGCCCCAATCTTGATTTTAAAACTAACTTCGGACTCTGAGGTCGAAATTTCTGACCACCACTGTACTACCGAAAATCGGTAATAATGGTGTGACAAGCAATAAGTTTGAAATGAAATGTTTAAAACGTCCACAACCCTACAATTTTCTATATAATTGTATATGTATAAACATATCCATGATTTGATTATTTAATAGTATCAGGTAGTATGCATACACATTAGGGTGTTTCATTTTGTAAGGAAAAAAAAAATAAAATGTAAAATTTTTGCAGGCTTTGCTTATGCCCCGAGTCTCAGTGGTATAAAAAATATATATGCCAAATTTCAAGAAGATTGGCTAATATTTAGAGGTTGCACACTTTGATCAGTTTTGTAAAAGTATTGTAAAGAATTGTTTTTGTTGTTCGTCCCTGACCGATTAGACCCTCACATGGCTCTAATAGTTTCATTTCCTTTTTCTTTGTACATTTGGTTTCTAAATTTTTAGTCAGATTTTACTTATCAGTCTGAGTAAAACGTCGGTCCAGAAAATCCAAAAGACAATCTTACGTTTGTTTCTAGCAAATACGAAAGATGCTTTAGATGATTAGCAAATATGAGAGCACTTATTAATATCTACATCTGAGTAAGTGCTCAGAAACTAGTGTATCCAAATCATTATTTGGAGCCCATCGACTCACAATTGCCTCGTGCCCAAAGTGAACCTATATGAAGCTGACAAAATGTGAAACACGTTTCATTCCTTTAACCTTTTCGCGCTGAAGACCGTATATTCCCGTGATAAAAAAATGTGACAAATAGTCGAAGACCGTATTTATCCGACTTATAATAAAAAGTTTTTTTTTTTTTTTTTTTTTTTTTCAAAAAGTATTTTTTTACAAGTATATAATTCCCAAATTTATATTGTTCTTTAGAAGACCGTCTTATGGGCATACTTAATAGAAAAATAGCACGTCGCGAAAGGGTTAATTATCATGAAAGAATATTCAGCTTTTTGGAAATTGAATGAAGTTTAGTGAAGAGGACAATTTTAAGTGCATAGCTAGTCTTTACCATCCACCATGCTTGATGTGGAGCCACTGGGATCCTGAAACTGAAGTCGTTTTTAGACCAGTCATCGAGCCACAGGAGTGAGAATTGTAATAATTTTTTGTAGTCTTCTTTTGGATAACTTCCATTTTTTAAGACATTTTGAATGTAGTTAAACATTTCGACTTGTTATTCTTCTAGAAAACCTGGAATGCTATTTTCCTCATCCAGCACTGTCGTATATGACTCCTTGTCAAATGAAGCCCACAGACTTTGGAACTTCCCAAAAGTTAGGACCAGTTGATTCTATGCTACAGCACACTTCTCAGACACTCTTTTCAATATTATTTATATATTGGTACATGAGAATTCCATTAGTACAAAGTACTGCAATATTAGCAATTTCATTAGTTAGAGAAAAAAGTGATTAATGTGTGTAACCCCTAAATATTATTCAATTTTCTTGAAATTTGGCATATATGTCTTTTACATCACTGAGACTCGGGGCGTAAGCAAAGTCATATGAAAACCACATCTTTGGAAAAATGAAACACCCTAATACACATGTATATAATGCTTGTGGATGTTGTCGGGACATTATGAACTGGCGACAAATTAAAATTTAATAGCTTCTTTGACATTCCCTCGACAATATGTATATGTGCGTATTTACTTTTTGTTCTATACTTAAACATTAGCAAAAATTATTCTTAAAACGGTCTAATTCGAGGCATACATTCGTTCTATTGTTGCAAACGTATAGATTGTTATCAATTTATTATGTTTATTGTGTACGGTTATTATTTTAAATAGAAAAAGTTAATTACTTAATGTAATTAAGTTACTTATTTTATGTAACTAAATAAACTGTGTTTTTAATATGACGGGGCTTGATAAACTCAACGATTTACCATTATGTCCAGACAGAATGTGTGCACCCGGCACAAAACGGAAAATGTTACTAGCAACGTTATATAACAAACAGAAATACGTGATATTATATTACAACTCAGAGAAAAAAGTTAAGGTAATAAAATTTTGAAAGAAATATGATTGGTTAAATAAGATGACAAGGATAAAAAAAGCAGCTTGTACAGTGACAGTTCAATTTACTTATCTCTCTCACACAAAAATCTGTCAAACTAAGTCGAATTTACATAGCTAAAAAAAAACTAGAATACAGTAATTTTAATGTGTCTCTCCATGGAGATACGGAGTCTTCACCTGATGGCAGATTTGTGGTAACTGATAACTCTTACTGATTATACCGTGTCACCCTGGAGTTAAATATCTACAAATTCAATTCATTTTAGAAAACTATTAAGAAATTATTCTATTTAATGGAAAACTGAAGTAAAAATACATATAAGAAAACATTAAAAAGTTACTAGCATTATTTATAAGTAAAAATTAATAACAAACTTAGATTAAACAAAAAATAGAAAAAAAACTTAAACACCACTCGAAAATTATAATTGAGAGGACAAATGCATGAAGAAGTTATGTGACATTTTTATAATTTTACAGTACAACCATTTGAAAGTTTTTATTTACTTGTACTCCCTATGAAATAGCACATGTTTATTATTGCATTTGTTTGAAACTATTGGAAGTAATGAAACCAAATTTTTCTAGATGATATTTCAGGATAAAATATTTCTAAATTCTACAAAATAAAAAAAAAAGTAAACGAACAGTCAAACATAAATATATTAAATTTTAAAAAAAGTTAAGTTTTGAAAAAATATTAATACCATGACGGTCATAACCTTTAATACAACAACGTCCAGTGGTACATTATTTTGACGTTTATACACTTCATGTGGATTTATTGAGGTCGTGCGACGTGATATGTGAGTTAGTAAGGTTTCAGTTGACGTCTTATGACGTCAATGACCGTCAAGGTGTTACTTTAAATACATAATTTTAATTTTTAAAATTTAACATATACATTGTTTTTATTTAACATATACATTTGAAATCACAAAACAATTCCATAAAATTTAAATGGACAAAATCGTTAAAAGTGATGATATTAAAAATTGAAAATTAATCTTAATAAAATTAAAATTAATAAAAAAAGAAATAACAAAACTAAGAAAAGATTGTTACACAAAAAATAGAAAAATGTTACAAAAGAATCAAAATTAAAAACAATTAAAAATCAATCACGAGGTGCTCGAAACAAAATATATAAACAAAATGGCTTTAGTCTAATGGAAATAAAGTAGTGACTGTGGCGCTGTAGTCAAGTTGGGCAACCATTTTAATCTTTTAAGCGGTTTGTTAAACTGGACGGTTGCTGTTTTACATGCCAGCATCAAAAGTGTTGTGCAAATTAAATTGGAATCTGTGTTACAAATAAAAGCTATATGGAGTTTACTAAAATTTTGATATATGACAAGCACAATAGATAAAGTGGCGGCACAATCGACAAATGTCATCAACGCTCAGCCCGTACGATACAAAACGACATATTGTGGAGGGGGAATCGAATACTTTAGTATGGGAACATTAGTCACCGATACTGATAACGGACATTTTACATTTTACATATCCTTGATTCTGGTAGTCGCAATGAAAATCCATATTGTCAATTTCATATGCAATGTCAAAATGTCCGTTATCAGTATCGTCTACAGTACTGTCTAAAGTTTGTTCAGTTTCGTATTCAACAAATTGATCTAAGTCGATCTGGGGTTGTTCTACTTTATGTAATTCGCGACTAGTGAATGTGGTTGACTATTTGATTAAAAGAAATTATTTCCTATTCTGGGTTGTTGTTGTGGTCTGTGTGCGCGAATACTAATTTGATTGCTACCTATGTCCATTGGTGTAGGTTTAGATGCAGATGGTTGAGGTTTATTAAAAGAATTTTGTGGTGGTCTAACTTGATTGTACTGTTGAGGAGCGGTTTGGAATTGTGGTTGATGATTTCTTAGTTGGTGTGGTGTGTATTGTGGAAATGTTTGGGGTTGAAATGTGGTTGGTCTAGGTTTAAATGGTGATTGGAATGGTTGTGCAGTTGGTTTACGCGGTAATATGTTTTTATGAATTGGTTGACCTACATTTCGTGTATAATAAATGTTTTGCTCTTTTATGTAATAATCAAATGCATCTTTTAATGATATTGGTGCCTTAGCACGAACAACTGATCCAAGCGGTTCTTTTAAGCCTGTTAAGAACACATTAAGACACATTTCGCTGTATAATTTATTTTTTGCTCTAATAACAGATGCGTCACTTTCCTGAATCTGTACGTGATTTGTTAATGTTGAAAAAATTTCAATAACATTTCCGTAAAATTGTTCGATAATCAAATTTTGTTGTTTCATACTATGAAGATCTTTTATTAAACTTGTTTCACTTCTCTTATCAGAGTAGTGTGATATTAAATTTTGTTTAACAGAAGACCAATCAATTGGTGTGCCATACATGTTGAGCACTTCGTTGGCCTCACCTACGATTTTATTTCTAATAGCACGAAGCCATAATTTGCCTTGTGCTGTACCATCGATACCGGGTGCTATTGAAAGAATTTCCACTACGTTAGAAATAAAATCAAATAACAATCTAGGATTTCCGTTGTATTCGGGAAGATGTTTAATTGGGTCGGGAATGCGTAATACATCAAAAATAGCGTTAATATTTATTTCCGTCATTGTATCAAAATAATTACTATTACTACAATTTAAATTAAAATTATTTTCGTTATTATTTACACTAAAATTATTTTCAAAATTATTTGAAGTAAAATTATTTTCAAAATTTTCGATATTATTTAAATTAGAATTATTTTCAATGATATTTAAATCAAAATTATTTTCAGAATTTTCAATAGATTGAACACTTGGTTCGATAACACTATTACTAACTAGCCTAAATCGAATTTCTTGTTCCGTAAGCCGCGGAGAAGAAATTGGATTTACAGTCGTTACGTGTTCAGCGTCGACACGAGCGGGAACTTTCCTACGGGATTCTTTGTTTTTAGGATGGGGACTAGATTTGTCTTTTTCGGGATGAATGGATTTGGCATTTAAATAATGAAACAAGCACCAAATATAAAATTGCGTACTCACAGTTGCCCAAAATCCATTTGTAGTTGGCTCGTAGTAGATTGGTTCGTTGTATGGATGAAGGATTAAAATCCAAGCAGCAACTTCGATCGGAAAAACCACTATTCTCGATGATCCATCGAGGTTGGAGTATCCAGTAAACCGCTGAATATTATCCACTGTTTTAACCATTGATCCAGGTTTAACCACTTCCAGACGGTCCTACCGACTCCGCCACTTTTGGTTTCGAGTGTTGAAGGATTGTAAAAAAAAAAAAAACTTTATTTATTTTAAATTTACGACAATCGAAATCCGCAAGAAAGTTTATTTATAATAATCAAACGAATCACTACCAAATTACTAGTTCAGAATTCAAAATTTCGATAGGTAAAATTCCACGAGCAACGTTATTTCGTTCTTTTTATAATTTTCAATATGCTGACTTTGCTTGTGGAATTTGAACATTGATCTTTACAAATTTATTTTATAAAATCGAAAAAGTATTGTATTTGCATTTCCTGTTTGTGACTTAAAGAAAAAATCATATTATAGCAAGATTGCTTAATAAGCTGAAATAAAAGGTAATAATTATTTAATTAATAAATCCCAATTTGACTGTTATATAACTATATATATATATATATATATATATATATATATATATATATATATATATATATATATATATATATATATATATATATATATATATATATATATATATACAGGGTGTAAAATATATAACTCTCCGAAAAAATAGGGGAGAAAGGTCTCAATTTACTAATTAAGTTTTGCTAGTTAAATTGTACCGATCAAGTTTCATTTCAGAAATTTTCGATTGTCAAAAACGTGTTAAAAAATGGCCCCTAGAAAAAAGAACTTAATCAGGCTCTGATTACTTATCATTTTTTTCCTTTGCTTTTTGGAACGTAAATTTTTTTGTCAACAAAATATTTTTACCTGCTTGTTTACGGAATCTTTTTAAAATAGCTATACAGCAGTGTCCATAAAAATTTGAACATGATTTTTAATGAAACAATCTACGTCATATTTCAAAAAGATGGATTTCGTCAAATCTCATTAAATTATTTGGAAATTTAACAAACACCTGCAATCGATTTTAGTAATCACTGACTGTCAACTTTAATCCAATTCTTTGACACATTTAACACATTCAGGGCTGCCTCTAACATTGGCGTAGTTCAGAACAAAATTAAAACTAAACACCCCTCAGAATAAAGATGGTTAATGGTTAAGGGTGCTTTTCTAATCATGGGACTGGTGACATGAAAATATTTTTTTCACTATAAAATTTAGTTTTTTACGAATTATGACACAACAATTAAATTTAAAACATTTCTAAAATATACAATCGGTTTATTATTCATGCACATACAAATACTTTTAATTTTAATACTTTGATTTAAAGAAAATCCAGTACTTCTATTGTTGAAAATATGGTTATTTTCGAAGTGAAAAATGTACTGTTTTATTATTGATAATATCAGTCGTACCCATGTGACAAATATGTATAAATAGGTTACTAGTGTTTTTAATAAATAATAAATTTTCAGAACAGTATATGTATAAATATCCAAATGACAGGTACCTAATAAATAACTTGAAAATATCTTTTTTAAAAAATAACTAATGGTCCAAGAGCCCACCGTATGCAAAACCTATGATAAGATACCTATGTATTTTTTGTAGGTAGTACTAGAGTCCCTATAATAAATAGAGTCGTGACATGTGTGCTGAACGCTGATTGGTTCCGGCATTTTGTATCCAATGTTTTCGTAAAATACATTGGAAATAAATTAAATGTTAATAAAAACCATTTAGTTTAACTTAGAAAGAATAATTAAATTAAAAATTTTTAATTGTTCATTAATTCATAACTTATTAACAATAATTATGTACTCAAAAATATTTACTCAAACATGTGATAATTAATTTTGAAGCTTCCCGCTCTGTTTTGGATACAAAATGGATGACATGTCACGACTCTATTTATTATAGGGACTCTAAGTAGTACTACCCCAGACCTAAATTTTGCCCGCATGATAAAAATATGACGTCACTTCCGGTTATGGTTTTGTTACGTCATCAAATACATTGATGATATTTACACAAAAATGAAAGCTGCCAGATCTTAAAAATTCGTAAAAATATGGCTGCCTTCATTGAAAGGTTTTTTTTCAGTGAAAGTAGCCTCATTGTTGCGAATTACTAAGGCCTGGCAGCACTCAATCTTTTTATTTTGGACTTCGAAACCTTCGTTTTGGTGTAAATATTATCAATGTATTTGATGACATGACAAACCCATAACCGGAACTGACGTCATATTTTTATCATGCGGGCAAAATTTTGTAATTCTAAAGAAAGCTCCCTTTACCGGTACTTACAAAAAATCGTTCATCTATCTTATACATACGTTTTGCATACGGTGGGCTCTCCGGCTATAAGTTTTGTGTACATATTATGTGCAAATAGAATATATAATATCAATATGTATATGGGCATACACACAGTAACACTCACACACATACATATGTATTACATATTTCAGTCTTTTTTTTAGGGTTCCGAAGAACTCTAGAAGCTGCTGTAATTTTTTAATGTGACTGGGTTGTAACATTTTCAGAAATTCTACGCCTTTGGAACACGAAATTTGGAAATATAATACATGCTACAGATAGATATCTCAACTAACGGTCAATTTTACGTTAAAGTATATTCTGATATTTGTTAACATTTCCAAAAATTCAAATCAAAATTATTAAGAGAAATGTTGAAAAATAATTCTACGTATACTGTTTGCAGATTATCATTAGAAAAATCTTTTAAAGTTAAAGTTCTTTTAACAACTTTTATTCTTTACATCTCGTTTCACAAATATTGTATTTCAAAGTCTATGTGATTTGTAAGGAATCAAATTACCACTTAATTGACCCTTAAATAACACAAACAGAAATAACATTGTGATTGTCGAATATATTTATTTATTTTCATAGTAAACTGTACAAAATAATATAATGCCACCTATTTTATTCGGAAACTACAAAAACGCAAATAAGTCAGAAGCCTTGCTTAATGTGTGTATAAAACGCACTTGGACAACTCTTTTAATAAGTGTTGTATATGAATATGGAGATTGTATGTGTGTGCTATCAATGCTATACTATAGTTGTTTATTTATTTAAAAAATTTTTGTCTAAGCGTGTGACGATGATATGGATGTCTGTGTGTTTGTAAGTATGCGATGTCTGTTTGTCTACTGAAACTTGAGTTCGCTTAGGTCGGGTTGTAGGTAAATTGGTATTTCAAAGTGTTGCTGAAATAAAAGAATAAATTTGGTAAAAAATTTATAGCGGTGACTTTCATGTGGACATTTAAAATTTTACAATAATGATAACTGATGCAGATACTTTCGCATTTTCCGTTAGAGTTTTCCTCTAAAGTTACTCAATTATGAATAAAAAATTTTCTTTTTGATAATTGAAATACATTTTTGTTTGTAATATAATTGGCCTTTCGTCACATCTGTTTTTCTTTACAAACTTTTAACTATACCCCTTTTCAATAATTCTTATATTCGAAACAAATCAATCTTCTATTCTTTTCTAAAAACAAACTGCAAATTTAAAATTTACGCATTTGAAACAATGAAAGAGATAAAGCTAAGAAAACGGGAATTACTCAGACTCGTCAGTGATGGCTAATGTTTAAATTTAAGTGAAATAGATTATATTTAAAATCGTTTAAAAATTAATTTTTGATCTTAGTGAGAAAATTGAGAGAAGAAAAAATAAGTCGTTATCAAACATTGTTATTAATTTCTGTTTTTCTCTTATGTACTTTAGCTGCAAAACTATCGAATATGGAACACATTGTACAGATTTGACATATGTACATACCAATACATAAAACGGGTATTTAGTTTTTATAGATAGTGAAATTGTGTACCAATGTATCAACAATTAGAAATTCATGTTTTATGATAGTTAAAAGAAAATGTTTTTAATTTTTGAAAAATTACAACTCATGGAAATTTTTCTTGTGTATTTTTTTCATTGTTCTGTTCTGTTCTCTTTTTATTTGTTTGGTAATTTATAAGTGTAGTTTTTAATGTAATTTGTTACTAAATTAATAATGTGCAATGCAAATATTGATATCAGAGTTATGGTTTTTGCAGTATTCATAATGCACTGTGATATAAAAAACTAAAAAATTTTAAAAACTAAAAAAATAATTCATAAACTTATTTTAATCAAAATTTATGAAAAACTGTTCGCTTTTCTGTGTACAATATAGTACTTATAAGTTCGACAGTGAACACATGTTTACATATTATAGTAAAATTTTTTTGTTTATTTTTAAAAAAATTTTTATTATACAGGGTGCGAATAATTTTAGTTTGGTCAGAGGCGTATTCAGGGAAATTTATATTAAACGATGAGTTGGCTGGGATGCGATTTTTTCAGATAGCGAATTCCGAAAAAAAATTTATGTCTTCAGCAATTATACACCGAGATAAACCATCTGTTAAAAGGAAGAGAGTTATTTACTTTACAGCCTGTATATATATATATATATATATATATATATATATATATATATATATATATATATATATATATATTTCGATTTTATAGATTTTATAATATTTTAATAATTTTAATATTAATAATTTTATATATATATATATATATATATATATATATATATATATATATATATATATATATATATATATATATATAAATTTTAGTAAATATCATTATTTTTATAATATCAAAATTTCAAGTAAATCGGTGCATTAGAACTTGAGATATCATGTCAACCGTATCGAAAAAAGTAATTTCGAGTTATTTATATTAAGGGGGACAACATTTTTAAAAAAATGGAATATATATATATATATATATATATATATATATATATATATATATATATATATATATATATATATATATATATATATATATACAGGGTGGTCCAGAATTATGTACCGTAATTGCTGGAGCTGATAGTATGTTCAAAAATAATGGTACCTTTTTATTTACACTTTTTTCCAAAATTCAATAATAAGGGGGATAAAGCAGAAGGGTAAATTGTAGAGGGGTGGAACGACACTGACTTATTTATTTTAAAAATTTTTTAGGCGCTTTTGATTACTGGATTCATATTCTAGGGGCGCGTATGAACATTAAGATAATCAAATTTATGGTATCAATTATTCGATCACTTATGATTAGCGGATAATTTGGAAATAGATACTTCTACTTTAGATTACTCGAAAACGGTAATATTTATCGAAATGTAACAAATGTACCTTTTTTGCGTGAAATTGTCTGAGGAATTATATTATCAGGGATTTTCTTTAAATAATTTAAAGAAGAATTAAAAAAGAAAAGACGTGATAACTCACACCTACCACCCAAAACCACACCTTAGTCATAAGTGGTGGAATAAGTGTTGACATAAATTTAATCCTTCTAACGCAAAATAAGTACCCCTAAAATATCAATCCGTTATTCAAAAGCGTATGGAAAATATTTAAGAAATAGTGGTTTTCGTTTCACCCCTTTACAGAGTTAGATCTCCCTTATTACTGAGCTTTGAAAAAAAGTGTACATGAAAAGGTACCATTATTTTTGAACGTACTACGAGCTCTACCAATTGCGGTACATAATTCTGGCAATATATATATATATATATATATATATATATATATATATATATATATATATATATATATATATATATATATATATATATAGCGTGAGTTTGCCGTGAGTTGTCATTTTTATTACAGCCAAACCGTCGATTTAATCGAAAAATTGCGCAAATAAGAGTTGTAGATACCGACGGGGGCAACCGATTACTCTAGTCGGGAGCTTTATAGCTCTTATGGCTTTTGAGCTATGATACAAACTTATAGATTTTTCAATGAGACTGTATGTTAATTTTTCGATAAAATTAATCTAATACATCAGTTAAAAACATAAATGAAAAAAAAAATTTTTTTACCCAAGTTTATTTTTTTAATTTTTCTTTAATTTATCAATTAGGCGGTAAAAATACGCATATGCATTTGATGCTACTTCAACTGATAGTATTCTGGTCGGTTAACATTTCTACTACATCCAAGAAAACTTTCTTCAGTATCATTCTCTGCCAGTCAAATGGTAGTAATTCAGATTTTGGAGTATAGATGTCGGGCTGTCATTCAAGTTTTTAACATTATTGCTTAATAAAATAAAATTACTTTAAAAAGTCACTTAATTTAAAAATAATTTGAAGTTATTCATTAATTTACTGAAAAATATATTTATTTTTTATTTATTTATAGAATAGCAGTTGGCAGTAAAATACGTATGATACATGTACACAACAAAGTGACATTGGCACTTCTTAATAATAACAAAGTGAGGTTAACTGGAAAGGAAAATATTATTCATAATTGTACTCAAATAGTGTAAAAATGTCTGAAATTCGATAGTATTTTCTTTTTATTAAAAACTAAATTAAAAAGTTAAATCCACAAAAAACTTTTCATTTCCTTTGAAAATACTTGCTACAAAATATGTTTAGACGCCTATGTATCTGTCAAACAGTGACTTTTCAGAAAAATAATTTTTTTATTTTTCAATGAATTAAAACTGAAATTTTATTTGCTTATTATACTTAGTTATCATTTTTATATATGATAATTAAATCCATTTAATAATTTTAATTTCCGATGGAAAACGCAATAATCGTATAACTTCTCGTTACTACAGTATTGATTAAAATGGCAGCCATATTGAGCTAATATCCTTTTAGATAACGTAAAATCCTAATCGTTTGCAAGCACTTGAGTTCGAAATTTAAAAATGTCATTTTTAAAAGGTAAAAAATATGAGATAAAATAATGAAAATTTGAGTATTTTGACTGGTAGCTTTGAATCATAAACAAACTTTTGAAAAACTTTTAAACATACGTTTCCATTTAAAAAACTACAAGTTTGCATCATAGCTCGAAAACCATAAGAGCTATAAAGCTCCTGACCATAGCAATCGGTTGCTCCCGTCGATATCTACAACTCTTTGAACAATTTTTCGATTAAATCGACGGTTTGGCTGTAATAAAAATGGCAACTCTCTATGTATATATATATACATATATATATATATATATATATATATATATATATATATATATATATATATATATATATATATATAGAGAGAGAGAGAGAGAGAGAGAGAGAGTGTTGCCATTTTTATTACAGCCAAACCGTCGATTTAATCGAAAAATTGTTCAAAGAGTTGTAGATATCGACGGGAGCAACCGATTGCTATGGTCAGGAGCTTTATAGCTCTTATGGTTTTCGAGCTATGATGCAAACTTGTAGTTTTTTAAATGGAAACGTATGTTTAAAAGTTTTTCAAAAGTTTGTTTATGATTCAAAACTACCAGTCAAAATAATCAAATTTTCATTATTTTATCTCATATTTTTTTCGTTATCTAAAAGGATATTAGCTCAATATGGCTGCCATTTTAATCAATACTGTAGTAACGAGAAGTTATACGATTATTGCGTTTTCCATCGGAAATTAAAATTATTAAATGGATTTAATTATCATATATAAAAATGATAACTAAGTATAATAAGCAAATAAAATTTCAGTTTTAATTCATTGAAAAATAAAAAAATTATTTTTCTGAAAAGTCACTGTTTGACAGATACATAGGCGTCTAAACATATTTTGTAGCAAGTATTTTCAAAGGAAATGAAAAGTTTTTTGTGGATTTAACTTTTTAATTTAGTTTTTAATAAAAAGAAAATACTATCGAATTTCAGACATTTTTACACTATTTGAGTACAATTATGAATAATATTTTCCTTTCCAGTTAACCTCACTTTGTTATTATTAAGAAGTGCCAATGTCACTTTGTTGTGTACATGTATCATACGTATTTTACTGCCAACTGCTATTCTATAAATAAATAAAAAATAAATATATTTTTCAGTAAATTAATGAATAACTTCAAATTATTTTTAAATTAAGTGACTTTTTAAAATATATATATATATATATATATATATATATATATATATATATATATATATATATATATATATGTATATATATATATATATATATATATATATATATATATATATATATATATATATATATATATATATATATATATATATGAGCCATTTATTTTGAAACTGGGGCAAGTCCGTTTTTGAAAAAAATAAAGATAATGGTAGTTACAGATAAGACTTAGTATGATCTTTTTATTTTACAACAATTTATAGTCAAAAAAATTCAGAAGCCTAATATTTGGAAGATTGAAGTTTTAGCTCTTAACAGTATTGTAAATATGTTTATTTTGATAGTGGTGCAAGTCCATTTTACAAGTAAAATTTCCGAGACTGGACCTATTGATTTTGATGAAACTTAGATATGTTGTAGAACACTAAAAAATAAGTAACACGTATTTTCTTTATCTGCGGAAAAGCGGTTTGAAGGGGTGAAATCGTCCTTGAAAAATTGGGGTGAAAATGTAATTTTTCAAATATCTCGCAAACGGTAAGAAATAGAGCAAAAGTTTAAATTAGCCATATTGCTCTTTTTTAAAAAGCTATATATTGATATGTAATTTGCTTAAATTACACCAACAGGGGTAGTTTAGAGTTAAAAAGTGGGGGTTAATTTTGCGAAAAGGGGTAAAAAATAAAATATAATAAAGTTTTATTTACAGATTTCAAATGTACGTAAAAAATTCTAATCGACCTGTTTTTACTCAATTTCCTAATATTAAATCCAGGGGTAGTTAACTACGGGGGTGACTGTGTCGACATAATCGTACTATTTGAGTAATTAAAAACTTCTACAAGGAAAAGAGTTTAAAACAATTAGAATAAATTTTCAAAATTCATTTTAAGCAACACTGCAAAGGGGATGAGTCGCCCTTTTAATACATACTTATTTTCATACGCTCATTTCTACTACTAAGGCATTGGCAGGGGGTAATAAGGTCACAGTACGTGCTTCTGAAGTTAATCTGTCGTGTGAAAAATTTTTATTATGTTTATTTTTAAATGATAGAACTAAAATATTATCCATTTAAATTAACGATTACAATAATTCATTAATTTTGAAAGTGGGGCAAGTCCATTTAGTTATAATAAAACCACTATTTATTTTAGCCAGCACTCTAAACACTATTGGATTATAGACTTACATTATCTAATAACACAAAATACAAAAAATATGTCTATTAACACTTACCAATATTTTTAAATTTATTGAAACGCAAACCCTTAAATATCTCGCAATAACAAAATATGGACTTGCCCCACTTTCAAAATAAACGGCTCATATATATATATATATATATATATATATATATATATATATATATATATATATATATATATATATATATATATATATATATATATATATATATATATATATATATGTACTAGCTGACCCAGCCACGCGTTGCTGTGGCTCAGTAGTTATAATTGATTGAATTAATTTTTTCTTATCATTTTGATACAATCAAATCAATATTTACTAATAAAGCTGAAAATAGTTTAGCAAATTTTAAATCGTATGGGATTGAGAATAGGCGCGAGAATAAAAAGCTTCGCTTCGCTCGCTAAACAGTTCAAAATTCTATAAAAGGTTAATTCCATGTAGTGCTTCGCTTCGCTCGCCATACGATTTACTAATAAAGCTGAAAATAGTTTAGCCAATTTTAAATCATATGGGATTGAGAATAGGCGCGAGAATATAGTGCTTCGCTTCGCTCGTTAAACAGTTCAAAATTCTATAAAACGTTAATTCCATGTAATGCTTCGCTCCGCTCGCTACACGACTCGAAAGTAACCATTAATATATCTAATTTTCATACTCTGAGATTATTCCATAGGTTCCCATATTGATGGTTTTAGATACACTGCCCAATTATAACACAATACACACTATAATAATAATAGTATATTATACAATAGTGGGAAAAATGGCTTATTTCTCACGTATTTTACACTATTTTTTCTACGAAAACATTTTTTTCGTAAAATTTACATTAATATTTATTTAAATGAATAGTAAAATTTTTATTAATTTATGTCAGTTGTAAAAGACGTTTAAATTTTTGCCAATGCATACTTTGAGACTATGAAAACAAAAATCAATAACAAACATACATATGAATATTTTCAGATTTATATAAATTTTAAGTATGGTCCATTTCAGTTAAATTGAACCATGCTTCATTACTTATGAATTTAAATAATTTCCGTTTTCTTGGCCCTATCTCTTTCATTATTGCACTTACGTAAATTTTAGAATTGCAGTTTGTTTTTGGAAAAGAATAGAACATTGATTTGTTTTGAATATAAGAACTATTTAATTCTTTAATTTTCACTCATGAGCAGTTGTATCTGAAAGAGGGTATATAAAATAGTATATTATTATTAACCCTAGAATCATACGTACTCGTCAAAACGACGAACGAACTTCTCTACCTGCTCCAATACTGTGACTTGTCGGTACCTGCTCGCTGTGAAACTTCTGTTATCTAATTTATTTGTTATTATAACACATAAGACATATAAATTTTGTTTATAGCTATTGTCGTTTTAGCGAATTTCGAAAACTCGAAATTCAGCTATTACAGTAGGTCTCATGACGCAATCTGAGTCCGGGACTATGGCAGAAATATGTTTTGAGGTCCCTAGAATACGAAAATGATATTCACTAAAATTTATATATATATATATATATATATATATATATATATATATATATATATATATATTTATTTATTTATTTATTTATTTATGTGTTCCCACGATGACTCTCGAACGAAACGTCTAACGCTTATGAAATTTTGTGTGCGGACTGGATTCTGAATTGGCTTGGCTAAGTTCGTTAGCCAGACACGTCGGATGCCCAGACGTAGGTTTTTTGGCCATTTTTTATCATTCGATCCTATCATAAGACAGTTCGATTTTTACATCGTTGAAAAGGAAAAAAAAATTAAGAAGAAAATGTTCTTATAATTTTCTTTCTATGTTAAGTAGTTTTCGAGAAAATCGTAATTTTCACTTTTGCCTTATTTTGCTCTCTCTTTGTCATTGTAATAAGTAATTTACATTTCTGTCTCAGTTGCTTATAACATATACAAAAATTTAATTTTTTTTACGTAAAACAAACGGTAGTTATTCAAAATCTATGTATTATAAATACCATATCTCTGTCTCATTTTTTTAAATTAAATTAACCAGATATTTTAAGCATGTGTAATGAAGATTTTTTTAATTTTTTTATTGAATTTTAAATGAACAAGATAATGAAGGTAATATCATGATATAATATTATTAAATATTATAGAAAGATAACATAATAATAATGTTTATATGCCAGGAAAAAATTTTAAAGAACTAGATCGACTTTGAAAATTTTTTCACTGTCAAAGATCTAAGCTATTTTAGATATTTTAGACAGATATAGATTACGTAATGTAAGGTCCGCCAGGGTCCATGGGACCCAAAAGTGTTAAAAATAAACTAACCGACCGATTTTGAAAATTTTTTCACTGTTAGAGAGCTAAACTATTTTATAAAGATATAGATTACCTCATGCAAGGTCCGCTAAGGTCCATTGGATCTAGAAGTGTCAAAAATAAAATAAGCGACTGATTTTGAAAATTTTTTCACTGTCAAAGAGCTAAGCTATTTTAGATAGATATAGAATACGTAATGTAAGGTCCGCCAAGGTCCATGGGACCCAAAAATGTCAACAATAAACTAACCGACCGATTTTGAAAATTTTTTCACTGTTAGAGAGCTAAACTATTTTAGATAGATATAGATTACCTTATGTAAGGTCCGCTAGGGTCCATTGGATCTAAAAGTGTCAAAAATACAATAACCGACTGATTTTGAAAATTTTTTTCACTATTACAGAGGTAAACTATTTTAGATGGATTTAGCTTATATGTTGTATGAGGTCGGCCAGAGTTTTGGGATCTTTTAAGCGCCAAAAATAAACTAACCGACCGATTTTGAAAATTTTTTCGCTGTTAGAGAGCTAAACTATTTTAGATAGTTATAGATTACGTTATGTAAGGTCCGTCAAAGTCCATGGGACCCAGAAGTGTCAAAAATAAAATAACTGACCGATTTTGAAAATTTTTTCACTATTGCAGAGGTAAACTATATATTTTAGATAAGTACAGTATGTTATCTGAGATCCACAACTGTCCTGCGGATGCAAATGCGGGATAGAAAACTACACAACGGGTTTTAAAAATAGTTTTACTGTTAGAAAGATAAAATATCCTATATTATATAGGATAGAAATAAGCTACCGAACCGATTCTCAATATTTTCTCATTGCTAGAGAACTAACTTATTTTAGGTGGATAGCACTATGCTGTACAAAGTCCGTTCGGGGTCTTGGGTGCCAAATATACCAAAAAGAAATTACCTAGCCGATTTTGAAAATTCTTTTACTCTTAGAAAGCTAAACTAGTTTAGATGGGTATATGCGCCAAGCACCTTATTCGAAAAAACGCCAAAAACTAACTACTCAACTGATTTTGAAAATCTTTTCACTCTTAGAAAGCTGAATTATTTTAAATGGATACAGGTCTTAGATGAGATCCGCCAGTGCCCAATATTTCGAAATTCGCTATGTTATGCAGATGCTGCGACAAGGGTATTTTTTATACTGAAATAGTGTGCGTCAAAAGGACGACGATGTATGATTAACCTATATTTTTTTTTAAAGGTTTTGTACTCCACATATAAAAGTTTTCCTAATTTTTCTAAAATTTATTAAAGATATGGATAATTAAAATTGACATAGTGTTTGAAAAATTACCAAACTGAATCGGCTGGTACTCGAACCCGGATCTCTTGGTTACCGGCCAAGCGCCTTACCAACTAGGCCACCGATCACTTGTTCGAGTGCCACTCCAATTTAGCAATCAATCAAACACAACCTCTCTCTAATGCGAGACGCAGTTTTATACTTTTAATTTCAAATGTTATCGAGTGCCTGTGAAACATTATTAGTGTATGGCGGATTTTTATCCGTATTTAAACATACACCAATATGCATATGTTCACTCAATGTCCAGCTTTGGCTGATGCTTGAACACTCGATGTACTTTGGCAAATGGCCAATTCATTATGTTAATTAAAATTGACATAGTGTTTGAAAAATTACCAAACTGGATCGGCTGGGACTCGAGCCCGGATCTCTTGGGATCCCAAGAGATCCGGGTTCGAGTCCCAGCCGATCCAGTTTGGTAATTTTTCAAACACTATGTCAATTTTAATTAACATAATGAATTGGCCATTTGCCAAAGTACATCGAGTGTTCAAGCATCAGCCAAAGCTGGACATTGAGTGAACATATGAATATTGGTGTATGTTTAAATACGGATAAAAATCCGCCATACACTAATAATGTTTCACAGGCACTCGATAACATTTGAAATTAAAAGTATAAAGATATGGATGTTATAATTAATTTATTCAATGATTATGATAATGTGAAAGATGATTACAGCTGTTTGACTTATAGAGACGACATAATACTGAAGTTTGAATATATTGAATCGAAAACTAAAGAATGCGTTTCGAATGACTTAATAAAAAATTAACAATTTATTTTGTGGAAAATATTTTAATTTTTATTATTTTTTGAGTACTTATTCGAAAAATTACTAACATATTTTAGAAAATTTACAAATGTGCCTAATGGGGAAATAACTACATATCTATAGGAATATTTATGACTGAGAAATTTCACATTCTGTAAAGTCACACATGTCCACTGATTCATAATAGTTCATAAATTAATTATTACAATTGATGTATTTATATATTTTTTAATTTTTATAATGAAAATATGCTTTGATAAAAAGATTAAAAAAATTAATAAATATTTACATTAAGAAATTTTTCCAAAACCAAATTTTTTAAATATTTTGTTCGCTTTTGTAGTATTGTTATGTAAAAAAAATGTCTTTTGCAATTAAACTCTAAAACTCCCCGTAAAAAGTCCATTCGTCGAAACGACGCCGATGTATGATTAACTTGACTCGTAGACCAACGTATGATTCTAGGGTTAAAACATTTAATTTGCAAAAAAGAAATATTAAGGTCAATAACTGAAATAAAAGCTATCCTATATTTTTTATGAGATTTATATATATATATATATATATATATATATATATATATATATATATATATATATATATATATATATATATATATATATATAGACACATATGTAGCATGTCACAATTTACGGCTAGGATAAACTGCGAAACTACTGAACCGATTTTGATCAAATTTGGTAACTGTTTATAATTTAAAAGATTGGATAATTTTTATCGCAAAATTCTTAGTCTAACCGTAGATTTACGAAAAACTGCACAATTTCAATTTTTTATTGCTGTATGCAGGTATCTGTGGAAAAATTTATAAAAAATATTATTATTATTATTATTTAAAAATTGTTTACTTTAGATAAACAAATATTATAATTGATAATAAAGTGCTGATCTAGTTAATAATATATTATATTGAGGTACATTATTCTAAGAATGTAACTCCTCCCCCCAGAGATGGAAGTTCCGGCCGTAGAAGTTTCGCTTCTTCGCTTCTGCTGACGGAGTATAGCTGACTCGTATCGGTTGATTATATTTCTTGGTATATTCGCGTCTGATTATGTAGATTGTTATTAACCGATTCAGTGCCATTGGCATGTTAACATGCCAAAGGAAATAAAGAGAGAAATATATGTGACAATAAAAGACAACACTATCTTTTTAAAGTCGTCCGGAATGGATAGTGCAAGTCATAAATTATCCTGTCAAAATTGCCGAAAAAACGTATCCTCATAAATTTAAGAATTTTGACATTTTTATTTAAACAACATCGAAACTGTTTAGATTGAAAAATATTGTTTCTCATTTAGTTTTATAAAATTTTATTAGAAGTACACTGAAAATCCACGCTAGAATTACTTTCCTAATAAAAGTTTGTTCCAGGTAAATGTTAAATTAATGAAATTGATACCTTTGTAATTGTCCACCTTGATTTAAAATGAAGTAATAATAATAAAAAAATATATATTGTTAATAATTTAATATTTTTAAATATTTAGAAACTCATATAAAAGTTGTTTATGATTTATTAAATGTGTTAACATTAATTGGATTTATAGTGTACTAGGACATTGTTTATATTATTGTTTTTCCCACGATTCGACCAGCAGAGCTATAAAAATATATCTACCTATCACACGCCACAAGAGTATACAGGAGTTAATGCAAACATAATTATGTAGTTATATTATACATACATAATATGTATGCGCCTTATAAAGTCAGTGTTATATGGGCGATTCTCGTGTGACGCACGGGACATTTTTGCAACAAAAACATTTTTTCATAAAAAATGCAATTAATAATAAACAAAACAGAATGTTTATAATACGCAGAAAATGAATTAAAATTTTTTGAGCATTTTCTAATTTTTAGCTGCAGTCCAGTACTCAAGATATAAGGCATAAACTCACGTGACGCACGGGACATCGTACAAAACGAAGCTTATGTCTTATATTTGGAGTACTGCATTTCAGATATAAATTAAAATATGCTCAAAAAATTTTGATCCAGTTGCCCCATGTTATAAACTTTTTGTTTTGTTTGTTATTAATTTCATTTTTAAAAAAAAAATGTTTTTGTTGCAAAAATGTCCCGTGCGTCACGCGAGAATCGCCCATATATTATAATTTGTAAAATTATGAATAGATACGCAAAATATTATGAACGCACACAATGTGGAAATGTGGAATTATAAGAATAATAGATAATGGTTTCTTATTTGTTTTACTTAAGTATTTGTAGAATAAATTTTACTTAATGAATATCATAAAATACAAAAACTTACATTGGAAATAATATTAAAAAAAATTATTAAATGTTCGAAGTGTTAGTTTAATACTGCCTTTACTATAAAATAATACGAATAATGTTATGCGTATTTGCGTATCAATTTATCATTTTATGAAATAAGAAAATAAAAATCTTAAAATTAAATAAGTATGCATTTTATATGATATACATATAAACAATTTTCTGTTTCTTTTTATGTTTACACATTCTCTCTTTTACAACATATTTTTATTCGGCAGGGAAAAGATTAATATAGCTCGGGCCTTTTAACTTGGCAGTAACTTGCGCATGATACAGATAGATATATAGTAGCCGTCCAAGTTAGTCACTCCCAAGATAGTCACACTTCGAGTGAAATAGACATACACATACGTCATCCACATACTATGTTTACTCTTGTCTATACGCACATGTGTGTCACATGCATAGATCAGTCACATGTAATACTTGCATACTCACTACATACATTCCCTGTGTACCTACCGTGTGGTACTTTGTGAGGTAGCTACCGTGTAATGTGTGTCGTGTGTGATACCTGTGTACGTATATTAGTCTAGAGTGAAAACACTGGTCCGCACAAACGAGATCACACATTTTTGATAGTGGGCTCTAGTACACACTTCGTCGTCAAAAGTATGGTGACACCTTGACCCAACGGGTGCCCACACTTTTGACGCGGTAGTGTACTTAATGTTGTGGTACACTGCCGTGTCAAAAGTGTGGGACCCTCCCCCCTGGGTCAAGGTGTCGCCATACTTTTGACGGCGTAGTGTGTGCTAGAACCCACTATAAAAAATTGGTAACAAGTTTGTGCGAACCAAGGTCTTCACTATTCATACTAATTTAAATAATAAATATTTGTAATGTTGTCTTTTTCTAAAAATTCAAATATGTGACGTAATTATGACGTAGATGGCGAATTGCGCAAAAAAAGCTTATTTTGGTTTCAAATGTAGTGTACCTTTCTTTGTCTACTTGACTTGAACATAATTTTTTATAATAACATTGTTGAAAAAATTTCAATTTGTTATGTTAACTAAACATTAACCCCACCTGACGGACGTCTATGACTTCCAAGATAGTCACTAGAGGAACATTTGTGTGACTATCTTGGACGGCTACTGTATATTTGAAAATACATTACAAGTAAGAGACAATAACATCTGAAAAATATCTAGGTTCAAATCATATTAAAAAGAGACACCTTTTTAACAAACATATTGTTCTTTTTCGTTCCGTCTTTTATTACCTACTATTAGATGTTCGTGTTAAATTCGTTTTCTGCGCACTGGCAAGTAAAAAGGCCCAAGCTATAATACCATAGTGATGTATCCCATTATGTTGCAATACATCGTTGCTATATGGAAAGTACTCTGCTGTTTTATCAGATGAATTTCCTCCGTGTTTCTGATGTGGAAATTTTCTAGCTTTTTCTTTTCTTAGCCAAATTTATTGATTGAATAATAAGTTTTGTTTTGACATTGGAAACGTTGACTTGAAGATTGTAGGTAGTAGGTATGAGATGAACTTCGCTCCAAGATTGCGTAGTTTGACTTTTGTGTTCCATTTGGTTTATTTTACTGAGCAGTTGTCGAAGTGTTCCAGTTACTTTACGATTTTCCATACCACAGGTGGATGTCAGGTTTATTCCTTGTGAATTTTTTATAATGATGTAGTTATTTTGCAGTTGCTTGATTTCGGAGACGTTGTCGTATTCCACGTATGTGCATCTACCATGTTGATTGAGTAGAAGGTTTCCTAAACATTCTGAATGTTTCATTTACGTGCTGGTTGTTTTCGGTTCGCATATGTAAATTTGTTTAATTTTTGGGCATGCTTTATCGACCAAATACAATTGATGCTCGTCAAAAATAGCATATTGATATAGGATTTTTATCGTTTTCAGGTTAATATTGGGTATAGGTTCTAAATAAGTAAGTGAAAATTTGTTTAGGAAGAATCTGAGTATATGGATATTGAAAATAATGTTTGAGTCATTGTAATAGGCTTATAGGCTTAAAAATTCGTAGACTTGTTCAAGTGATATGATGGGTGTGGCTTGGATTTTTAAAAGGTTAAAGGCATGGTTTAATTCTGATGGTAAGAGGATAGGTTTGGAAATTATATTGAGCTTAGCCAAATTTATTGATTGAATAATATCTTTAACGTGATCGTTAAGCGTATCAATATTAAAATTTATCTGATTAATATATTGTATGAAAACGAAATAATTTAGATCTTTTGAAATGTTGCTTAAATAGCTTCTTATTACATTTTGCTGTTCGTTTATATGTTTTGAAATATTGTTGATTCGTTCTATCATTTGTGAATTGATAGTTGTTTGTCTGTTCAATTCGTCCGTTATTTTGTTTTGATTTATCCGTAATAAGTCGATGTCTTTATTAATGCGTAGAGCGTCTTCGTTATCCATGTTACCGGAAATTTGTTTGATTATTGAGCCTAAACTGTTAATGAGTCCACGTTTTACTAATCTTTCTAGGAGTAAAATTTTAAGATTATTTTTGAGCTGAGTAAATTTTAAATTTTGTATGTTCGTTTTTTTAGGATTAAATTGATTGAATTTTCGATATTGTCCAAATTTTCTTTATAGTCATTTAAATTTATGATATGAATGTAGTGATCATATGTTTTCGTGACTAGGGCCTGGTCTAGGTTCATCATTAACAGGCCCGGATTGTGGGTCAAGTCGTTTATTTCGGTCCTCTGAGTCCGAACTGTCGTCGTCATCAATAACCTACAATTTACGGGGTCGTTTTAATTTTTTTTTTTGTGGAGTTTCCTGTTCTTAATGTCCGTCACGGTTATCTTTTTATTTTGTTTAATAATGGTTTGTTTGAATTTTGGGTGTAATTTATTGTCGCGTTTATTTTCGGTGTAGTATGCGGTGGTATTGGGTGTGTATGTAAGTGGTTCGTGTCGATTTTGATTTAGCTTAATAATTTTTTCGCGTTTTTCGTGAAGGACGTATTCGTTTACTCTATCGTATAATTGTTGTTGATTTTCTTGTAAATTTTTCAAATTCGGTTTTAACTGAATATCGTATTTTCTGCCAAAGAATAATTCATAGAGTGTGAATTTTGTGCTTGAATGTATCGAATGATTATAGGTAAATATAGCTTGTAAGAGTTTAATTTTTGGACTTTCATGTGTCAAGGAATTTTCAGGATCGTTACGGATTAAGCGATAAATTTCCAAAAGGGTAGAATGGAATCTTTCGATAGGAGAGTTTGAATTTGAACTTCTAATAGAGGTGATATGTAAGTTTATATTGTATTGTTCACAAAATTGTTTAAACTTTATAGAATCGAAGCTTTTTCTGAATCGAATACGAGTGTTTTCAGTCTACCGTATGCTGCTATAAATTTAGCTAATTTTTCAATTATATGTGTACTGTTTCGACTTTCGATTATGTATCCTTGTCCAAATGTCGAGAATTTATCAATTATGGTAAAAATTATTAATTTATTTAGAAAGAATAAGTCGCAATGTAACAATGTCGAGGGGTTTACCGGGTGTTTGTGTAATTTGAAATTTTTTTGGGGTGGTTGGCGACCATATTTGTTCTCATTGCAAACTTTACAATTAGTTATGAAATAAGAAATTTTTGATTTCATTTGTGGAAGGAAATATTCCCGTTTTAAATGTGCTATAGTTTCAGTAATACCTCGATGGTTACTACTTTTATGATAATCTGAAATAATTTCTCTTGTTCGTCGTCATCCTCAACGTCAGTTACTATTTTGGTACATCTTATTAACCTAAATTGTTTCCCTTCAGAAAAATATTCCGAATAAACTTCTTGAATTTTGTTAAATAAATTATCATCAGAACAATAGACAGCTGTTAATTTTTTCGGTGGAACGAATTGTTTAAAAATATCGATTAATACTTCGTCATCATAATATGGAAGTTGAACGGTATGTCGTTTTTTAGTTTTATATTGTATAAGACTTTTATTTTTACTTGCGATCTATTACTAACTTGTTCGAAAATTAATTAATGGTTAAAATCGTTAAATGGATTTTCTGATATTGGTATAAAAGAAGTATCGTCTTCGTCGGCGCTGTGTGCTGTTTGATCGTCTGTTGTGTGTTATGTCACGTGTGTGGAAGTGTTACTTTCAGTTTCGTGTATGTTTATATCAGGGATTTGAACTCGGGAAAGGGCATCAGCGTTGGTGTTAAACTTTCTGGGTTTATGTACAATTTCGTAATCAAATTCCTCTAATTTAAGCTTCCAGCGGACTAGTTTACTATTAGGCTCCTTGAGGAACATTAACCACGTCAAGGGCTTGTGATTCGTTATGATTTTAAACTTTCTGCCGAACAAATAAGGGCGAAAGTATTTGTTGCCCATACAATGGCAAGTAGTTCCTTTTCGATGGTTGAGTATTTTTGTTCGGTATCGGTCAGGGTTCTACTAGCGTAACATATTGGACGGTCGTGTCCAATTGATCCCTGAAACAGGATAGCTCCTAAAGCTAAATTACTAGCATCTGTTGTTAAAGTGAAATTTTTTGTAAAATCCGGATAAGCTAAAATAGGATCGTCTGTTAATGAATTTTTACAAGTTTCAAATTTTTTAATGTATTCGGGTGTTAGTATGACGTGTTCTCCCTTTTTTAAACATTTTGTCATTGGTTTAACTATACTCGTAAAATCTTTTATAAATTTTCTATAATACGCTAGTAGATCTAGGAAGCTTTTTATTTCCTTCTGCGTTTTAGGAATTGGAAAATTGTTAATTGCTTTTATCTTGTCTGGATTGGGTTTGATTCCATTTTCTGAGACTATATGCCCGAGAAAGGCTACCTCGCGGTGTAAAAATTCACATTTATCTAATTGGACTTTTAAATTAGCTTTTCGTAGTTTTTAAGACTTTTTAAGATTTTCTACGTATTCCTGTAGTGAGGTGGAAAATACTATTATATCGTCCATATAGACTAAACAACTTGTACCTTGTAATTCTCTAAGGACGTTGTCCATTACCCTCTGGAATGTTGACGGGGCGTTTTTAAGGCCGAAGGCCATTCTAACATACTCGTAATGTCCCCCTTCTACAGTAAGAGCGGTCTTAGGTATGTCTTTAGGGTGAACTTCAATTTGATGGAACCCGCTCGCGAGATCTAATGTGGAGAAATACATACAACGACCTAACTTATCTAGTATGTCGGTGATGTTGGGAAGCGGATATCTATCATCGATGGTCTTGTCGTTCAATTTTCTATAAGCAACGACCGATCTTCGTTTCTTTTTATCACTGACGACCGTTTTTTTGGGACTATCCAGATAGGTGAAGACCATGGTTAATAGCTGGGACGTATTATGCCTTGTTTTAATAGCTGGTCTGTTTGCTTACGAGCTTCTTCGCGATGAATTTCCGGGTATCTATACGATTTAGTGTATAGTGGAACGTCATCAGTAGTAGTAATTCTGTGTTTAATTTCATTTGTAAATGTAAGATCTTGGTTTCTTTAAGAAAAATGTCTTCATATTGACGACAGACATTGACAATAGCCCTACGTTCTTCGTTGTTTAAGTGGTCTACACGTATTAGATTTTCTATTTCTGTTTCACTATTAGAGTAATCAGTGTTTACTTGACTTTCGTCAAACTGGACGATTTCGTGATTTAATAATTCTGTTTTTAAGGGTTGTTCAATAAACAGTAATTGGTCTTGATCGGTAAGGTTTATAGTGGTAGCGACAATGTGTCAATCTCTGGATAAGTAAATTCCTTTGGGAATAAGTATTTTCTTATTTACATAAGTAACATGTATGTAGCACTATAGTAAAAAATATATGGTGTTTTTGCGCCATCCTAATATATATATATATATATATATATATATATATATATATATATATATATAATAGATATATATATATATAATATATATATATATATATATATATATATATATATATATATATATATATATATATATATATATATATATATATATATATAGACCACAGACTCTGTGTGTCAAACATTTTGAATCGTAGGTAACGTTCAACGGATGGTATATTATCCATTGTATTTTGTTGTGCAAACAGTTTAATAGCTACACAGAGTTTTACTATCTTTTTGTTTGTTTCATCATTGCTTTAATATTTGATTTTTATATGAAATAATATTTTTAAGCAAAAAATTTAAATTCTGAATTCACTTTTTATACTGAACATGAAATTATTGAACGTCAGTACCATTTTTAGCGAATTCCCAAAACTGGAAAATCAGCTATTACAGCCGTTCTCATCACGCAACCTGAGGCCGCAACTATAATATATATATATATATATATATATATATATATATATATATATATATATATATATATATTATAGTTGCGGCCTCAGGTTGCATATATATATATATATATATATATATATATATATATATATATATATATATATATATATATATATATATATATATATATATTATAGTTGCGGCCTCAGGTTGCATATATATATATATATATATATATATATATATATATATATATATATATATATATATATTATAGTTGCGGCCTCAGGTTGCGTGATGAGAACGGCTGTAATAGCTGATTTTCCAGTTTTGGGAATTCGCTAAAAATGGTACTGACGTTCAATAATTTCATGTTCAGTATAAAAAGTGAATTCAGAATTTAAATTTTTTGCTTAAAAATATTATTTCATATAAAAATCAAATATTAAAGCAATGATGAAACAAACAAAAAGATAGTAAAACTCTGTGTAGCTATTAAACTGTTTGCACAACAAAATACAATGGATAATATACCATCCGTTGAACGTTACCTACGATTCAAAATGTTTGACACACAGAGTCTGTGGTTGAACATTTTCTTCCACTATAACTTGTATATGATGCGCAATTGTATTTCAGCCGCCTGTATTGTTTACACCAAGATGTATACATATATGTCTGCGCGGCAACTTTCGAACGAAGCCTCCAATTGTTACGAAATTTGGTGCGTAGGTCAAAAGTCTCTAAAGCTTCGTTGAGTTCGTCAGCCAGATACATCCGATTTTTGGAAGTCAAAATTGTGGCCAATTTTTGCCATTTTTAGTGGTTTTTTGCAAAATTTGGGTAGATTTCAAAAATTATTTTAATTTGTTTTACACCATCGGAAAGAGCGTAAAAAATTACGTAAGATAAGCTTTTAAAACATTGTTCTAAGTGAACTAGCTTTTGATAAAAATTAAGAAGTTTGCTGAATTTCTTTGCAATAAACACTTATTTGTTTTTGTCAATACAATAACAATGTTTATTATATTTCATATTTAAAAATAAAAATTAACTAACTTTTCAAGAGCGCGTCATCATCAATTTTTAAATTTTGTTCACTGTTAGAGAGTGAAACTATTTTAAATGGATATTAATTATGTTATATGAGGTCCGCCAGGGTACGGAGGTCCCAAAAGTGCCGAAAATAAATTACCTAACCGATTTTGAATATTGTTTCACCTTTAAAAAGTTAAACTCCTCTAAATGCATATATATGCTACACTATATGAGATCCGCCAGGGTCCTAGAGATGCAAAAGTACCAAAAATTAACTACCTAATCGATTTTGAAAATTTTTTCACTGTTAGAGAGCTAAACTATTTTAGATGGATACAGGTTGTTATATGAGATCTGCCAGTGTCCAATCTTTGGAAATTCGCTATGTTATACAGGTGTTAAGACAGGGGTATATATATATATATATATATATATATATATATATATATATATATATATATATATATATATATATACGCATTTTAAAACTAATTATTGCATTCTGCATTTCTATTGCGTCATAGAATTTTTATTATAGGTACACAATAAGAGTTAATCTGATTGTGTACATTTAGGTTCAATATAATATACCTGAATTACTTCTATGAAGTAAAATAAACTTACAAAATCGTCAAAGTATCCTGTTTTTAATTTATCAAATTAACCGGTAAAAAATTAGCGAATTACCGGTAAAAATGCTAAGGCATTTTTGTGATTTACAGGTAAACCGTTTAACCGGTTTACCAGTATCACAGTCCCTAGTCCCAATGAAAATAATTCTAGACTATTGTCACCTAAGTCTAAATCTTTTGACCGCATTCTATCAAAATCCCTTAAGGGGGACTACTAGTGTGACCGCCTGAAAAAAGGTGATTTTTGAGAATTTTTTTAAAGAAAACTACTGTAATGGAATGTTTTAATATTTTAAGAATATATTTGTTGATATATAATAAATTCATGATAAAATTTTTGGACCAAAAAATTGAAAATTCGGTGAGTTATTCGCGATCTCCCAAGGCTTCAAAAGAAAAGTCCCGTCACTGCTGCAGTGATAACGACCTTTACAGTGCCTGAAATCAAAAAAACCAAAAAGCCTATTAAACTAGAAGGTATTGCTCGTGCCATGAACCTCAATTGAGAAAGAAATTAAAATTTAGCAAAATGGCGGAGTTTTTTAAAAAAAGTTTTAAATTTTGCGCGAAAATTTGATGATTTTTGGCCTGCAAAAATTACATGTTCTATTCGATCAGAAAACTGGAGGTTCATGGCACGTAGAAACATATGTAAAATGAACTGCAATAAGAATCAATTCGATCGCATGATTTGTCTTCGAGTTATAACTGCAGTAAATTTGAAAAATGTAGTTTTTCTTTATCTTTTAGTTTTAATCACTGAGAATTTTTACTAAAATTATTTACGATGTACTCACTATAACGGTCATAGTAAAACTAGATGAGTCGTTTAAATCTGCCAGGTTCTAGCTGCTCCACAACATCTGACTGGCAGCCACGTCCAGAAACTCCCGAACTATCAACCTTCATACATTGCTCAATACCTCAAAGATAACAATGAAAATCAGAAACCGCTCTTCAGAAGGCTGTAACTCAAAAAAAAAAAAAAAAAAACTATTTGAGATATGCACTTGAAATTTTAGTAGGGTTGACCGAGGTAATTGTGAATTAGGGCAATTGTAAACGGCGCCTATAATTTCTAAAATAACATTAATATTGTTAAAAATCAACTCCTAGTATGTTTTTTCTGTCCTTTCTCAATATGCTATTAAAATTTGATAACAATTCTCCAAGTATTAGTATGTTTTATTTTATTATTTTATTTTGAAAAAACCCTTGCAAAATTTTGTGTATCTTACTTCGACCAATCCTCAAAAAAAATTTTTTTTTAAATACATTTTCTTTTCTTAAAAGATAAGAAATGTTTAAAAGTACTTCTAAAGAAGTGGTCTAAACCCTGACAGGGTTCTTTATTAACTGCTAAAGAAATTGGACAATTTATTACCAATTCACAATTACCCCATGATTTTAAAATTGTGAACGCTATTCATAAAAGCCCCCATTCGGTCAAAAATTTCAGTAGGGTCCTTTTCGGAGTTGAAAATGTTGATGAAGATGGTGGTGACATTATTGTACAAGTTTCCGTTGTACAAACAATACGAAAAAAAAATAAATAAAAAATAAAAAATTGTGTAAAGAGCGATATGTTTTGTGTATCAATCTACGAAATCATTGCCGTGCTCCCTTACCCAATAACAACTTACAAAAACAGAACAATTACTTGTTTTTAATATCTCTGTGAGTGACCAAAGGCAGTAGGATTAACACAAAACCATTTTTTTTTTCATTTACAGTATTAGGCCGAATATATTGTTGTTTTTTATTCATGTAAACTAAATGTATTTGCTTGAAAAAGTCTTATTTTCCTTGTTTTTGTGTGAAAATCATGTAATTTTTTGATTTTTTATATGATAAAATGACAAAATATCATCAAAATATCATTTTTAGCTTGTAATAAATTTTTATTTAACCGTGAGTTTTTGTACAAATTTGAGGTATACGTAACTTGCATTAAACAAAGAGAAATTGTAACCGCTAAAATATGATGAAAAATTTGAAAGTGGGGTAAATGTGAAGAATTTGAATTGGGCTTTACTTTGATGTACCTCACTTCTCTTGTAATCCATTCTAAATAATTTTTCTGATGGCATTCACTTTTACCCCAAAATTGATAAGATTTACAAAATCGCACCGGGGAAATGTGAATGGCTTATAAAATTTTTGTTTTTCATACGAATTTGCTCAAAATTTATGTGGTGCATCCTGAATAATGTAGAATTAAAAATAAATCAACCATAATGTGATATATAAAATAAAAATACTTAAAACAACGCTTGTATCTCAATTCATGAAAATCCATTCACAATTGCCCAGGTCAACCCTATGTTATTTTTAAAGGTATAGACCAGTTTTTTCAACCTGTGGGTCGCGAAGTCTTTTTAAGGGGGCCGTAGTTATTTTAAAAATAAAACCACTCTAATTCAAAATATAATATTTAATAAAAAAAAAAGTTAATTAAGGGTTACATTAATGTGATGGTTGCGCCTGTCTTTCGTTGACCAATTTTTCCCATCGCGGATTGGTTCTTGATACGCAGAGAATTAAATCAGTTTCTAAATTTAGATGATTTCTCTGTCTTTTATTTGAGCCATCGAAGAAAACATCACAGGTAGGAAGTGGAAAATGGGATCAAACACTTCAAGCTTCTATAGTTAATTGTGGGTATTCTGTTTTCCTCTTTAACCAAAAAGTATCCAAAGTGACAGACTTGAATTCCAAGTGTAACATTCTATCAGCAGATAATTTCAGCAGATTTTCTTTTACTTTATTACATATTTAGTTGTTACCTAATTATGAAAATAATTAATAATGATGAACGGATTCGATATTTATAATATAAAAAAAATAAAAGATAGAAATAAATAACGGAGGGTAGGGGTTCCGTAATATTTTTCCATGCTAGGGGAGTCGCGCCATGAAAAAGGTTGAAAAACACTGGTATAGACTATCGAAACATGCAAAAAAAATTTTTCAATTTTTTTCAAAATATCACACTAGTGGTCCCCCTTAAGGGTTAGTATGAGAAAAAGGCCAAAATATGGTTTTTCAATAAATTTTTGAAGGAATGTTTTACCTCCTAAATATGCAATTGGGCATGTACATATAATTGCAATATGTTTGTTACTTTGTTAAGGGGGGAGTTCACGCCAGAAACGACTAATAATTTTTTTCGAATCTCGTTTTTTGTTTTTATTTCGTTCTGTGGTCCTTTACAAACACGGTGATATATAAAACATGGCCAAAAAAAAATTTTTTTTCAAGTAGAAAAATATTTATTTGTGAGCCACTGGACAGCCAAGTTGCTGCTCCTTTGCAGATAATGCTCGCCCCCCCCCCTCGTGATTTGATCAGTAATATTTAGTTTTGATGTGTACACGAGTTATAGTATGCACTGAGATAATTTTCTTTTATTTGTATGGCTTTGTAGACGTTTTAATAAACAGTGAGTAAACCGCTTCTTTTGTTATTATTTTTGTTGTTTACCGTTTCCCGAAAGTTGTGTTTTTCCCGACAAGGAAAATCATATCTCAAGTTCTAGAAAAGATAGAGACTTAATTTTTTTTTTATTTTGTTCATAAACATATTGCGCATAAAGTGGAGTATGCTTTTTCCATTTGAACAATTGTAACTATTTTTAAACATTTTTTTTTTTTTTTAATAAAAAATTGGGTTTTCTAATTTTTAGAACTTTGGGATTACAATTTTATAGTTAATTTTTAAAATTACCGGAAACCCATACTCAGCTTTATGAACAGGTCCTTTAGGAATAAAATAATAAAAAAATATTTAAAAAATATTCATTACTTTTTGAGATATGGCGTTCCTTGTAAACGCTTAAAAACTTGTGAAAAAGGGCCCCCTCCCCCCACAGGGAAGAGTAAAGAATGTTTCAAAAACAAAATTTTCTATTTGAAACCATCCCTAATTTGAAAAAAATTTCAGTAAGCAAAATAATCATAAATAAAAAAGTTGCTTTTTGATTTGAACTCCTCCCTTAAGTACTATAATATATGCTAAAATGAACGAAATCGCAGGGGGGCACTTCCGTAACATTCCTCGTAAGAAATTATTTTATTAGTATTTAGGTATTTTATGTATTATATGTTTACTGTTGTAAGATTTTCATTTTATCACTTATTATTATACGAGAGGTTTGTATTTTTTCGAATAAATTTGGGTTTGTCTAACGAAAATTTGTTGCGTAGCAATTTAACGAGAAGAATTGTCAACTAACAAAAACGCGACAGCGGAGCTGTAGCGTTTTTGGGTTGACAATTCTTCGAGTTAAATTGCTGTTAGGCAAGAAATTTGAGTTGTAGAAAACACAAATTTATTCAGAAAAAATATAAAACTCAAGCGTAACACGGTAAGATAATTTAACAAATAAAATAAATTAGTATAATTCATATTATGATTTAATATATTGTTACTGTTCTGAAGCCAGTAAAATTTTTTTATCGTGTTTACCTACAATGAAATGACCAATGAAATGTTTTGTACCATTTTTATCGCTGTAAAAGTCTGCTTTAACTTTTTTCCATGGTAAAAGTGAAAAAACTACAATATTCTTATGGGACTTGATACACATAAGTTAAATTATTATCAGTGAAATTTCGGCTGATTTAAATTGCAGTATTTACTATTTTAAAATATATGAGTCGCCTAATTTCAAAAACCCCTATCTATATTCAAAGTCATTTTCCAGCAAAAGACGAAATGTAATTTTGAATGAATGCATAATGATATATTTATTTTTAAACTTTGTAAAAATAATTTTACTGTTAAAAATTAAATTACAACGACAATTTAACTCATGTGTATCAAGTTCCATAAAAATATTGTAGTTTTTTCACTTTTACCATGGAACAAAAGTTAGGACAGATCTTTACAGCGAAAAAAATGGAACAAAACATTTCATTGGTCATTTCATTGTAGGTAAAACACGATAAAAATGAAACAAAAATTCGTATTGGCAAATTTAACTAATTTCAGAACTATAGTAACAATGTATTAAATAATAATATGAATTATACTAATTTATTTTATTCGTTAAATTGTCTTACCGTATTATACTTGAGTTTTATATTTTTTCTGAATAAATTTGTGTTTTCTACAACTCAAATTTTTTGCCTAAAAGTAATTTAACTCGAAGAATTGTCAACCCAAAAACGCTTCAGCTTCGCTGTCGCGTTTTTGTTAGTTGACAATTCTTCTTGTTAAATTGCTAGGCAATAAATTTTCATTAGACAAACCCAAATTTATTCGAAAAAATACAAACCTCTCGTGTAATAATAAGAGATTAAGGAGAGGATAAGGTTAATTCGTACAAAAAAAGGCATGTTTTTGTTATTTTTTTGTGACGAAACAGTTAAAATCTATTAAAACCAGTGATACATTAAAATATAACATTCGAAGAATATTGTATAAAATTTTCACGAAGAAATATTAAAAAATTCAGTAATGGCAGTAATTATTCGAACGTGTCTCGGAAAAAAGTAGAATTGCGGTGCCCCTCATAACTTGGTGCTGGATCATCCGAAATAAAAAAATTAAAGTTCATTCGTTAGATAATAGTTTTCCTCAGGTAACGCTGGGAGGGTTTTTCGAAATTTAAATTTTTCACTTTTCTGGAGCACTTAGAACGGAAAAATACGATTTGTGCGAAAAAAAATTGGCTAATTTGTTATTGTAAAATAAAAATTATTAACAAATTTGAAAAAAACTCTCCAGCGTTACCTAGTAAATTATGTACAGAAATAGTGTTGAAAATTTCAAATGGATCGGTGCTGTAGTTTTGAAGTTATGAGGGGCACCGACTTTGAAAACGTGAGCTGTGGGGAAAACGCTTTAAAGTTTTGAACACTTAAAAATTCTTGTATAAAACTGATATGAATACTTACTGCTATACTAAATTTTGTACCCTACACTGACAAAATATACAGTACAGGTGTAAACACGTTAGTACTTCCATTGAAATTTCTATAATATAACTGAGAGAGAGAGAGAGATATAGAGAGCGAAACATCTGCCAGGTAACAACAAAAATGCTTATAACTTCGTCAATTTTGCTCCAATCGACTTGAAATTTTGAGACAATATTCTTAAGATATTGCATTCGGTTACAAAAATAAAAGAAAATTAAAAAAAAATTATTTTAATACCTTACCCTGCCCTTAAAGTTTTTCAGTTTTGATTAAAAGTGTATTTTTTGAATAAATCATACACATGCATAGCGGGTTTTGAAACTGACTTTATGACATAGGGGTTTTTGTTCCCAACATAGATAATTATAGTGGATTTTTAAACTAACTGAATTAGCTAGAACAGTTTCTGATACTACTCAAATAGTGTTTATGCAGAGTTGTATTGGTTACATGTTTATTTTATTAAATATGAGTCATTTCACATCAAGTTAGGCTGACCTTGAAATTTGATGTCAGCGATTTCAACGAAATTCACAGATTATAATCTACTGGTGGATAGTAATCGATTGCCACCCCAATTTTTTCCCTGGGTGTTTTCTTTTTTTATACCGGGCTGTCTAAAAATTGCAAAAAAAATTAAGAAAAAATTCAAAATTTTTGTATTGCTTCCACTTTTTTAAATTTTTTAGTAGTAAAAACTATCCGATTCACTTGAAATTAATACTGCAGGTTAAGCATGGATGTAGCTAACGAGTGGCGAGGCAGAAATTCCGAAATCGTTTATACCGGGTGTTTCAAAGGTAGTCACACCTGACCATATTTATGTTCAGATATCTCAAATGCGTATCCAGCGATTTCGTTTAAACTTGGTACGTGTCTTATACAAGGATGGTACTACACGTCTATAAAATAAAATCCGTGGGCAATTCAAATTTACGGATATTACGGGATAAAAACCAATTACAGGGTGCTTAAATGTACGTTTTCACGATTTTTTTCAGTTTTAAAGCAATTTTTTATCTAACCCAAAGTTGTAAATGCTTATTTTTATATTTTTGTGTTATATCAAACCTTTTATAGCAGTAATATTAGCTGGATAATTCTCTCATAAGGGGAAACACCCAAGAAATTATAGTTTTTAATTTTGATGATTTTTATATTTTTATAATCTTACAAATGTTGTGTAGTTGTGCTGGGCTATTAGTTTTGGGATATCTGTTTGTTTCTGTAGAGTACATGTGGACAAAGTGGCCCATGTGAAACCATCAAAAACTATTTTTCTCGTTTTTCTCCAAATCAATTACAAGAGGAAAGACGAAAATAACACTAAATAATAGCATGTTAAATAAGTAAGTAACGTACCTAAATTCGCTCACCTAAGCCCGATATTTTAGAAGTAAATTTTTTTATATAGGTAAAAGTTCAATCGCTATTTTTGAAGAAGAGTATAAATAGATTTGGACGTTTTAAATTTCTATAGGTAGTACTAGTCAAGTACCATCAAACAGTGAAAGTAAATCAATGGGAAGTCAACTTTGCCAATTTTTATACGCAAATTTTAATATTTTTCATGAAAAATTGTCAAACAAAAATCTGTAAAAGTGTTTTGTACAAAGGACAATCGGTGGAAATCATAGTTTAAATTGTGATTTAAATCATTTAGCTTAAATTTTTTCACTGTTATTAACTATAATCGAGTGTAATTCATACTGACGCTTATGGGTCATATTGTATAGTAATATAAAATTTGTGTTAAAATAATAAAAAAGGCTGAGAGTCTGAGACCATTATTTTCTCACACCCCTATATATATTACAAATTTCATCCCCTAAAATTTAACCCCCAACCACTCCTGTCGGTGCAAATTTAAAAACTTTTTTACCGTTCAATATCTCTAAAAAGAATTAGTGGTAGTCATCCTTTACATTTTTCCCTATCTTTGGTCATTTTCAAAATAATGAGTATTTTATTCAATTTTGCCACAAAAGTTTTTAATTTTTGTTATAGGTAACATTTTTCCGAGATTCGTCCCCACTTATTTTACTTCATAGTCTCATAACAACTTTCTATGAAACAGTTTTGAAATTTTTCTATGAAAACTGGCAGAGTTGATTCCCCCTTGATTTTCTTTCACTGTTTGATAATACTCGACCAGTACTATCCATAGAAATTTAAAACGTCCAAATCGATTTATAGGCTTCTTCAATAAGAGCGATTGAACTTTTACATTATAAAATACATTTATTTCTAAACTATCGGGTTTAGGTGAGCGAATTTAAGTAAGTCACTTACTTATTTAACATACTATTATTTAGTGTTATTTTCGTCTTTCTTACTGTAATTGATTTGAAGAAAAAATAAAAAAAAATAGTTTTAGGTGGTTTACACATGGGCTATTTTGCCCATATGTACTCTACAGAAACAAACAGATATAGCAAAACTAATAGCCCAGCACAGCGAAATAACGCTTGTAGATTATAAAAATATAAAAATCATCAAAATTTACAACTATGAGTTTTGGGTGTTTCCTCTTAAAAGAGAATTGCCCAGCTCTAAAATGTATGAAATAAGTTTAAATACATTTTGACATTTTGACATTTTGACATTTGACATTATTGCTCACCGCCAATGTGTTAACAATAAAGATGAGTGTATGAAAGCAAGTATGTAATTTAAGAGGGTAACTGACCCCCGTCTCCAGTGTTGCTCACACTGAACTTCTGCCTTATTCTATTTGTCTTAAACGATTTTCCATGAAATAGTTCTAGAATTACTCAAATAGGATGATTATGTTGACACAGTTATTCATTAGTTAATTACCCCTAGACTTAATTTTACGAAATTGAGAAAAAACAGGTCAATTAGATTTTTTATTTAGATTTGAAATCCACAAACAGAATGCAGTAAGTGCAGAAGATACAGTTAAAAATAATAATATTAAAAATAATAATAATAATAATAAATTAATAAAAAAAATAATAATAATAAAAATTAAATTTATTTAAAATATAAAAATCTAATTTTTATTATTACAAAAATTTAAAAATCATCTAGCCCAGCTCAAGTACACAACATTTGTAAGATTATAAAAATATAAAAATCATCAAAATTAAAAACTATAATTTTATGGGTGTTTCCCCTTAGGGGCCGTCCATTAATCACGTGATGTTTTTTTTTGTATTTTTTAACCCCCCCTCCCCCTTGGTGATACATGGTGAGGTTTAAGGCTACCCCCCCTCCCCCCCGTATATCACGTGTATTTTTTCGTACCTGCAAAGAATCAAATTTTTTTTAATATTTATAAAATACTAGTATAAGTATCATCTAATTTTATTATAGAAAATTAAACACTACTATAATAACGTTCAGAAGTAGACAGAAAGGTTGCAATTTTTTTTTTTTTTTTTGATTTACATAAAAATAATAGAAATGCGAAAAACTTTTTTGTACTAATACATGAACATTACTTAATGTACAGTATTTTCGGACCACGGATTAGCAAGACTTTCTTCAACACCAATAACTGGATAAGCATCTTGCAAATCAGTTGTTGGCACAGTGCTTTGTTGAAGATCAACATCGGTTTCATCAAGCCACTCGGCGTCATCATTTTCGCGCACTACGCAGAGAATCTCTCTCGATCTACCGTTCGATCGTCGCGTGAGGATGCGGGAAAGACGAACATAGTGCATCTCTGGACTATTATATTGATAGCGAATCAAGATCACACTACAAGCCGTTTTCGATTTTGTACGCGTTTGACGAAAAAATAAATACATGTAACGCCGCTTTTCGGTTGAGTATCGCGCACTTGCCGAAAAAATAAATACACGTGATATATTACTTTACCCCCCCTCCCCCTTGTGATATTTCGTGATTTTTTATGGGACCCCTCCCCCCCCCTTTCAAGCCTCACGTGATTAATGGACAGCCCCTTATGAGAGAATTATCCAGCTAATATTACTGCTATAAAAGGTTTGATGTAACACCAAAATATAAAAATAAGCATTCACAACTTTGGGTTAGATAAAAAATTGCTTTAAAACTAAAAAAATCGTGAATACGTACATTTAAGCACCCTGTAATTGGTTTTTATCCCGTAATATCCGTAAATTTGAATTGCCCACGGATTTTATTTTATAGACGGGTAGTACCATCCTTGTATAAGACACGTACCAAGTTTAATCGAAATCGCTGGATACGCATTTGAGATATTTGAACATAAATATGGTCAGGTGTGACTAGTTCTGAAACACCCGGTATAAACGATTTCGGAATTTCTCCCTCGCCACTCGTTAGCTACATCCATGCTTAACCTGCAGTATTAATTTCAAGTGAATCGGATAGTTTTTACTACTAAAAAATTTAAAAAAATGGAAGCAATACAAAAATTTTGAATTTTTTCCTAATTTTTTTTGCAATTTTTAGACAGCCCGGTATAAAAAACGAAAACACTCAGGGAAAAAATTGGGGTGGCAATCGATTACTATCCACCAGTAGATTATAATCTGTGAATTTCGTTGAAATCGCTAACATCAAATTTCAAGGTCAGCCTAACTTGACGTGAAATGACTCATATAGATAAATTAATTGCAAGTAGTGTAAAAAAGGAATTTGATTTGAAAAGTATAAATGTAAATTAAATATTACGATGGTCTGTAAATTTAATTTAAAAAGTGTTATTACCAAATGTAAAATAAATATGACCGAAATATAGTAAAGTAGACAAATACTACTCTGATTAAAAAATTTAACTTTTGGAGCAAAATCTTACGTATCTTTCCGTCTTGTTTATTTCTTTAATTCAATTTTGTAATTGCTGCAATCGCCTTCTTACTTATTTATAACTCATTATTTAGAGGCTTTTACTTGAACCACTCAGTTTTCTAATAAATTTCATTGTTTTTGCTGATCAGAAAGTTTACGTTTTGTGATTAAAACTTTTCTTATTTCATATATATTTCATAACGATTTCGGAGACACAACAGTTTCTAATTGGTTAATACTGCATGGTGGGAATTCAAAATGTATAGTAGTTGTACATAGTGGATTTTGAAACTGACATCAAAGTTTGAATCTTTTTTTTGCATTTTACAATGTATTTTGAATTAATCTAAATACAAATTCAGTTAAAACAGTAACAGTTAAAGCATGTGGCGTTATTATCTCATTTTTTTGAAAGGTGTAGATAGGGCTTTTTGAAATTAGAGGATTATATAAACTAAAAATTATTTAATTCATATTTAATTGGAAATTTTGTAGGTTTGGTTAGATGAATATGCGAAATACTATTATCAACGGATTGGTAACGATAAAGGAGATTACGGAGATGTTACGGAGCGTAAAAAATTACGAAAGCGTCTTGGATGTAAATCTTTTAAATGGTATCTTGATAATATATATCCTGAATTATTTGTACCTGGAGATGCTGTTGCCACAGGAGAGGTAAAGCCGTTTATCAAGATAAAATATTTTGTTTTAAGATTTTGTTTATTTATTTATAAATAATCAATGCTAAGTGTAAGCGAAAGCTAGGAGAGATAGCACATTGTTCAGAGAATTCTTATTAGAGCTATTATTTTTCTTCATTTCAACCCGTGAAATTGAAAGTCATGAAGTTACTTCACGCATTGTATTTTGTGATGTCTGGTAGCCACAATTATTGTCGAAATGATATTAGCATAAGTTTTAATTTTTTCTCTTTAAAACGAAACCAAGATGGCGGCGTCGCGTCTATTTTTAACTGAGTTGTTGAAATTTCAGATTACTTCAACAGAAATTGTTAATCATTAAAAATAAAACAATAAAAATTTGTCAAACGTTTTCTTAACATATGGTTAGTGCCGTACGGCGTCAAGTGAAAGCTGATTAATTGCGACACAACGATGTACCGGATAACTTCTTAATAAAGTGTATTAGTTGTCAAAATAGTGTATCAATTGGTCGTTTCAGCATTATAGATTACGACCATTAACGTGCTAAAAATACTGTCGAGAGAGCGGAAAAAAATTATCGTTAATCTGAGTATACAAAGTGCTTCCTTTGACCAAGCAGCTCACTAATTATTCTTTTAATACAAAATCTTACCCATAAGTCAAGATTTTTTGATACACATTGTAATAGCTTATAAATTTTAACTTTTGACTAACGACTTTACGATGATTTGGAACGGAATTTGTTGGAAACAACATAGCTTAAAACATAGCTATGTTGTTTCCAACAAATTCCGTTCTAAATCATCGTAAAATTTTATCCAATTTCACCAAAAGAGTTATTAAAATTGAACCTTGTATACATATATAATGATTTGTTTACTTAAAAAATTCTTAATTTTTTTTCTTATTTCCGTGTGACCAATACAATAGAACTTCGATTATAATAATTAAATGTTCCCTTTAGGGTAGGGATTGTTATAATCTAGTGATTGTCATAGGCCGCTCATTAATTTTTTAATTAAATATACACCAGAAATCATGGTACGTAGTAGTTTGTGCAAATTTAAAGGGAAGTACATAAAATCGAAAATTCAAATATTATTTATCTAAATTTGTTTAAAACAAAACTCTCCTAAGAGATAATTTACATCTAAAATTCCATTGTATAGACAAACGCAACCGAATGTTATATAAATGAATATAAGTGGCGATTCTTAGAAAACTGGAAAAAATGTCGAAAAACCAACTTCAGCATTGCATTCATCAGCGTAAAAGACGCCAAATAGCGGAAGTTGATAAAAATTCTAGAATATTCTAATCGTCAGTTTGCAGAGTTATCAAAAAAGAGACTTCACTATTGAATTGGTTGGCCTTACCCTAGAATATTGGGGCACTTTATGATTATCATAAAATCTTTGAAAAATTTTTAAAAAGGAAAAAAAGGTCATTTATGATGGTTTTATTGACATGTGTACTTATATAATTATTATTATTATTATGTCCGTGTATGTACCAGATGTTACAAGTTGTTCATTCATTAAAAAATAAAATATATTTAGTCTTTATGTTTAGTCAATTTTTTAGTAATATAATTATAACTAAGCATTGTAAACTATTATAAGTATTTTATTTAATTAAATATTTGAAGTACTTGATTTAATTAAAATATTAACCAATTTATTATTGACCTGAAAACGTCTTATAAATCAGTTTGACAAAATAATGTAAAATGCGTCACGAAAGTCGGGAAGATTTTCACCCTATTATATAAACATTTTTTATTTTGTGCAATATTTCCTGTCTACCAATACCTATCAATAAAAATTAACTTACAATACCCGTTTTACGCGAAATTTGTGCCAGGTAGATACCATTTGTAAGTACAAAAGTTGGAATTTCCACTTTTGGAGCAGTAGTAAAATATTATCAATCCTTTTGTGATATGCAACAGTACCTACTTAAAAATAATTTAAATACTAATTTAAAATAATGTACATATTAAATGACGGCATAACTTTTGTATGAATTTATATTCTAATTGCAATTAAAATTATTTTACTGGATAAATAACTTGTTATACTTAGTACATTCTACTACATTCATAAAAGATGATAATTAAGTAAGCATATTTGTTAATATTGTAACAAACATCAAATCAAATGTGGCAGTTATAATAACATTTATCTCATACATTATTACATATTTCTCTTAATCTTTCCTTAAAACATGCACACATCTTATTCTGAGTTATTCGAAATAGTTTAAAATACTTATAATTATGTAATTAAAAAATTGATTAAACACAAAAAATATATAAAGATGTGATTTTTTTGATGAATGAATAACTTGTAACACCTGGTACCTATACGAGCAGAACGTGTAAGTACCCACGTAAATGTTAAACACGGAACCGTCATTAACGACCCTTTTCTCGTTTTTCAAAAAGTTTCCTGCTGTTAAAAGGTACAATTTTCAAAAATTTTGTGATAACCATAAAGTGTCCCAATATTTTAGAGTTATGCCAATTGGTTACTAAAAATTAGATTAAGCAGGGCAGTTTGAGAAAAATTCTAGAATGTTCTATTCGTCAACTAACAAAGATATCGAAAAATCGATTGCACCATTTAATTGATTATCGAAAAAGAGATCTCATTTTGATAAATGTTTTAGAATATTCTATTCGTCAATCAGCAAAGAAATCAAAAAACCGATTTCAACAGCGCAATGGTCATGGTAACAGACATCAAATAGCGGAAGTTGGAAAATGTTCTACAATATTTTTTCCGTCAGCTAGCAACGATATCAAAAAACTGATATCAGTTGCTGGTTACCGAAGAAGAGATTTGAAAACATTTGGTAACTTTTGCTGTTTAGCCTCTTTATCGATTGTCAGTCCAGTGACGAAATCAGTTTTTCGCTTTGTTTACTGGTTGGCGAATGGATTATTCTAGAACGTTTGTCAAAATGGGATATTTAGTTTACATTAGTTTAATTTTGGTTGGACAATTAAATGGTGCAATTGGTTTTTCAATATCTTTGGTAATTGACAAATAGATTATTCTACAACATTTGTCAAAATGTGCTGTTTGGTCTCTCTTTTGATGACCAGTTCAATGGCAACGTTTGTTTTTTAATTTCTTTGCTAGTTGATGAACAGAACATTCTAAAATTTTTGTCAAACTACGCTGCTTAATCTCATTTTTAGTGATTTATTCAATAGTGAATTCTGTTTTTTGATATCTTTGCTAATTGATGATTAGAATTTCTAGAATTTTACGTTACTCATTTTGCATTTGGACTTTGCATATTATGTATGCAGAATATGTGCATATATGTATGCAATAAAATTTTAAAATTTTTAAAGGCTACGAGACCCTCGTAGCCTTGCCCCAGGCAATATTACCTGTGACTCTGACTCTGTTTTCGTACATAAATTTTCACCAATAGAGAAAACGATAACATAACAATTCTGTGAGAGGAAAACCTCACTAACTAGGAGATGCACCCAGAGTGAAATTCGGGATTTTGATGAAACTTCGCTGGTGTGTGGAATAGGCAAAAATAAGGGACTCTTTTTTTTTTTTTATCGGCGATCTACGTTTACGGGGTGAAACCAGCCCCTAAAGTTGGGGGTTCAAATCGTATTTCTTAAGATATCTCGAAAACTATAAGAAATAGAGGAAAAGTTTAAATTGACGAAATGTTTCTCTTTCAAAGACCTATTCACCTGTATAGGTTAAACCAGGGTCGGATTCATAAGAAGGGCTGAAGGGATGAAAATGGGGGTAAATTTTCTTGTACAGCCTGAATGGTTCAATGTATCAAATTGTTGCCATCATAAATAGAAAGAACGGGTTGTGGGTACTGGATGAGTCCGTGTGCCAGGTATATGATTCACTTGTAAAAAGGTCATTTTTATTACACTACGACTCCGTCCTCATCTATTGTTAGAGGTTTTACCACCCTCATTACCTGCATTTATTAATGTGGCCTCAACCAGTGGATTGAAGACACATTTTTAAAAATGAATTCTAATCATAATTATATAAGTTTTATAAGAAAACGCTTTTCATTGTACTTTTTTAAGTAATATTTAAAAAGTATCAAACCTACACATATAATAAAACTGTAATGAGACCATTTCATTTCTGTACATGGAATATTTTTTTGAAAATTGTACTGGTTGATAGTTATTGATTTAGATATCAAAACAGCGATTTTTAAAATTTTTATCTGTCTGTCTGTCTGTTCACGCATCATGCAAAAACCACTGGATGGATTTTAATGGAATTTGGTATGGCGGTGATAACTTATTACACGGGTCAACATCTATATAGGATACTTTTGACTCCGGAAAAATGTCTTATTCCCACGGGAAAATACAAAAGCCATTACATTACAAAATATAAACTATAAAAATATATTATAAATATTAGTATACTATACTACTCAAAACAAAATAAGGGCCACTCATGTTTTGCTGCATAAGTTTATTTTTATATAAGTTACAGTATAAGGTATGCTTACATTTAATTAAGGAACTAATTTTTTACTAAATAAAATTAATTTTAATAAGATTAAATAAAAAATTAATCCATAATTACATTTTTTTAGGATTTTATCATTTTTATAGTCATTTTTACAGTCATCAGCAAACGTTCACGCTTTGAGTAAAAGCACACATTATGCAACTTTTCGGTGATTTAATATCGAGTATGCTCTCCCCTTTTTAAAACACATTCTTGAAGCCTCCTCAGCATGCTTTCAATAAGATGCCTAACGGTTTCATCAGGAATCTCCTCCCAACATCTTCTCAAGACATCAATCAGTTGTTGTTGGGTGTGCACATCCTCTCCGGCTGCTCTGACTCGCCGTTTTAATTGATCCCAAAGATGTTCTATTGGGTTCAAGTCAGGGCTATTTGCAGGCCACGGTAAAACCTGTATATTAGCCTCCCCAAGAACAGTTGTCGTCGCTGAGGCGGTATGCGCTCGGGCATTATCCTGCATCAAGATAAATCCGTCGGCCGCTCGTTGTGCAAAGGGGATCACATGGGGTCTGACAACCTGTTCGATGTAACTTTGAGCCGTTACAGTACCCTCGTTTAGGAAAACAAGCTCAGTTTTGCCTTGCAAACTAATTCCACCCCAGACCATGACATTAGAACCGCCAAATCTGTCGCGTTCATGAATGTGACGACCAGAAAACCTTTCCCCTCTTCTTCTCCACACTCTTACACGTCGATCATCACTAAAAAACTTCACCTTGCACTCATCCGTGAAGAGTACGTGACGCCATTCCTCCAAGCCCCATTCAAGGTGTGCACGTGCAAATCTTAAACGGTTTGCACGATGCATTCCGGTCAGTTTGGTACAGATTACTGGTTTTCTTGAACGTTGTTGGTCTTCATGCAAACGATTTCGTATGGTCTGATTACTGACAACAGTACCAGTAGATCGATGTAAGCGATTTTGCAGAGTACCTGCGGTAACAGTCGGTTCACGTCGTGCACACAGTCGAATGTAATGGTCTTCACGGGCAGTGGTAGCACGAACTCTTCCTGAGCCACGGCGCCGGGTTACACTACCGGTCAGCTGATACCGATTCCAAACATCTTGAATAGCCCTTCGTGAACAACCCAACTGCAGAGCCACGGAACGTTGAGATTGACCACCCTCAATCATCGTTACGGCTCTGGTAGCAATAGCTTCGTCCATATGGTGTCGAATTCTCGGCATTGTAAAAATAAATGATTGAATAATACGCCAAACTTCAAAAAACAACCTCAGCAATCAATAATCTAGCGCAAACTGATTTAAAATCAAATTCAAAAAAATAAGTAAAATTAACCACTTGACGCTGTGCGAGACAAAAAAACGTTTAAGTCTTCCCCTCAACAATAATATCACTTAAACCTAACTGTTATCATTTACTCAACCACTTAATATCATAACAACAGTCATTTAGAAAAGTTATTTTGACGTGGATCGATATAAATCAGTTTTAAAATACAAACTTTCAAGTGGCCCTTATTTTGTTTTGAGGAGTATATTTACAGAAAAATTATTTACCAATTTATTATTTATGGATAAAAGTACTTTATTGCATTAAAAAATCATCAAACAACTCAACATCACTTATGTACATACTTCTCCATACCTACTCTATTAGATATGCCTCAAAAGAGCTCACCGACATCCTTCCTACTCGTCGCCTCATGTCTTTTTTAATTTTTGCCCAGCGACTTTCTATATTTTGAGTGTGAATATTGCTATTGTCGGGACACACAAAATTTACTGAATGATTGACACACAAATGAGTAAAGCCATTTCTATCCAATGAATTGTATCCTTTACACATATCTGTAATTATTGTTGTCCCTACCTCCACATTTTCTAGAATCACATTCAGTAATGTTTCGGAATCACGTTTGTCCACAATTTTTAAAAAGCACTTCTTACTTGACCTGTCTGTCCCTCCTACTACTCAACGGGTCTTCGTGTTAGTCTACCCCTGTTATATTTTCTCTAGTCAAAAGCACTTTCATCCACTTCCACGATTTTATCAACCCTTTCAATTTTCGTACTTTTTTCCAACTACTTTCTAATAATTTTTTTTCTTTGTTGTTTAGATGCGCCACAATTAAAGTGATATCCCAGTGAACATTTTTCTATAAATTTTATGTCACAGTGACAGAACTGAAAGTCACGTGTTACATAAAATGTGAGTCACATATGACTCACATGTAACTTACAATTTCCCACTTATAAACATAACAATGTCACGTAACATTGTTATGTTCTTGTTACGTTTCAGGAAAATATAACTTTGATGTTACCTTATAGATAAAAATACGCCTTACGCCTTCTTTTGCAAAAAGTAAATTCAAAATTCCCTTTTTTGTTCCTTATTAACATTACATACACATATTACCAACTTATTATTCATATACATACACCTAAATTATTACTTTTTTTTTTTGTTGTCTGTTGCACGATTCGATCCATTATCCAAGCTGAAGCATCATTTAAATTATCGACAATCTTAGCCACTAGACCAAACTCACTTATTTATTCTTATCGTTATATATTAATATATATCACAAAATAGTAGATAAAGCCTTACAAGAATTTTCATAAGAGTTTCATTTTTAAATTAATAACAAAATTAACGTTGTTTTAACGACGTATTAACGTTGTTTTAATGAAATGTCACAATCATGACTCTTTTGTTACGTTTTTGTGACGTATCGATATTAATAAAACATTTAACTTGTCACTTTTGTGAAATGTTTTTCTACCATATTAATTTTAAATGTATCAAATCGCGAGGAATTATCAATTAATGATTCCTGCAGTTAATACGTCACAAAAACATAACATAAGAGTACTGTTGTGACGTTTTGTTCAAAGTAACATTGTTAGGTCATCAGGACATATTATATTACAACTCTAAGAAAAAAGTAAAGGTAATAAAATTTTGAAAAAAATATGATTGGTTAAAAAAGATGACAAGGATAAAAAAGTAGCTTGTACAGTGACAGTTTAATTTATTTATCTCTCTCACACAAAAATGTGACAAACTAAGTCGGATTTACATAGCTAAAAAAACTTCATAATTCAAAAAGTTAAATGAATGTATATAATTCTTAAAACTATTGATTTAGATTATAATTTAACATTGCTAAATCGTATTCTGTATTGTCATATTCTATTTTGAATTGAAAAGTAATATTTTTATGAATGTTGCTGCAACAGGGCAGTTTCGTACTGAAAATAATTTATTTCATTTTTTGCTATAGTGTAAATCCAACTTGTAAAATTTTATTACGTTTACTTTTTTCTTAGAGTTATAATATAATAACAAAAGAGTCATGGTTGTGACATTTCATTAAAGTAACGTTGATACGTCACAAAAACATAAAAGTCAGTTCTGTTTTATCAAAGTAACATTGTTAGGTTGCGAAGACATAACATAAAAGAGTCACACTGTGACGTTTTATCAAAGCAACCTTGATACATCATCTAAACGTAACATAGCAGTCACAAATGTGACATTTTATTACAGTCATAATGGCATGTAACTGTTACGTAACATACAGGTAACAATTAGGTATATAACATAAAACTCTAATTTTATATAATTGTTATATCACCCATAAGTCAAAAAAGTTACGTAACTTGTTATTTCCTTGTTACATCACATTTACATTCTATGTTCACTGGGTACTTTGAATACGAAATGAATTTGCGCGTAAATTTTTTCTTGATCTACATTTATTAGATCCACATCTGTTGCCAAAATTATCGTTACCACGTTTATTAATGTTCATTTTCCGCGCCACATTTAACACATTGAATTGTTTTTTTTACAATGCCCCAATCAATAAGACATTTAATTAGTCCCTTTTCATCAATGAATCTTCTAAATGATGTTATGCGATTAAAATTCATTTTCACACGTAATGACACAATTTTCAGAACAAACTGAATTGAACGAGACGTTACTGTCGAATGACCAAATGTGCCCTCAATCCACCGGATGAGGCCATATTAATAAACAGAGGTAATGAGGGCGGTAAAGTACCGAACAATAGATGAGGACGGAGTCGTAGTATAATAAAAATGACCTTTTTACAAGTAAATCGTATACCTGATACATGGACTCATTCAGTACCCACTAACCGAAAGAACACCAAAAATTAGGGGATACGTGTTTTTGCGTTTTTTCGAAATATGTGTGGTATCCAAGCCATATAAGGAAGAAAAAATAGGGTAGATTACATTGCATTATTATTGATTGCAAATACATTCTATATTTTTTTAATTTTATGTTGATTTTCATCATAAAAATGTAAATTTTTACTTTTCGATAATGATTCATGCATATTTGGTTATTCATATTCGATATTTTTTATACCTATTTCTACCAAAGTGTTTTGATCTCCAACTATTAATGAATGTTCAACAAGAAGCAATAATCTTCCGTTCAACAACTGCCTTTATCTTCTTACAAATTCGTTTTATTACAAATTAACCAAATAAACGTGGTTTGTTTCTTTCCCAACATTCAAACTATTTTTCTTATTCTTTTTTTATGTTTTATAGGTGTCAACCCCATTTCCGAAACCGCAAAATTTATTGCAAAGCACCTGAACAGTGAGCGAAAGAGATTATTGCTTCTTGTCGAGAATTCATTAACACAAGCACACCAGAGAACTTTAACTTTCCCAGAAATAGGTATAAAAAATATCTTATATGAGTAACCAAATGTACACATGACTAAATTACCAATTAAGTTAGTACTGAAAAATATTTGAATCATTATCGGAAAGTAAAAATTTACATTTTCAGGATGAAAATCAACATAAAAATAAAAAAATATAGAACCTATTTGCAATCAATAATAATGCAATATAGTCTACCCTATTATTTTCTTCCTTATTTGGCTTGGATACTACATATATTTCGAAAAAACGCAAAAACACGTACCTCCTAATTTTTGGTGCTCTTTCTATTTATGATGGTAAAAATTTGATATATTGAACCATTCAGGCTGTATAAGAAAATTTACCCCAAGGGGCCAAACTACTACAGTCACTCCCAAAATTATTTGGACAACATAAAAATAAAGAAAAAATTATTTAAAAACAAATTATTACATTTGAGGAATTATTACATTGGAGGGGGTTCTTTTCTCCGATGAAACTAAATTTGAAATGTTCAACACAAGAAAACAAAACCCCAATTTGTGTGAAGAAAACGAAAAGATGCGCTGAATCCAAAAAATGTGGTTTCAACTGTTAAGTACAGAGGTGGCTCCGTAATGATTTGGGGATGTATGGCGGCAAATTGGGTAGGGAACATGCACGTTTTAGATCGTATCATGGATAAGTTTGTGTATTTAAGCATTCTGAAACAACATTTACATGCTAGTGTACAAAAAGTAGGAATGCAGAATAATTACATGTTCCAAAATGTCAATGATCCAAAACATACCTCCTATACGTGGTAAGACAGTGGACAGCATATAATGTACCCCATTTGCTTTAGACACCTCCACAGTCTCCTGACTTAAATCCCATAGGGCATAGAGCATTTATGACATTATTTAAAGATTAAAGTCAGGAGAAATTTTATTTCGAATATGAACCAATTAGTTACTTATGTAAGGTCAGAATGGGAGAAGATAAGTCCGGTTGTAACCGAAAATTTAATTAAATTAATGCCACTATTAATTTTACTTGAATGAGCTGTTTTTTTTTATTTTTTATTTTTTTTTTTTATATAGTTAATTAGTGTCCAAATAATTTTGTGACCTGATAATTATCACATGTATTTAATTCTTTTAAATATTTTAAATTTTCTTGTTGACTGTGAAAGTAATAAATATATATTTATAGTGTAGAGACTTCATACATTTTATGAATGTATCTATGAAATCGATTTGTTGTTTTATAATCAAAATAAATTCATCAAAAATGATTAATAAAATGTTGTCCAAATAATTTTGGGAGTGATTGTATTATGATAGTTAGTATTATTCCGACTGTAGCAGAAAAGTGACGTAAAATTCCCTCCACTTCGCATCACTATGTTGTGTAGGTACACACTGTTTGTAGTGGTGTTGGTTTTATATTTGCTTCTGTGTGCGTATTCACATACACAACTACAAAACACATATTATGAGATAGAGCAACGTCCAGCTCAAGTAACAATGGTCTTACAATACATAACAATCGTAGTGGATTCGGTGACCGATACCGACTGCCTAAATGCCTTAAGCTGTGACAGACCAACAAATGACACCAAGCGAGCTACACTTTTTTGATATTAGTTTGCTTCTAGTGTTCTATAATTTACCCCCACTTTCACCCCTCCAGCCCCTCTTATGAACCCGGCCCTAGTTTAACCTATACAGATGAATAGGCCTTTCAAAGAGTAATATTTCGTCAATATAGTTTTCCTCTATCTCTTATAGTTTTCGAGATATCTTAAGAAATACGAGTTGAACCCCCAACTTTAGGGGCAGATTTCACCCCGTAAATGTGGAAGATTGCCGAAAAAAAATACGGGTCCGTTATTTTTGCCTATTCTACACACCAGCGAAGTTTCATCAAAATCCTGAATTTCACTCTGGGTGCACCTCCTTGTAAGTCGCTGTCGTCACTACGTAAAGTCGGAGTACGTACCATTGAATATCCACTGTATTTATTTTTAATTTAGGAAGGTGCCGCCACAGAAAAATTAAATGCGTCATTCTTTAGTATTACTAACACATACTCAATTCTAACATTCACGTACATGTTCTGTAAACAAAAAGTTAGACGAAGACAGTAATAAATTGTTATAATCGGAATTGTTATAATCACGGGGCTATTGTACATACGCATTTTTCTTTCTCTCAATCGAAGCAGTAGTGTATTTCTTTTTAGATAAACGGTAGAAAATATACTTAAATTCCCTATATTTTATTCGAAAAGCTGTGAAAAAACCACTGAGAAACCCTAACTAAATACGTGTCTTACATACATTTGGCGATTTTTATGTCATCGAAGGATGACATATTAATATCGTTGTGTGATCATAATGGGGGAAACATTATTATAGAGTTGTATATCCATACTGAATAATTATAGAGTTGTACATCCATATTGAATAAACGCAAAAGGGCTGTAGAATTAACAACTATAGAGTTAACAAAAAATCATAAATTAACACTTCCACTGAGGTGACATTACTTAGTGCGTGTCAAAAACACGCACTTAACGAATTTTTCTCTTTAAAATAATTTTAAACGGCATTAATAGACGTAAAACGATTAAAAGGAATATTATTTTACAATTTATCGCGTTAGTAAATTATCAAATTTCAATTTTTAGTAAATAACATTGTTAACTATTATTTAATAAGAATTAAATTGACATTGCTTGAATCCCGAAACCTTTCATTGAGAACACCACTGTTTATGAAGTACTGACAGTTTTTAAACTGGAGTTAATATTTTATATTGATTGGATGAACCTCTATGCGTTAGCAGAGTGTGTATCAAAACATTTTGCCTTTAAGCTATCTCTGCTACATGTGCAGCTCTCCTTGTTTTCGCCTAATAGGAGAATAAGTAAAATAATAATATTTAATATTAACATTCTTAAAAGTAATTTATATTTCATTAAATTTAAAATGTGACAACTATTCAACAAATAGCTTGCTATTTCAATCCAAATTAATTTTATAATTTGCCCCGTAACCAGTGTACTATTTATCATACAATCGCATTGACATGAAATCGAATTTACAGCAAAATCAGCTACTAAGAGGACAGTTTATTTTTTGCGTTATTGTAGTATATAGTTCAAATACAACAATAAAAACACTATATACTTATACTACAGCGACTTTATATACTTGATAACAGTGTGGCCATTGGTAGATCAAATATTAATTGATTGGTTTACGTAAGTTATATATTACTTGTACGACAACTGGTTGCAGTTTTAAAGGAGGATAATAGGGTAATGAGAACTATTATTTATAATCTGCCTCTTTTACTTTACATACCAAATTGATATAAACATATTGATAGATTCTAACAAAGGTGTCGTTGCATCGAATGCGTTCAATTCTCGGACAAGCAATATGTTGTTTATTGAGTTACTATGGTTACTCATTTAAAATTTGTCCTGCATATGGTGGATTTGCTCGCAGTGGTCATACTATTCGCTCCGAGCCGAAAGTATAGTCACCTATATCAAATGATTATTTAACAATTTATCAGGACATTCTACTATTATAAATGAATGGAAAATATATTAAAACTGAAATTTGGGCTAATTCCCAAATTTTGTGACAACCTATAAAGCTGTCAAATTTTCTCTTTTTTGATTGATTTAGTATTAAAACAAATAAAAATGACGATAAAACTTTAATTATTAAAAACAAAAAAAATATTAAAAACTTAATTTTTTATTTATAGTAAAGCGTTTTATGTGATGGCACTTTTTACTATTCCTCTTAGAAATTATATTATTTAGTAACAAATAAATATGATAATTAAATTAAATTATTTGTTTTTCTTTCTAGTATTTCCCTTTGCCCAAATTTAAAAAAAAAGGGAAATGGGTTATTTACTTACTAAGCGCAATCCTTAATATATTAAATTTTAATATTTGTTAACGAAAATTAAACGTGTCCGAAAATTTTTTATCTACTTTTTTACTTGTTTTACTTGCAAATCAATCACGAGAAAAATTTACGGAAGTTCGTTGGCACAAAGTTTGGGAAATTACCGAAATTTGTTTAATAAACGCCATACATATGCTCATTTTACCTTAAAAAATGTCTGAAAATATAATATTTTTCAATAATTAACCAAGAAAAAGCATAAGAGGTAATTTTTGATATTTTTTTGAAGATTTCAAAATAAAATGACGTTTGATAGTAAGGTTACAAATAATTTTTTTCTACTCCTACTATTAAAAGTAACATTTTGCGCACGGCTAACTGTATGTAAAAATTAACGATTGCCCACGCCATACGGAAATAGCGTGCGAAATAATAAATTTTATAAATTATGTTGCATATTGCTTCAAACTTCACTCAAAAGTTATTTTATTTTTTTTTTGCCCATTTTTAAATAAAAGCTTTTTCTTAAAAAACATTTTTTTACTTTAATTTATTTTCTACTTTTTAGTCTGATTACAATTAATTTAAAAAAAAAAAATTAAAAAAGTAATTTTTTTACCTTTATTTTAATCGGTTAATTTACCCTAATCAAACATACTATGGAAACAGAAAATTGCAATGTAAAATCAATGGACAATATTTGACAATTCGAAATGTGAAAAAGTTGTACAGGACTAAAAATCAACAATTTTGGTTTGGGGTGATTTAGGACAAAACTAATTATACAGTCATTTGTCAATTGTCAATTATATTGTCATCAAGGTTATACTCATATGCAAAATTTGAAACCTTTAGCTCAGTTAGAACCTGTCTAAATTTTGATTCCAAGATTTGATCTAAACAAACATACTAACATAGCAAGTTAAATAAAATCTTTTAATATATTATTTTTTCTAGATGTTTTTTTTTTTCAAAATTCAGAATCGTGCAACCTTACTCTATGCAATCTTTTTAAAATCGTTTTAAAACAATTTTAACTAAAATCATCTTAAAATGGTTTTATTAATACCATACATTTGAAATCAAGTTAACATGTTTTTAGTTAAAATAGTTTTAAGCACATTCTCATTAATAAGGCTGTAATCACTGAGTACTGAATCGAACATATTAACATATGTTTCCTAGAGATATCATAGGCATTAAATTGTGAAGTATGACTCCATTTTATTAAACCCAACTTATAACCACGGAGACTTGTTTATAAATATTAGATAAATCATTAATGGTTTGACCGCCATTAAAGTAATCACATCAGTCTATTTTTTTTGCTTCAATTTCTTAATGTATTTGTAATACACAGCATTCTCTCTAGTCGATTCTCTCCTCAGTGGCTGTAACACTTTTATGAAAATCATAATTGAATTTCCACAGGAACGCTATAAATTACCATTGGAATTTTAGGCTATTGACTATGTCAAAAAAAAAGTGATGAATAGAACTAATTCGTAACAGGCGTTTCATTGTTTCATATGTCCAGTGGTACACCAAAGACGAAAAATTTACAAAGTGCTATAAATTTAGGCTTGGGTTTTTACGAACGGCGTAAATTTATCGACTCTTAAGTTTTTTAACTGTAACTCAAAAACTATGCATTTTTGGTAGAGAATTAAATTTTCTATCGAAATGGTACTTTAAGAACTTAAAAAACTTTTTTTTTTTAAATAAAATAAGTCAAAAAAAATTATTTAAAAAAAAAGAAGAAAAAAAAAGTGGAAAATTTTCAATTTTTCGTTTTTTTTTTTTTTTATTATTTTATTTTTTTTTTTTAATTAAAAATCACAAAGTGATTGAAAAAATTAAAAACTGGATCGGCTGAGTCTTGAACCCAGGATCTCCCGGTAACTAGCCAGGTGTCTTCGCCATTAGACCAACGATCCTCTGTTCGACAGCCGCCCCAGCCCGACATTCATTCAACCACTTATGTGTATTGGTACTCTCTCTAATGCGAGAGACAGTAACTATTTTGCAAATTTCAAATATTATCGAGTGCTTGTGAAACATTACTACATATGACGAACTTTTGTTCGCATTTAAACATACGCAGTAGCATAATATGTTCACTTATCGTTCAGCTAAACTGAAACTAAACACTCGATTTCTTTGGTTAGTACGACCAAAATCCAAATGTAAATTGAAAATCACAAAGTGATCTCCCGGTAACTAGCCAGGTACCAGTTACCGGGAGATCCTGGGTTCGAGGCCCAGCCGATCCAGTTTGATAATTTTTTCAATCACTTTCTGATTTTTAATTTACATTTGGATTTTGGTTATACTAAATAAAAAAATCGAGTGCTTAAAGTTTCAGTTTAGCTGAACGATAAGTGAATATATTATGAATAATGCGTATGTTTAAATGCGAACAAAAGTTCGTCATACGTAGTAATGTTTCACAAGCATATATGTGATGCTTATATATAGCATATATGATAATATTTAAAATTTGCAAAATTTTTTTTTAAAATTTTGTATATAATTTTCTTCTGAGTAGATTTAGATATAGGCATTAATTTACAAAAAAGAAAGCTGACGTAATTCCCGTCAAAATGGTGACCGATAAAAGTAGTTTTGATAAAAATTAGCTGAGATACAGTCGTTCATAGTTACCTGCTTGTTTATGACTTTACTACTTTTAAGTGAATTTCCATTTTGAGTATTTTGTCCCGTAGAATCCGAATCTGCAATAAAAAATGGGGGTTTCTATTTTAGATTTCAAAATTGCCCCCGCTCCCTCTTCCCCTAAGGGGCAGGGGGCTTATTTTAGTACAGAAAGATGCCCTCTTCAGAAATACCATTTTTTTGGTCAGACAAAGTTTCCCTACAAGCTTATTTTTCAAGACATAGAAATTTCCAGATTAAATGGATCACGCTGTATATATTCTATATATTTTTAAATTGTCCTCAAAACTTTAACCAAAAGAAGTTTTATGAAAAAGTTTTTAAAGCGTTACAGAACGTTTATTGTCCGCAAAAAAAAATGTGGTTATACGTTTCAGCCGCCATATTGGATCCATTATTGTGTGCGATCAATTATTATGCCACTCATATTTGAAAAGTAGAGTTCATAACCTTTAATTTGAGCTATTGTACACCTATTTTATGCAACACAAATTTTGGACAGCAACGGGTCTCCCGTTCAGAAAGAATGCCCCATATATATATATATATATATATATATATATATATATATATATATATATATATATATATATATATATATATTAGCAATCATAGGGTACTAACAAAAAGTAATACGCATTAGAAGAATTAATTATTAATTATTAATCGAATTCTTTAATGGCGAAATTGTAGTTATATATAGAGCACAACAAGCGTATACGAAACACAGTATAATCTGTTCATCGTCTATGGTGTACAGCAAAAAGCGCTTAGATCGACATAGCTACAACACAATTATTATTGACTAGGAGATAATAGTCCGATGCTTCGTAATATAACGTTTAACAAAATTATTTGCTGACAACTCGGCCATCCTGATTTATCAGTCGTTCCGATTGATGGTGTAAATTATACTCTACACATAATCATTTTAGAATTCCGCCCAGTAAACAATATTAACTAAATGACTTATACATTCCAATTAATTTACGATTTTAATCAGCTCATAATAATAAAAGAACATAAAGTTATTCTATCAAACCTAAAAATCATTTTAAGGTAGCTTATGTCCGTCAGTCTTCCGCTGCACTCTCGTCAGTCTGTCCGTCTATTAATTCGTCAATATCGTTTGAAGTGCACCATAACTTAAGTCTGTCCGCTGCGAAAACAGAATTAAACGTGCGTTGTGTTCGAGCAGCGCCTGGTACGTCTTCGACTACGTATCTGTCATTAGGTAATACTTTCGTTATTAAATAGGGGTAAGTTTCTTTGAAAAACCGGTAGCCCCTTCCTCCCGTTCAACCAAAACCATCTCCCTTTCTATGTATTTCCTAGGTGCTCGATGTCTGGAATCGAACCATACTTTATCGTACAACTGGTGTTTTTGAATTCGATCTTTCACCAACATTCTGAGCTGTTGTGTGTCTTCATTTTCTGAATCTCCAGATTCATGTAGCGTCCATAGCAGTTTGTTTTTCATGATGTCCCTTGGCTCATAACTAAACATAAGTTGGTGTGGCGACAATTTTGTAATCTTGTGTGGCATGCTGTTCAGTCCCCTGTGAATTGACCGTAACTGTTTATCCCAAACTTTCTCGTTATCCGTCATAGTTTGGATTGCCTTCAACACTATCGAATTAAACTTTTCAATCTGTCCGTTCGCCCTTGGAGTAGCTGTTGCATTTTAAATTAGACTTATACCATTCTCTTGCCAATAGTTTTTGAACTCCTTTGCCGTGAAGCATGTTCCTCTGTCAGTGATTATTCGGGTAGGTGTTCCAAAAATTTCTAGTACGTTATTCAGGTGTTTTATTACTGGTCCGGTTTTGTACTCTTCACAGGTTGTAGTATAATAAACTTGGCAAAAGCGTCAATAAATGCAAAAACATGGGGATCCCCTTGTCCACTCTTAGGGAATGGCCCCATATGGTCAATATGAATAGTAATCGGTAACTTTTATATTGGGTGCAATTCTGTCTCCTTTTTACCCCCTTCTCCTTGAAGTATGCACACTCTACGCAAGAGTCGATGTAGTTCTTCACGAATCTGCGCATTCTTCGCCACCAACAGTGTTTCCTCAATGTTTCTAATGTTTTATCGACCGCAAAATGGCTTACATCGTCATAATGATCCCTTACCACCTTCCATCGAGTCCCTTTCGGTACAAAACATTTTAAACTGTTATCTACTTTCCGATAAACACGTTGGTTTTTCAGTACATATTCTTGGTGAATTTGTCGCTTAATGTCATTCTCAGGTTATCTTAGTAAGATTTCGTAGATTTCTTTGATTTTTGCGTTTTGGTGCTGTAATGTTAACAACCAGTCTTCTTCAGTGATTTGCGTGTTATATACTTGTAGTGTTGCAGTTTCAGACTCAGTTGCGTCCCCTACCGGACTTCGGCTCAACGCATCTACATGACGCATTTGCGCATTTGGTTGATATTCGGTTTGAAAATTATATTTTTGTAATCTTAGGCACCAACGTCCTATTCGAATTCTTAAGTCTTTCTTAGATAAAGCTATTTTCAGTGACGCACAATCTGTAATTAGTTTAAATTTCCGATGAAGTAGATAATATCTGAACTCCTCGATACTCTCTACTGCAACCAATGTTTCTAGCTCAAAACTGTGGTACCTTTTTTCGACACCAGTGGTCTTACGACACCAATATGCTACTGGTTTTCCTTCTACAATTAGAATTCCTGCAATTCCTTCCTTCCTTCGTATGAACTTCTAGTTTTTTATTTTCGTCAAATGATACCAATAAGGGTCGGCTTGTTAGAATTTCCTTCAGTTTTGTAAAAGAACGTTCCTTTTCTTCCTCCCATTTGAACTCAATACCCTTCTTCAAAAGATCACTTAAGGGTCTAGCCAAAATTGCATAGTTTAATAAAAACTTACGAAAGAATCCAGTCAGACCTAGAAATCTTCTGACTTGTTGTACATTTTCGGGTGTCAGAAACTTCAAAACTGCCTGTACTTTTCGTAAACCCAGTTTTACACCCTCGTTATTGACTTCAAAACCCAGATAGTGTACTGTTGTTTTGAAGAAAAAGCATTTCTTCAAGTTTAAAGTTAATCCTTCATCCTTTAAGAGTTTTAGAAATTCAGTGAACCTTTCAATGCCTTCCTCAATAGTGGTACTTGGAATAAGTACGTCGTGCATATATACCAGAATTTTTTCAGGCATTTTTCTAGCGATTTTTGTCATCATTTCTTGGAATGTGGCAGGTCCATTTACTAACCCGAACCTCATTTTCTTAAATTGCTAGTTCCCCTCTGATGTGCAAAGTGCTGTGCATTTTCTGGATGATTCCTCAACCGGTATCTGAAAATAACTACTTGCCAGGTCGAGCACCGTAAAATACTTATGTCCAACTAGTTGATTCAGCATGTCTTCAATTAGCGGCAATGGAAACTTCATTTTTTGTGTAATTGAATTGAGGTTTCGATAATCTATGCACATTCTCTCCTCTCCGCTTGCTTTCTTTACTAATACTATAGAGCTACTATATTCGGATGTCGATTCTTCTATTATTTCTGCTTCTAGCGTTTCGTTGACTTTTTCTTGAATGATTTCTTTCTGTTTATATGACACTCTATATGGTCTGTAGTGTACAATCTCATTAAATTTTAGTTCAATTTTTAGTTGGTGGTTTCTCGCGGTTCCAATTTCCTTTAAATTTTGTGCGAAACATTCCCTGTTATCAGTGATAATATTGTGTAGAAATTTCTTTTGTCCTCTAGTTACATCCTCTCCGACGTTTAAAGCGTTTTCGTCGATTTCCGTGTACGTTCGCTTATCTTCTACCTTGCTCTCAGTAACAACTAATTTCTCTTCCATTTCTTCCTCGGCTTCCTTTAGAATGTGTAAGTTCTTTCCTTTCTTTAAAACGACAACTTCATCTAAATCCAGAAAACTTCGTCCCACAATTACAGAAACATCTTGTGCCCAATCAGGTACTACCCATAATTTAACTTTTGCTCTTATATTTTCTATTTTAAGATCCGCCTCAAAATTTCTAATAGTAGTACAGATCCTGTTTGCGAAACCTCCGATGGAATGTTGAATCAATGTGATGCGATTTTCCAAGGGTTTTGCATCAGTTTGACGAATGGTAACGCAGTCACTACCCAGATCTATAAATGATAATAACTTGACATTATCAACACTAATTTTGCGGCTGTAGTCATCATTGAAGTTGCATTTATTCTGTCTAAGTGGTGAATCTTCAGAATGTTTCGTAGATTTTTCATTCTCTACAACTGATAAGCTTTGGGGCTGTCCATTAATCACGTGAGGCTTGAAAGGGGGAGGGGTCAAATAAAAAATCACGAAATATCACAAGGGGGAGGGGGGGTAAAGTAATATATCACGTGTATTTATTTTTTCGGCAAGTGCGCGATACTCAATCGAAAAGCGGCGTTACATGTATTTATTTTTTCGTCAAACGCGTACAAAATCGAAAACGGCTTGTAGTGTGATCTTGATTCGCTATCAATATAATAGTCCAGAGATGCACAATGTTCGTCCTTCCCGCATCCTCACGCGACGATCGAACGGTAGATCGAGAGAGATTCTCTGCGTAGTGCGCGAAAATGATGACGCCGAGTGGCTTGATGAAACCGATGTTGATCTTCAACAAAGCACTGTGCCAACAACTGATTTGCAAGATGCTTATCCAGTTATTGGTGTTGAAGAAAGTCTTGCTAATCCGTGGTCCGAAAATACTGTACATTAAGTAATGTTCATGTATTAGTACAAAAATGTCTTTCGCATTTCTATTATTTTTATGTCAATCAAAAAAAAAAAAAAAAAAAAAAAAAATTGCAACCTTTCTGTCTACCTTTCTGTCTGAACGTTATTATAGTAGTGTTTAATTTTCTATAATAAAATTAGATGATACTTATACCAGTATTTTATAAATATTAAAAAAAATTAGATTCTTTGCAGGTACGAAAAAATACACGTGATATAGGGGGGGAAGCCTTAAACCTCACCATGTTAAATATCACCAAGGGGGAGGGGGGGTTAAAAAATGCAAAAAAAACATCACGTGATTAATGGACGGCCCCTTTTGAGGTCTGTATCGTCGGTCTGGCTTCTATTTTCTAGATGAACACATTTCTGCTTTTGATTTTCCCGTTCACCACCGTTCCTGAACTTTAATCCTTGACCCTTGTACCTACAATTAACAGCATAATGACCCAACTCGTTACAAACAAAGCATCTAACTCGTTTTGTTTTATCATAATTTCTGGCGATGTGATTCCGCTTCCCATATCCAAAACATTTTCTTTTAACTTCCTTTGTTTGTTGTGCTTTTTCTTTTTGTGTACTTCGAGCTGCATTTCTTTACCTCATTGTATCCTCGTAATTCGTAATTTGAACAAGTAATTCCCTATAATTTGAAAATTTATTCAAGGACAACATTCTAGCTAAATCCAAGTCGTCAATTCCTGCCACAATATACTTTATCACGGCTTTTTCTGACATGTTGACTTTACTAGCAATAGCAATCATTCCGTAAATATATTCTACGTAACTCTCATCTATGCGTTTACGCCGTTTGGATAATTGAAAATGAATGTCAGTGTCATCCACCAGATTAGGAAATCCATGTATTAGTAATTCCTTAAATTTTTCCGAGATAAGGTTTATCTCTCTTAACCCGTCGAACCATAATCTAGCTGCCCCCTTTAGTTTAGAAACAACCTGTAGTAACAAAATTTTCCCTTCCCAGCCATGAAGGATTGCTGTATTCTCCACTTTACGAATCTATTGTTCTGCACTTAAACTAGTCGCTACTGACGGATTGAATTCCGGGATTATTTCACTCACCGATCTAAAATTTATCGTAGTTGTATCCTCTCGTCGAGTGCTTGCCAGTCGAGTCTCGTTAAGAAGTGCCCGTTCCCTGTCAATAAGTAATCTTTCGCGTACTAAAAGATTCTTTTCCCAATTTAACAATTCCCTTTCAATCGTCAAATTGTCATTATTCCCCAAGATACGATCGAAGCGATTCACATTACCATCAGTATTCTATTCGGATTGGCCGAAACATTGTCTGTATTTGCAAAATTTCTATCAAAATAATAAACGTCTGTTAAGCTATAATATCTTCGATTAGCCATTTTAAAATACATAACATACATAACATTTAAATTAATAAAATTAAATATAATATCAAAAATAATATTGCGCAAAAATAGTTTCTATACTTTATACCAGTGTTTTTCAACCTTTTTCATGGCGCGACCCCCTTAATATAGAAAAATATTTCGCGTCCCCCTACCCTCCGCTATTACTAATTTTTATTTTTTTATGTTATAAATATCGAATCTGTTCATCATTATTGATTATTTTCATAGTTAGATATCGATTAAATACGTAATTAAGGACTTGAAACAGGCATATTTTTATATCGACATCGAAGTTGACGATTTATAGTAACTTCAATCATTACAATAACAATATTTATATCTGTTTCATTTTTCAAAATAAAAATTGCTTAAAAATATTATTTCATATAAAAATCAAATATTAAAGCAATGATGAAACAAACAAAAAGATAGTAAAATTCAGTATAACTATTAAACTGTTTTCACAACAAAATACAATGGATAATATACCATCCGTTGAGCGTTACCTACGATTCAAAGTGTTTGAAACACAGAGTCTGTGGTTTAACATTTTCTCCCACTATATCTTGTATATGATGCGCAATTGTATCTCAACCGCCTATATTGTTTACGCCAAGATGTATACATATATGTCTGCGCGACAACTTTCGAACGAAGCCTCCAATTGTTACGAAATTTGGTGCGTAGCACAGTGGGACCAAATACCATTAAAGGTGGCAAAAATACAAAAAATTAAATTATAAGCTACAATTTAAATGACCCCTTAAATCAATAGCTAAAATATTCTAGCAACGACCTCTGTAATTAACTGTAATTAACTGTAAAATAGCGCGGGCGGTGCAAATATATCGACTATTGTTTGTTATTTCTATAAGTTGATTGCTTTTTAAACGATATCATTGTAGGTAAAGTAGTGATTTGCAGGACGGTTACTTAAGTTATAAAAAAAATAAATTAAAATCGGTTATAATGGGCGATGTTCTCCATGGTATGTTATTTTTTTTATGTATCTTGTTTGTTAAAATCATTACCCGTATTGATACTATCAAGCTTTAATGAAACATGGTTGAATTATCTAGAAAAATTCTGTAAAAATTAATTTCTCAAAGAATTTTAGTTACGTATTCAATCGAATCCAACGGATATATTTGTGGCATTTGATAAAGCAATTAGTCTATTTTGGTATTATGATTGCAGAGTTTGCACCAAATTGCACCTTTTTTCAAAATTTGCTGATTTTATTTTCATTTTGTTTGACAAAAAATCATTAATAAGAAACTTAGAAAGTTCATCTAAGCTCTCAGTGGTGCATAAAAATATCAAATAATTAAATACATAAAACACTCAAATTTATTAGATTTATGTAAGTACCAAATATTCCAGTTAAGTTAAAGCTAAAATTAAGCGTATCATCGAAATTCGTTGTCAAAAAATTCATATTCCGTTTAAAATTTATAAGTTGATACCACATGGCTAGAAACCAGTAACCGGAAATGAAATCGAGTTGTATGAAAAAAGTACAAGTAACAGAAAAGCCTCAATCTAGGGTCAAACAAGATTTGCAAATTTCAAATTCATCCGACGAATGGTTTTTGATATATCATTTAACTAACCGTTACGGGACACCGTGTATAGTTGGACACCCAGTATTTTGTTAATAAATATCAACTAAAAGTAAATTATATTATTATATAACTATTCTGTACTCAATAAAAGGACTAAATAATTTTTGCCATCTTTTATCTACTTTGGCCCCACTATGCGTAGGTCTCTAAAGCTTCGATGAGTTCGTCAGCCAGATACATCCGATTTTTGGAAGTGAAAATTTTGGCCATATTTTGTCATTTTTAGTGGTTTTTTGCAAAATTTGGCCAGATTTCAAAAATTATTTTAATTTGTTTTACACCATCGGAAAGAGCGCGGGCGGTGCAAATAAGTAAAAAGTTACGTAAGATAAGCTTTTAAAACATTGTTCTAAGTGAACTAGCTTTTGATAAAAATTAAGAAGTTTGCTGAATTTCTTTACAATAAATGCTTATTTGTTTTTGTCAATACAATAACATAATAATAAAATTTTCCCCTTAAGGACCCACAAAAAAAATAAAAAATATAAAAAATTCGCTAGACCGGTTTCGACTACTTTTGTAGTCCTCTTCAGTAGCATAAACAATAAATAACCATAAAAATCAGAAATATCATAAAATTAGAAAATATAAATATACGAAATCAGAAATATAAATATAATAAAAAATAAATAAAGGATTAGGAAAAAATATTTTCCTTCGTTAAAAATACCTAAATAAATATAAAAATAATAATAATAAATAACCAATAAATATAAAAAATAAAATAAAAGTAGAAATATATAAATATGAAAAAATTAATTAAAAAAACCGCAATAAAATAGAAATGAAATATATATGAAAGACAACAATAAAAATAAAATGAAATTAAAATGAAATAAAAGTAGAAATATATAAAAATAAAAAACAACAATAAGAATGAAAATAAATATAATAGTAAAAGTATGTAAATGTAAAAATAAAAATAATAATAAAAATAAAAATAAAATAAAAATACCATATCCAGAACAAACCAGATATCCTCTTGATTTCAAACCGCAAAAAACAGTTTAACTTCAAAAACCCAATATTCGCATAAACGTCACTTGGATGATAGCAGTGAGTTTTAAACAAATGTCAGATATTGCGAAATTGAAGCCTGCTTTATACGATTTCTCGTCAAAATTCTCGTGTTCTGATTGGTTCTGGTATCTGGACCAGTCACGGGATGTGTGGATTCCATTGAGTGAACCTTCCCAGCACACAGACTGTATAGATCAGAGAATGGAACAGGACCACTGTCATTATTTAAAGTGTTCTTTCCCATCCTGCTGATATACACACTTTCGTAGGCATCCAGTTTAAGTGGATTGGATACTAATTTCAACAACTCAATCTCACCAACCTGATGACCCGTTTCGTGCACATGAGAAGCCACTGCTGATTTTTCGCTACGACCATATCTGACATGGGCAACGTGTTCTTTGTATCGCACATTCAGAGGGCGCCGCGTTTGTCCGATGTAATGTTTATCACAATTCTGACAGTTAATTTTATATATTCCAGACTTTTGAAGATCCGGAATTCGGTCCTTGGTATTACCCAGCAATGAACTTAATTTATCATTGGCCGTATAAGCTACCTGTAAGTTCGTGTCGTTATTACAATAAAACGGTTCTGACAATATCGCTGCAACATATATATATATATATATATATATATATATATATATATATATATATATATATATATATATATATATATATATATATATACTACTGAATCGATTACAATCAAATTTGATATGAAAATGTATAAGTTTATATACGAAATCAGACTGAAATCACTCAATAATTTTGACCTGACTGAATAATTTATTTTGTAACCCTCGTGAGCCTTTAATCGGAATAAAAACTTTCCTTTCTGTTATTCCAAAGCATAAAAGTGCCCCTTACTAAATTCGATTGAAATCGGTTTTGTTATCTTTACACTAATTAGTTTGGTATTAATATCCCGCAGGAACTTTCAACTAACATGTAAATTATTCTATCAGTTATTTAAAGCCATGTAAATATACCTACTAAATTTTATTAAGATCGGTTCAGTAGTTTTGATACAAATTAATTTGTTATTCACTTCACAATTTCTCTAAAAAAGTTTACCGAAATTATGGTAACACTGAATTTTACTAATTGAATTGTAAGAAACATCATCCGTTGACAATAATTCGTTTTTTTACAATTTGACTAGAGTTATTATAATAAAACGGTTTTGACAATATAGCTGCAACATATAATATATATATATATATATATATATATATATATATATATATATATATATATATATATATATATATATCAAGGAGATAATGTATAATTCGATTCTGTATTAATTTCTCAAAAATGTAGAAGATTTCGGTTCATGAAGGCTGAAATGAAAATGAATTTCAAGCCCAGACGCAATAATCATAAAAGGGTTTACTTTGCAACTCAATTTATATAATTCCAGATTTCTAATAGTTTTATGTTTCTGATAGCAATATTATGATTTGTTATCATTTTGTAAAAATTTCCCTATTTTTTTCAGCTACTTAATTTTTATTTTATTGAAAATTTTCATTTATCTTAAGATTTATAGTTATTTTTCATTTGACATAATAATTAACTGTACTGCTCAAGTCTAAACAAGTTTAGAAATATATTGACCCTCCTAAGTGGTAAATTCACTAAAATGGTTTGTAAATAATAAATGATTCTTAGGGTGCGTGTCCATTTAAGTGTAACTAGCAGAAGTAACTATCCAGAAAGTTGATAGTTCATGGTCCACTTGAGAGTACTTTTAATAACTGTCATTCTCCGGAAAACTGTCTGATAGCAGTCTCTCCGACAATGCTCTCAAAACCGTGTCGACTTAAGTTCGATTCACACTTTACGTCCCGTCACGGTTACGTTACGTTATGTTAAAATACTGTTATATGGAAACTAATGCAATAGTTCACATTATCAGTCACCGTTCAGGAACGTCCACGTTCCGTCCGGTCAGACATTCTCGGAGAGAATGTTTTGCCGTGACTGAACTGGGCTGTGATGTGTCTGAATGTACAACGTGAATGAAATTACAACACATCAGTACGTCGAAGTTTGTTTGTATTCATTATAACAATTAATTTATATTATGTCTAGGCATATTTATACCATATTTTTGATCATTTCAGATACAGATTTGTAATTTTATTATTTCGGGAAAATTTTACATTCAATAAAAGTTACCTTAAACAAACCATTAATTTTTCTATTAAAACTATGACTTTTCTAAAATTTCTTTTCAAATTTTTTGTAATGTTTTATTTTATCAAATAAATTGTAAAACTGACATTCTAAATTATTTATAGAATTTAATAAGAAATTTCCTAAGAAATCAAACAAAATGTGAAATTAATCTAGATATTTCATTTTTTTTTTAAATTTCATGTACCCGAACTTTTTTGATGCGCTTTTTTTTTTGTCCTTCTCATCAAATATTATTGCGATAAGAGCAAACTTTTTAATCGACCACATAGATATATGTATTCGTGTACTACATACATATCTAACCGAAACGAGACGGAAACTGAACTGAAAGTGTGAATGCACATCAAAATTGACGGAACGGAATGTAAACGTGACGTGGCGATGACGGGACGTATAGTGTGAATCGAACTTTATAATAGGCGACAGCTAATGTCAAATTTTGATTAAAATGTCAAGTTAATACAATATATATTTACAATCGTCAAAAAAGTTACAGACAATTGAAAAATTTGCTTCATCTATAGTCAAATTTATATTTAAAAAAAAAAAAAAAAAACAAAAAAAACAAAAAAAAACAATGGGGTATTTGACAGTATCAAAGAAAAGCAATTAAAACAAATTTTAATGAAAATTTACAATAAAAGACAGCAATTTATTATACTAATTCATCTTAACTATCATTATTTGATTTAAAAAAATTTAATTAAAAAAGTAATTTTTTAGCTAAAATCCACGTAAGCAGAAACGGACTGTGACGTTGCTTTCTCTTATATTTCAACACAATCACCACTAGTGTCGCTGCTTAATTTCCGGTTAGCAAACATAACTATGGAAATTAATCAAAATTTAATTAATTTTTTTAAAAATCAACAATTTCTTTTCCTAGTTACAGGAAAAATAAACATTTTTTTTTCTTAGTTACGGGACACCTTTTGCTATCTAGAGAATGTGACGTAACTGACAGCTAGTAAACGTTTTCGCGCAAAAAAAAGAGTTAAGTTTTAACTCTTTTTTTTTGCGCGAATCGGGGCTTTAAAAAAAGAGTTAAGTTTTTACCGGCTGAATTTTAGTAATTTTCAATTTTATGTCGACAGCAATTAGCAGGAAAAAGCCAACAAAGTTCGTACGAAGGCATTCGTAGTATTCCTACCCATTTTATTTTTAAATATTAAAAAAAGGACCTTAAATAGTGAACTGGAAGGCCTTTATGAAGATATTTTTTCTTTTCAAAAAAATCCAAAATTTCTATTTTAAAAATAAAATAAAAAATGACATCAATAATATTTTTTAAATTACTTACATATATGTATTGGTCTAAGATACGTATAGGAAGCGATCTTCACCGATGAGGTAACCGGATAGAATCTATTTCTTATGAAATAAAATAAGTTAAGAAAAGTAACGGTAATGGGTTGCCTAACGAAATCTTGTCAAGACTATGTTTAATTAAAAATTCAATAATTAATTTTTTTGCCATATCTTTACCGATCTTGAAACCAAAAGAATTGAACACTAATCGAAAGTTTGAAGCCTCTGGAATATGCAAACGTAGGGTTGCCTACCCTTTTTTGTCAAGGCTATATGGTTGCTTCACCGATCTGGTAACCAAATAAATTATGTATCAAAATAAAAATAATTTTATTACAATACGACTAATATAAGGTTGCCTGTGAAAAATCAGTCAAGAGTCAGGGTTGTAAGGCTTTGAAATTCAAAAACTGAAGCGTATAAAAATGTGCAGGAAAAAGAGGCTATCCATTCTAACCAGTGTGGTTGACGATATTTCATTTAATTTTAACTTAAAAACATGTTAACGATACATGCTGACCTTACAATTCCGTTGACAATATATTTTTTAACACTTGGATTATAGTAGGTACCTATATAATTAATTATATATGTATGTATAGTTATAACTGGGTATTTGACAAATTTCGAAAGAGGGTTTTAAAATATTCCAAATGACTTAAATATAATCCCAATAACTGATTTTTGTTTAAAAAAAAAGCGATTTAAGGAAAAAAAAATTTTCTTTTTATTCAATTGAATTTTGGTGCGAAAATACTTGGTCACGTGTCAGTGACGTAACATCACGAACCAATTAGCTTTTAGCGAATTTCCAAAAGTGAAACTGGAAATACGCTATTACAGTAGGTGTCATGACGGGACCTAAGCCCGGGATCATAACAGAAATGTGTTTTGAGGTCCCTAGAATACGAAAATGATATTCACTAAAATTTATATATATATATATATATATATATATATATATATATATATATATATATATATATATATATATATATATATATATATGTCGCCACGATAACTCTCGAACGAAACGTCTAATGCTTATGAAATTTTGTGTGCGGACTGGATTCTGAATTGGCTCGGTTAAGTTCGTTAGCCAGACACGTCGGATGCCCAGAAGTAGGTTTTCTGGCCATTTTTTATCATTCGATCCTATCATAAGACAGCTCGATTTTTACATCGTTGAAAAGGAAAAAAAAAATTATGAAGAAAATATTCTTATAATTTTCTTTCTATTTTAAGTATTTTTCGAGAAAATGTAAATTTTCACCATTATATTAGTTTTCTTTCTTTGTTAGTCTAATAAGTAATTTATATTTATATCTCAGTTCTTTATGAAGTATAAAAATATTTCACTTTTTTATTAAAGAATTTTGTGAGAACAAGTGAAGTCTATTCACATACATGTGTTATAACACACATACATGTATAGAGTTTTGTTTCTCATTTATTGCATTATAATTAGCATGGTTCTATCTCAAGTTGAAAAATGAAAATTAAACAGATTTTCTAAGCTAATGTAATGAAGAATTTTTTTTTTTTTTTATTGAATTTTTAAGTAAACAAGAAATTGAAGATTATGTTATGATATAATATTATTATTATTAAATATGAAACAAAACAAAATATGTACAATGTACATATGTATGCACGGAAAAATATTTTGAATCGATTTTGAAAATTTTTTCACTAATAATTAATAATGTTAAAAAATTAAACCATTTCAAATGGATTTAAGGTATTTTATGTGAGGTCAAGGTTTTCGGGACCTAAAAAGTCCAGAAATTAATTAACCAATCGATTTTAAAAATTTTTTCACAGTTAGTAAGTTAAAGTATTTGAATTAATTAATTAAATGATGTCCGCAAGAAGCTTACGGACTGCCATAAGTTATATGAGATCCTTAGAACCCTTTTCTTACTGTTAGAGTACTAGACTTGTATGAGTTTCGCCAGGATTTACTGATCCCATAATTGTAAAAAATAAACTAAACGACCAATTTTAAAAATTTCTTCACTGTTACAGAGCTAAACTATTTTAGATAGATTTAGAATACATTATGTAAGGTCCGCCAGGGTCCACAGGACCCAAAAGTGTCAAAAATAAACTAACTTACCGATTTTGAAAATTTTTTCACTGTTACAGAGCTAAACTGTTTTAGATAAATATAGATTCCGTTATGTAAGGTCTGCCAGGGTCCACAGGACCCAAAAGTGTCAAAAATAAACTAACTGACCGATTTTGAAAATTTTTTTACTGTTACAGAGCTAAACTATTTTAGATAAATATCGATTACGTTATGTAAGGTCCGCCAGGGTCCATGGGATCCAAAACTGTCAAAAATAAACTAACCGACCGATTTTCAAAATTTTTTCACTGTTGCAGAGCTAAACTATTTTAGATAAATATAAATTACGTTATGTAAGGTCTGCCAGGGTCCATGGGATCCAAAAGTGTCAAAAATAAACTAACCGACTGATTTTGAAAATTTTTTCACTGTTGGGGAACTAAGCTATTTTAGATAGACATACATTACGTTATTTAGGGTCCGCCAGGGTCCATGGGACCCAAAAGTGGCAAAAATAAACTAATCGACCGATTTTGAAAATTTTTTCACTGTTACAGAGCTAAACTATTTTAGATAAATATAGATTACGTTATGTAAAGTCTGCCAGGGTCCATCGGATCCAAAAGTGTCAAAAATAAACTAACCGACCGATTTTGAAAATTTTTTCACTGTTGGGGAGCTAAGCTATTTTAGATACATATAGATTACGTTATGTAAGGTCTGACAGTGTCAGTGGGACCTAAAAGTGTCAAAAATAAAATAACTGACCGATTTTGAAACTTTTTTACTATTACCGAGGTAAACTATTTTAGATAGGTACAGGTTGTGTTATCTGAGATCCACAACTGTCCTGCGGATGCAAATGCGGCGTAGAATGCTACACAACGGGTTTTGAATATATATATATATATATATATATATATATATATATATATATATATATATATATATATATATATATATATATATGTATAAATATATATATATGTATATATATATATATATATATATATGTATATATATATATATATATATATATATATATATATATATATATATATATATATATATATATATATATATATATATATATATATATTACATAAAGTCCGCCTAGAATATACGGTCGAGCTGATTTTTTAATGAGGTCCACCGGGATCTTGCAGATCCGAAAACGCCAGTAATAAGCTATCGAACCGATGCTAAAAAATTTCTCACTGCTAGAGAGCTAAATTATTTTAGATGGATACAACTATGCTGCACAAAATCCGTTCGGGTTCTTGGGTCCCCAAAAATACCAAAACTAATTACCCAGCCGATTTTAAAAATTCTTTTACTCTTAGAAAGCTAAATTATTTTAAATAGGTACAGGTCTTAGATGAGATCCGCCAGTGCCCAAGATTTGGAAATTCGCTATGTTATGCAGATGCTGCGACAGGGGTATTTATATTATATAATTATGTAGTAGGTATAGTAAGCACGAGGAGATTATTTTCAAAAACCAATTTCTAAGAAAAAACTTATTTGAGATTAATATAGTTATAAACTTGATTTGGAAAATCATTATTCTAAACGGAAATTTTTTTCCAAAACTAATTACAAAGTACCGAAAACGGACATCAAATTTTAAGTTTATTTAAAAAAAAAATCTGAATCAAATTAATTTTAGAAATTGCGTTTTGAAAACAACTTTTAAACTGGAATATCTTTAATTCCTTGAATTAATGATGATCGTTAATTTGAAATTTTTAACGGACAAAAATGTACCTCAGCAAAGAAAAAATAAAACTGGAGTTGAAAACCCAATAGAAAATATTACGTTTTAAAGCTTTTGACTTATTTTTTGTTGCACGGTCACAATAGCATCATGGATAATATGAGTAGCGTGTTACAACTACTAGTGTCTGCAAAAAAAAATACCGGAAACAAAAAGTGCCGCAAGCCAAAGGAAAAAAGAAAAGCAGATAAATGTAAATTACTTAATGCTATTTCATATTTTAAATAATAAAGCAAAGATTTTATTTATAGTCCAGTGAAATTACGGCTGAAATGGGGTAATCGGGGTATATGGATGAAAATTGAAGGGAATGTTCTTAGAGTCACTAAGAACAATTTTACCTATGAAAAGAAGTGCTCTGATCCCGGACAAGGATAGAAACAACCCCTAAAAAGTTTATTTTCCAATTATCTCGCGAAGTGTGCGAGATATGAAAAATTTTTTCAAATAAAAATTGTAGATCTTCGATCCTACAAAAAAAAGTATACCACCTTCTTACCCCTATCTCTAATAGTTTGTGGAGGAATCCTCCCCCCCCCCCCAAAAAAAAAGAAAAACAAATTTTTTTCATGTCTCATTTCATGTCCTATAAAAACAAATCAGACACCGTTGCTAGTCAAAATTGACCGGTAACGGACATTAGTTAACCATTGATAATTTTAAATGGAAAGCACCAGTCCCGTGCCATCGGGGCCTTTTATTTTTCCTAATTTCTCTATTTTCAATTTTAGAGAAAAATGCCAAGAATACTTTTTTTCTCTAAATGTTTGAAAATATTGGAATTAGGGGGAAATTTTTTTTTCTTTTTTTTTGGGGGGGGGGGGGAAGATTTCTCTACAAACTATTAGAGATAGGGGTAAGAGCGTGGTATACTTTTTTTGTAGAATCGAAAGATCTACAACTTTTATTTAAAAAAATTTTCCATATCTCGCACACTTCGCGAGATAATTGGAAAATAAACTTTTTAGGAATTGTTTCTATCCTTGTCCGGGATCAGAGCACTTTTTTCATAGGGAGAATTGTTCTTAGTGACTCTAAGAACATTCCCTCCAATTTTCATCCATATACCCCGATTTCCCAATTTCAGCCCTAATTTCACTGGACTATTAGCAAAAAAATCACGTTTATTTTTTAATTGTGACAATTGTCTCAAGCTTAAAAGCCCATTTTCAAACGAAGTAAGTTAATATTAATAGATTTGAGCGTTACTTTATGGTATTCCATATTTGTAAATAATAAACAAATAGGTACTTTACTTCGCAAAGTACGACTTTTACTTTTGAAATTGTGACATTGTTATTCACTAGTAAAAAATCCGTAAAAATGTCGCTGGTGATAGAAGATCTGATTTTACTCGAAAATTACATTTTGCTAGAAATTGTTTTTTGAAAATAAACTCCACCTTCATTAATGTCATATCCATGGCATTTAATAATTTTATATATATTTTCTGTTGATTTGTCATTAATTACATATTGCCTAATTTTTAATTTAATAAAAATGGAATAATAAAATGGAATAATAGATTCGTTTGTGCTAACAAACCTCTGCTTCGAATCGCAAATTTTATTCAGCAAAATTTAAAAATGTAAAAACTAAAATGTGAGTATCTTTTTTATAAGTATCTTTTTCCAATATTAAATGCCTTCGTGTTGTGACGTCACATGCCCAAATAAATCTTTTTATCCATTTCGCCCGCAAATTCTAAATTCGTAATTTTTATTTAGAAAAATAAAATATTTATATTTTTTTTAAATTAATATAAATGGTTAATCATTATCACTGAATCATGCGCGATGTTATTCACTATATTTTAGTATCAATTGCAACATCAGTCAAATACCGAACTACCTATATAATATTTGTTTAGACCTTATGAATAATAAAAATATATTTTATTCTCTAAAATAAATACTTTGCAACTTATAAACTATTCGAATTTATATATTGTTTAATATTTTTCAGTATCTGATTCTTCGAGCGTAAAACGATTACCTAATTCGGAAGATTTGTCACCATTTTCTTTATCTATCATTTTTACTATACCTTCAACTTTCAAAGGCGTTCGGTCGTCAACACTCCCTACCCTATTCATTTTTAAAAAAAATTCGAAAAACCACCCGCAATTTTCAGGCTGCAATTTAACACAATCCGACTTTGTTGCATTGAGCCACATAGAATTAACGTAAATTGTGCGTAAAATTTTCTTCTCCAGTGACATCCAGTATGGTGGTATAGAGTTTGAGTCGACCTATTATTTCGACGCGACGTCTATATTTGTTGGCTCCACCATTTCTAACCCAGATTTCAAAGTTTTCACAAACTTTGACTTATCAGTTTTAGAGATTTCACCAAAACATGAAAATAGCGCAGGTAGCATTGGTGCCAGTAGAAAACTTATCAATATTCGACATTTATTGCTTTCTCAATACTGACTGCAAGGAGAAAATCGTAACAATAATCCAGAATAAAAATAGTACGGTGCAATTAGACCCAAACCTCAACATCCAAAGTAACAGTTTCACTCCAACTCCAAATTGTTCTATACAGTCCACATATTGTTTGGTAAAAAGTTACACCATTTTGAGCGTTGGGTTTTGGGGGGAGGAGGGTAGAAGTAGGCAAATTAACGGTTTTCGTCAGTTTTTTTAAATATCTCGAAAACTATGCAGTTTAACGCAAAAAGTGCCTATACAAAAATAATCTACATTAAATTACGAACAAAAATAGTCCTATGCATAATCTTGCTGAAATGAGTTCCAGAGTTATAGAGGGTGTAAAAGTAGCAATTTTTAGTATTTTTAAATTTTTTGGAAAAAATATAACACATTATCACTAAGGAAACTAATTTTTCTTATACAGGATTGTGTTTTGTAAAAGGAAATTGCGATTAGTCCTCTTCAAACATAGCACCCTCCTCTTCTAAATCTTCGTCTGTGATGGTCGTATCCCTGTTATCACATCCTAGCCCTGAGCAATTACCGCATATGCTTGAGCAGTTTAGACCACTCTTTCTGCATTCGCAGTTACCGACGCATTCGTCTTTGCAAGCGCACACTATGAGGGAAAATAATTCCTCGGGAGCTGCAGGACGTGCTGTTGTAATTGGTCGCAGGTGATCGTCAGTCTTCTTTCACCCCCACTCGAGCGGATTCTTCTTATTCAGCCACTGCTGCACCTTGTGGTAGGTGCAGCAGTGGCTAAAAATACTAAAAATTGCTACTTTTACACCCTCCGTAACTCTGGAACTGTTCACTTTAGCAAGATTATGCACAGGACTATTTTTGTTCGCAATTTAATGTAGATTATTTTTGTACATGACACTTTTTACGCTAAACCCCATAGTTTCCAAAATATTTAAAAAACCGTTAATTTGTCTACTTCTACCCCCTCCACCAAAACCCGATGCTCAAAATGGTGTAACTTTTTGCCAAACAATTTGTGGACTGTATAGAACAATTTGGAGTTGGAGTGAAACTGTTACTTTGGATGTTGAGGTTAGGCGGTTTTTTTGAATAACTGCACCGTACTAAAAAAGTTATCTTAACCGTTGGAAATCTATGCTATTTTTATCAAACAGTGCAAAATCTATAATAAATAAAAAGGTTAATTAAAAAAATCAAGAAACCCGACTGCGTAAAAAGTAAACTAAAACGGTGGAAACAAGATGAAATAGAGAAAAAGAAGAATAAATAAAAAGTAAAGCAGTCGGAGGCATCAAACTGTTCTGTTTAACTTGGTACAACAGGTATGCCTCCGACTGCTTTACTTTTTATTCATTCTTCTTTTTCTCTATTTCGTCATGTTTCCACCGTTTTAGTTTACTTTTTAGGAAGTTGGGTTTCTTGATTTTTTAAATTAACTTTTTTATTTAGGTCTCGTTCTCTCGTTAGCGTTGTTTAATTATTTAGAAGAAAAAAGAAGAGATTACAGCGGCTGGCAGCCTAAATTATCACGAATTTAATATTAAATTTTTTTATATTAGCTCCAATATAAGAGCTGTTGTCTACGACTTTGTCCGCGTAGAGTCATTAAAAGTTGATTAAATGATTTCGTACACTTACTATGTCGTCATCGACTCCACACGGATGAATTAATCGACAAAAACTAGTTTCCATATAAATTTTCAACCCTTGTTTTAGCGCTTTAGGGTATAAAATTTTAAAAATCTGCACTTGGTACTCGTCCGTGTTACTAAAAAACCCCTGTGCAGAATTTCACAGGTGCTTGCTTTTCATTGGTGCTTGCTTGCATTACTAAAGGAACCTTTCTACAAAATTTTACGTTCCTAAACTCAGTGGTTTCCTATATAAATTTTCTTCCCCTATTTTACACCCTTAACGGATAAATTTTTACATAAATTCTCCCTCTTAATACTCATTTACATTACTAAGGGAACGACTACGATGATCCTGTGCAAAATTTTACCTTTCATAAATTTCCATCCCCTACTTTATATCCTTAGGGGATGAATTCCCAAAAATCTTTTCTTGGTGCTCCCCTACGTTACATAAAGAACTCGTCTGCAAAATTTCACGTTTGTAGACTCAATGGTTTGCTATATCAATTTTTCATCCCCTATTTAGGGAATGAATCACTCCCGAGATTAAGATGAATCCAGCGATACCTTCTTTAACAAAATCCGTTAAGCCGTTTAGGCTGCAGGCTGCGCCACAGAAACAGACATAGTTAGAGGATACATACATACTTTCGAAACACATTACCCTCCTTCTGATGCAGTTGGATAAAAAAAAGAAGTTGATTATACATGTAATCATGAAGAAGCGGATACCAGAATTATTTTTCATGCGTACAAAGTAGCATCAGGTTCAGATTCGCCAATTGCCTTTGTGTTTTAGTTTTAAATATTAAAAAAGGACCTTAAATAGCAAACTGGAAGGCCTTTATAAAGATATTTTTTCTTTCCAAAAAAATCCAAAATTTCTATTTTATAAATAGAAATCAAAAATTACTACTTTATATATTTTTAAATTACTTAATATTATTTATATATTGCATTTGTTATAAAAGAAAGTTCATTTTTTTTTAATTTTTTAAAAATAACTATCCGCCTACTTGTATTAGAATAAAAATGATGCATTTAAAACACATTTAATAATACCATTGAATTCCGATGTAAAAATGGGGAAAGTGAGGGGGGAAGTAATGTGGAATCCCTATAAGGCACTAACTGGATACTAACTCAATACACGTACAAAATTTCAGCCCTCTAGGTTTCCAAAATATAAAATGACCTTGAATTAGTTTTTTAAACACAAATTAGACCACCAAACAGGCCACCAGTGGTCGCGCACAAGTTGCTTGCGATGGGTTCCTAAAACCTTAAGACCATACCTAAGACTATACCAAATTTCAAAAACTTGGCACATAGTGCACGATTCTTATGAATTTTCAAGAATTACTGCTCCGCTATAAGACCATATATCGAAAATAACTAATAGTGCAACCATTTCTGAAGGTCTAATAAAAAGAAAATTCGTTAAGTGCGTGTTTTTGATACGCACTAAGTAATGTCACCTCAGTGAAAGTGTTAATTTATGATTTTTTGTTAACTCTATAGTTGTTAACTCTACAGCCCTCTTGCGTTTATTCAATATGGATGTACAACTCGATAATTATTCAATACGGATATACAACTCTATAATAATGTTCCCCTCACTATGATCACACAACGATATTAATAGGTCATCCTTCGATGACATAAAAAACCGTTCAAGTCATACACCTAAAAATCATTGGTAAGACTTTTTGAATGAAAATCGCATAGCACGTCTGTTGTGTCTTAATTGAAATTGAAAAGCACACGTTGTATCTTTGATTACATTTTATTTTGTAATTAGAACTACACAGCGGTACAACTTGAATCATAATACATGTGTCACTTTATTCTCAATATATATCATAGATATGATATGCAATAATATAGATTATATTTATTACATAGCAGTGCTGCCAACTATACTTTTCTAGCGGGATATAACAATCTCCCACGCTTAACCGAATTTAATTGAATGAATGGTATTTAATTTTTATAACATGAATAATATTAGAAATTCAAAAATTGAGAAATAATTTTGTTATTGAAAATTATTATTCATCTACGTATTCCTTTAAGTATGTTGGTCTGTGACGTAGTCGTTCAGACCTGCGCATTATTTGCTGTTGACCATCTTGCTGTTGCCTATTGTACGGCTGACGATTTCTTATAAAACATTGAGGCATTTCTTGATTCTCTGGCAATCTTTGTATTTCTGGCGTATCTTCATTTTGAGGCACTGGATCGTTTTGATCTTGAACAGCTGGAATATCCTGATCTTGTGGAACTGATAATTCGATAAGCTGCTGATAATGATTTTGGGTCGACTGACTTGAAGAAGCCGTTTCAGGATCTGGAGCAAAATGAACTTTACGTGGTTGAACTTTTGTGGACCTCAGTTGATCGATATGTCGTTTCAATGTGTAGCCATCATCGAGTTTTACAAGATAATGTAGTTTGCCAAATTTACGTATAACAGTACCAGTCTTCCATACTGTTTTATTGTTTCGGACATGTAAAACTTGGACTCTTTCTCCCACGCTTATTTGACGCACGCCGGGAACAGGTTTTGTTGATTTGAATTTGATTTGAGGTTTTAATACATCAAGTCGGATTCGAATACGTCTGTGAAAATAAAGTTCTGCTGGGCTTTTTCCACAATTTAGAGGGGTTGCTCGGTATCTCTGTAAAATTTCGTTGACTTTTGTATGTATAGATCCTGGTTCTGCGGACATGGCTTTTAATTTGCGTTTGAATGTTTGAATGTTACGTTCTGCTAACCCATTTGTACTAGGATGACCTGGTGCTATTAGTTTTTGAAAAATTCCATTTTTGTTACAGTAAATTTTGAACTGGTTACTAGTAAAAATGGTTGCATTGTCAGATACCATTATAGAAGGAAACCCATGAGTCGCAAATATGTCGGAGAGAAGATTGATTGAAGTTTGAGTTGTCGGGGCATCTCGTATAATTTTCACTTCCGCCCATCTGGATTTTGCATCAACGACAATTAAGAAAAAATGATCCTGGAATGGTCCTGCATAATCAATATGTATTCTTTCCCAGTTTTCATTTGGCTCCTCCCATTGATGTAGTGGAGCTTTTGCAGGTTTAGCTTGAACATTTACACATGCTTCACATGACCTTACCGTTCTTTCAATATCACGATCGATTCCTTTCCAAAAGCAATATCTTCTAGCGAGTTGCTTCATTTTTGTAATACCGGAATGAGTATGGTGTAACTCCTGCAAGATTTGAGGCTGGAGACTTTTTGGAATTAAAACCCTTTGGCCCTTGAAAAGTATACCATTATTGAGTGTGTAAATTTCTTCAGTTTCGTTACTGTTGATTAATTTGAACATAAGCTTGGAAAGATCTGGATCCTTGGCGGTTTCTGACGCCAAAATCTCAGCGTTTATGTGTTCACTTGAAATTTCAAATATTGATAAAAAACATAATTGATTTACTTCTTCATTGATGATTTTGTCCGTAGATTGCTTTTCACTTAATTGTGTCGCACGAGATAAGCAATCAGCATTTGTATGTTCAGAGCCTTTTTTGTAAACTATTTCATAGTTGAAGTTTGACAGAAATTCCGCATATCGTAACAATCGGGCTGATGTAATTGCAGGCATCTTGTTATTTTGATGAAATATGCGTGTTAACGGACGATTATCGGTAACAAGTTGAAATTTTCTTCCGTAGAGGTACATAAAAAAGTGATTAATGGTAAATATAATTGCTAATGCTTCACGATCTAGTTGGCTATAATTTTTTTCAGCAGCTGTCAATGATCTTGATGCAAACGCGACCGGACGTTCTATCCCATTAATATTATGCGATAACACTCCTGCTATTCCCGTAGGACTGGCATCACAAGCTACAATTACCGGTAATTCTGGATCAAAGGGCATTAGAACTTGATCACTAGAAATAATATTTTTGAGTTTTAAAAATGCAGCTTCGCAATTAGCAGACCAATAATATTTCGTATTTTTCTGAAGAAGTTGGCGTAGTGGATACGTAATTGAAGATAATTTGGGAATAAATCTGGAGTAATATGTTACCATTCCTAAAAATCTTCTGACATCATCTACTGTAGCTGGACGTGGCATATCCATAATTGCTTGAATTTTTGCTGGAGATTTTGAAATTTTATTATGTTGAATGACGTGACCCAGATACTCAATCTGAGTTTGAAAAAACGAACATTTACTACGATTCAGGTGTAAATCGTGTTCCTTTAACCGTTGGAGACACGCAATTAAGTTATTTTTACATTCTGCTTCTGTTTCACCATGTACAATAATGTCGTCGAAATATGACATGGTTTTCTTCAAACCGGATAATATTTGTTCTATAATTCGATTGAATTCTGAAGGAGCTGTTTTTATACCGAAGGAAAGACGGTTTACGGTAAACGTGCCTTTATGGGTCGATATTGCTTGAATTATACTTGATTCTTCACTTACACGTAGATGTAAATATGCCTTATATAAGTCTAGACGGCAGAAATACTTTGACCCTTTGAGGCTATTTAAAATTTCATCTATTCGGCGTATTGGATAATTTGCTGATACAAGTTGCGGATTTACTCCCATTTTGTAATCAACGCAGAGGCGCACTCCTCCGTCAGTTTTGGGAATGATTACAAGCGGAGATCCCCAGTCACTCCTTTCAACTTTTGAGATAATTCCTGACTCTTCCAGATCATTAAGTTCCTTTTCGACACGATCTCGGAGCGCATGTGGAACTTCTCGTTCCTTGTAGAAAATGGGTTTAGCATCTTTACGTAGTTGAAGTGTTACTTCGAAATTTGGAACACAACCTACTTTCTCTGTAAATACTTCATGGAAATTATTAATTATGTCTGAAATTGAATTTATTTGATTTATTTGAATTGAATTTATTTCAGGACGATTACTGTCCACTTGTTGAAGGCTTATGTTTAAATGTCGAATCCAAACACGTCCCAAAAGAGCATCAAGTTCACTAGGCACAACATACATTTGTTCCATTGATCGACGATTGTTGTAATTTACTTCGACACTGACTTTTCCATATGGAATTACAATTCCTTTGGTGTACGATCGAAATGCTACCGTAGGAGGTTGAAGGTTTTTGTTGATGTTTAATTTATCGAACTGATTTTTCGGTATTAAGGTGTACCCAACACCGGAGTCGACTTCGAATTCTTGAGGCTGTCCATTTATTAGCACAGTTATGTAATATTTACTTGTATCATCTTCGTTGTTGTAGTGATCATTTGAATAAATGTCGACAATCTGATTTATGCCATACATTTTATGGATTGATTCGTCGTGGTTCCCATTTTGTGCAACTGAATTATTATTATTATTGTTGTTATTTGAAGAATTTATTAGCGTTTTAATGCAGACTTGCTGTACATGACCTTTCTTCCCACATGATCTACATTTGAGGTGGTTTGGGTTAGTTCTACATTCTGTTTTATGGTTATCTCTACCACACCGTATACATACATGGTCAATACCCAATTGGCTGTAATTAATTTTTGATTTCACACGTGCTGGAGGTCTTGATGATGAACGGTTCCTGGAACGATTTCTACGTCGATTTGAAGTTGTAGGCCTAGATTGAATTTTATTTATATCATTTATACTGGTTGGCTGCTTCGAGTTGAGTTCGCGGCTGTCAATTTTTGATGCTTCTAATGACAATGCTTTTTGCACAATTTTTTCAAAATCTGACTCTTCAGATTGAAGAAGTTGTTCACGTATTGTATTGTCTCTTATTCCTCGAATAAATTGTGCTCGTAGAAACATACTTGAAATGTCGGCATTACAAGCACATGTTGAAACAAACTCGCAATCGTTTATATCACGTCGGAGTAGAGCTACATAATCAGCTAGTTTTTGTTCTTCCCCTTGGTACGTTGAAAGAAATCGATGCTGAATTACTAATATGTTTTTCTTCGGGCATAAATGTGTTTCCAGTTTCTTCACCAATTCATCGTATTTCACTTCTGACACATTTTTGGGAGCACACAATGATACTAATAATCTGAAGTATGTTGAACCAATAGAATTTACAAGCATTTGATGGCATAAAGTTTTATTTGCAAATACACCCTTCATTATTAAGTAATTTTCGAATCGTTGATGATACAATTTGAAATTTTCTTTATTTCCATCGAAATTTTCAAATGGCGGCAACAGTACTTGTAATGGCGGTTGAATTTGTTGCTGTGTTTGTTGACTTGAAGAATTTGTACTAATCTGTTGCAATAAATCACATTGATTTTGTGTGAACACATCTAATAGTTGTTGAAATTGATTTGCATCCATGAGGCACTTGAATTATTATTATTTGAAGTTTAATTTTTTTTCTCTCGTCGCCAATTTTGTTGTGTCTTAATTGAAATTGAAAAGCACACGTTGTATCTTTGATTACATTTTATTTTGTAATTAGAACTACACAGCGGTACAACTTGAATCATAATACATGTGTCACTTTATTCTCAATATATATCATAGATATGATATGCAATAATATAGATTATATTTATTACATAGCAGTGCTGCCAACTATACTTTTCTAGCGGGATATAACAACGTCTATTTGCTGCGAGCTTTATTGCTTGAAGGAAATATAAAATTCTACTGCATCACTTACCAAGTTTATCAGAATGCTCTTCTTTTACAAGATTATATATATATATATATATATATATATATATATATATATATATATATATATATATATATATATATATATATAATATTGTATTTGCAATTTACTGTTACCTACCTAACTGTCAAAAATGTTATTATGTAGTTTAACAAAATGGTTCTGTTCAGCAGATTTCAGCGCTCAGTAAGCGATTAGTGATCAATTGCAACAGTTTTTTTTATTCTGGTGAACGTTTTTTATACAATGACGATGACAGTTAACGTTTGACAAGCAATCAGTCAAGCAGTGTTGACTATATCCGGCAACACATTACACTTTTTTGCAGCGTATTTCAAATATGATGGAAAACATGGCGACCGCTGAGTAAACATGTTGCAACTCAATGGAAAAATAAGTACCATTCAGCAGAAAATCATAAACCGTTTTGCAACTGTTGCGTTCTGCTGAATGCGCTCATAGATACAAATATTATGCATTGTATTTAAAAAAATTACATTTTTAAAGGCTTTTATTTAAGTTGCTATGTTAGTATCAGAGGGTTTCCAATTTTACGTACATGTATAATATTGATGACAATGTAAATCCAAAACATCCAAAACAGAAATAATTAATGTTAAAGCCTCAAGCTTTTATAAATTATGTTACATATTGCTTCAAACTTCACTCAAGAGTTATTTTATTTTATTTTTATTACTCATGCGGGAGAAGTACTAAGTTGGCGCACACATTTCTGTACGCAAAATAGCTGTTTGCCCACTGTACTCTTCCCGCATACTTTTTTGCGTGTGGAAAGTAACTTTCCACACGCAAATTGACAATAAAACCCGCAAAATTTAATCAAAACACGCAAAGCCGCCTCTTAATTTTTCATTTAATAAATATTTCATAATTATTTCTATAGAAACCACCAACAAAGTAATTTAAACGATAATTTATTCAGAAAAAAAAGACGAACACTTATAAATATTATTTTAAAAAGTAATAAAAATGTCAAAAATTGTGATAATAAGAGAAAAAGTATGTGAAATTCGTAATAAAAAATAGTATGTGCAACTCGTGCGGGATTGTCGATTGCCCCTCTCAAGCGAATGAGCGCACTCACTACGTTCGTGCGCTCAACTTCCCTTTCGTGGGCAATCGACAATTTCCCGCACTTATTGCACAATATATTATAGCCCATTTTTAAATAAAAGTTTTTTCTTAAAAAACATTCTTTTACTTTAATTTATTAAAAATACTTTTCACTTATTTATAACAGTACAGCTTCCTGATAATTCGATAAATAATCACTTAATGTAGGTTTTTGCTTCGACTCACTCGAGTTTCTGTAATAAGAGTTAGGACAACACGTGTTCGATTTTTGATTGGTCATTTGATCCGTCATATGTAATAGGAAGAAATAGAGGGAATAACTGAACAAAAATTATTAAGATACAATGATTAATTTAAAAAATAATATATATTTTTGATAAATATCATGTAACAGTATGAAAAATTTTATTAACAATATTTAATATTTTAATGCAATCTAAATGTAATATTGATATATTTTGTATCGAAAAAAGTAAGGAAGAAATCATGGAGTTTTCAATAAAAATTTTTAGATTAATTGGTTTTTAGATTTCTTAGTTATCTATGAGTAATGAGTATCATATTCGATATACCTGTTGGCAACGTAAAGATTCTCACTCGCGCCTCTGGTGGTAAAAGTAGAAGCTCTTATCAAGTAAATATAAACGTATATTGTACATTTAATCGTCGATATAAAATACATATTTCTATGCCAATTGAGGATAATATACGTACATCTTTTACTTGATACTGCTTCTAATATTACCACCAGCAGCTTGCGCGTAATCTTTGCGTCACCAATATATATTTTGTAATTTATGAGGGTTTTCACACAATAAATGCCGTAAGGCGTAGAATGCTTTCATTTTTTTTAACTCAGCAATGCAAAGCAACTTTTCAAAAACACCTACATATAATGACTTAAGTTAGAAAACTACCCAAAGATTTATGTCGTACGTCTTACAACATTTATTATATGAAAGCCCTAATTTCCTTATAAATAGTTGACGTTCTAATTCTTATTATAGGAACTTTACGCAAAGATTTTCACTCGCGCCCCTGGTGGTAAAATTTAAAGCCGTATCAAGTAAAAATGTACGTATACGCTTAATTATGATATAAAATCTAGTAAATCGCACATAATTTGTATAATACATACTTCTGTTCAAACTGAACGTATATGTACATTTTTTACTTGATACAGCTTCTAATGTTACCACCAGCAGCTCGCGCGTAATCATTGCGTCGCCAGTTAACGCCAAGAGATGGTCATTTCTTTCTTTGTTGATTTTTGAGCTTTATTCTCAACAAGAAAAAATAATGTTGACTCTAAAATTACTTATGCCCCAAATCATCCTAGCTTCTCAAAAATACTGATAAAAATACGAAACGATTGGTAGCATGTATTTTTCTAGCCATCGAATTTTCATAATAAATAGTATACGGAGGTTTTCTAGATCACTAAGCACTAAATAATTTTCAGATTTTTATCAGCATATGTATTGTACCTGACTACAATGTCATTCTTGAATGGTTAGGATGATTTGTAGCCGAAAAAAACTCCCTTGTCATCTAGAACTATTTTGTACACCTTTGAATTGATCTGAAGTCATTTTCATTACCATTTCAATGTAAAAAAAAATCATGAAAAAAAGGTTTCATATTTTCGACCACTTTTTATTTAAAATCCGCCATATTGATTCTGAAGCTATTAAAATGCAATTTAGACCACTCTAATTAAATGAAGAAACTCAAAAATGGTTGAAAGGTAATTCTGGAGTCGCTGTTATTTTTCCCCCTGTTGAGAATGAAACTCGAAAATAAATAAAGAAATATACATCTTCCGACGTTAATAGGTTAAATAATATGTACAACTGACATTATTTTTATGGGATGCTTTGTAGATTTTTAAGGTATCAGTGTCTTGTACTGTTTGTTTTTCTTAGTATCTCTGTATATTTACTAAATTGCAAATCTTTCTTTGTTACCGCAACAATGCAGATCCGGAATCTTGGAAATAAGAATAAAGGTGTAAATGAGCAGTGTTTGGACTCTGCTGTTCGAAAGTCAGATCTACATAAACCTGTGGGAATTTATCCATGCCATAAACAAGGCGGAAATCAAGTTAGTAATTTTTATATAAAAATTTTAATTTGTTATTAATATTTCAGATTTCTTCAGTAATACGACCTCCTTTATGCCTTGATTCACCAGTCAGATCAGATGACATGCAACAACCGGTTAGTCTCTGGCCTTGTCATGGCCAAGGTGGTAACCAGGTAAAAAACAATAAACCCTTATAAACTCATCTCTTCTTAATAGTATTTAAGGCATTACTTATAACATGACTGTGGTTATTGGTATTGTGTTGGTATAACGTACTTTCAGGGTGTGGAAGTAACAAGCATTTTGAAATTATTGTTAATAATAATACTAATTTAAATAACTGAATTTTCCTTCTGGAAATTCGCCAAAAATTAAGTAATTACACTGATCAACAAATTACCAACTTTTGTAAGCCCATTAAACGGGTTCAACTGACAAAGAATGTTACAGAAGGGTTCCCCTACGATTTCGTTCATTTTAATATATTAATTTATTTATTAGTACTACAATATATATATATATATATATATATATATATATATATATATATATATATATATATATATATATATATATATATATATATATATATTGTAGTACTAATAGTACCTTAAGCGATTTTGATGAAAAGCGTTCAAAAGATTTAGACTGAGGTTACATTACCCTAGAATCTTTTTCATTGGGGTTACATTACTTTTAAGGGGTTTAACACCCCTCAGAATGGGTTTACTAACATTTTTTTTTTTAGAAATCATAGCTCAAATACTTTAAAATTCTGTAGAAAAGCTACACATCATTAGTTAGCAAATAATGCGTTTTATCCACTGTGATTGGCCGGCGGAACTGGTGAGTTATGGGGGACTGCACGTGAGGACGAAATTTTTAACTAGAATATTTTAGACTTTTCCAATTATAAAAGTTATAAAACAGAAAAAACAAATTAATTGGTAATTCCTTAACTTGAAGTAGATAGTTTTGAAAAACTGAGGCAACTTTATGAAAAAAGATTTAGGACTCTAGCTTGTAATTAAATGTTATAAATTATGAAACAGTGAAAAAAGCAAAAATTTAAAATAAATTTGGATATTGAGAAGGCGAAAATTTATTATGGATCAATGATTAGAGCTATATTTCGATGATACGAGAATGAAGGTTAAAATTTGATAAAATTTTTCCATATTCGGAATCCATACACAATTAGCGGTTGTATCTTTCCAGTAATATTTTTAGGTATTATGACAATCATAACCTTAATTTTTTTGCCAGAAGGTGTTACAGTGGCCATCCAATGGTACGTACTCCGATTTTACGTAGTGACGTCAACGATTTAGTGGGGTTCTCCTCTCACAGATATATTGTTGTTTGTCTGTGTTGGTGAAAATTTATGTACGAAGCCAGAGTCAGAGCCGTAGGTAATATTGTCTGAGGATCTCGTAGCCTCTAAAAATTTAAAATTTCACTGCATATATATATATATATATATATATATATATATATATATATATATATATATATAATATATATATATATATATATATATATATATATATATATATATATATATATATATATATATATATAAATATATATACACCACTTCAATTTTTTTCTTAAAATGGTTTTATCTATGCAGTAAAAACTTTAAACAACGTTGTGTATAGGATTCGACTACACATTTGGCTTCCAATCCATGCACTTGTTTAGATTATTTAGGCATTTCTTTAACGATCACGTCACATCAAAGTGTGAAAGTGAATATTCTCTATTTTTTTTTTTTTTTAAATTGAAATATAATTTTTTTAAAAGATAAAAATTGTTTTCACTTAATTAAAGTTTCTATCATATTAAATAACACATTTTTAGCTTTCTAACGACCACCGAAAAGTTTCCGTACGACTATTAGTTACGAAGTTATGAGCAGTCAAAATTTAATGTGTACTCTACTCTTTGAATTACTGTAACTCGGTTAAAAATTGTCGTACGGCGATGAAAAAAAAACGAAATTAATGAAAAAATAGTGATCTTTTTGAATATAATATTAAAATTAATTGAAAAAAATTCTTCGAACTAATATAATGAGCTTTGAACGTAAAAATTCCATTTTAAATTCTTATATTAAGTTTTTTTTTGATCATAAATCAAAAACAGTAAAACAAAAAAATTTTAAGAAAAGATTCTGAAAGTAGAAATTCTAAGCTTTCATTCTGTTTTAAAATTAACGCTCTCTCATTTTTGTTGCCGAATTTGCAGGGACTTAAACATAAAACACTATTTTTAAAAGGACATGTAAAATCGCCAAAAAGTTTAGGACCATAATAGTACTACCACAGTTTAAATAATAGTTTGTTTCACAAACAGTTACGAAACGAGATAATGTAAGAGTGTCATTTGGAATTCAAAAATTCCAAAGGGTTATCCATGTTATGTACCTAAATAATGCATAACATTATGCATGCTAATACAGTGAAAATATCATCACTAAAGTAAATTTAATTTAGAAAAATAAATATGCAGGTCAAATTATTTTGTGAAAATTTCCAGTTGATAATTATGTAAATATTTAATTTTGTCTAAGTTTCACTGACTTTTTTAAAATTTTTAACAACGATGGCAGTGGAATTTTAACCGTCATTAAATTTTTTTTATTTAAAGCTTGTCATCAGTTATTTTTGATATTTCCTTGTAATTTTAGTGTGTTTTGTGATCTGTAAGATATTTCTGATATGTATTTAATTATTATGGTGGCTTAAAATATCTGGTGATAACTCTTGTGCTGCTAAATTTCGTTTAAATCATTCAAAACAAAATTTCAATTTATGTTTTTTCTGAATGCCGTTTGATGCCAATTTGTAAGTATTATTATAATTTGAATGCTTATGTAAAAATACGTTAAATAATAAATAATTATTAATATTTTATAATAATTCAGTTAATATTTTCGATTTCGACAGTGGTTGGTGCTAATAGGTCGTGACGATCTAAATTCTCGTGTTGAATACTGTCATCAGTTTCGCGTTACAACACATACAATCACATAAGTAAAAAAGGACATACATAATTGTTTTTACTTATGTCGAAAAAGGATAGAAAGTGCGTTTCGCTACTGCCTATGGTAATAATCTTTTATTTATACTGTGGTACTACATAATATACTTTTTGGTCCTAAACTTTTTGACAGTTTTACATGTCTTTATAAAAATAGCATTTTGTGTTTAATTCCCTGCAAATTCAGCAAAAAATTTTAAAACAGAATGAAAGCTTAGAATTTCTACTTTCAGAATCTTTCCTTAAAATTTTTTTATGTTTTATGTTTTTGATTTATGGTTAGAAAAGAAAAAAAACTAGATATAATAATTTAAATGGAATTTTTATGTTCAATTTTATGTTCAAAGCTCACTATTAGTTCGAAGAATTTTTTTTAATTAATTTTAATATTATATTCAAAAAGATCACTTTTTTCCTATAATTTCGTTTTTTTTTTTTATCGCTGTACGACAATTTTTAACCGAGTTATAGTACTTCAAAGGGTAGAGTAGACTAAATTTCGCTGCTCATAACTTCATAACTAATCATCGTACGAAAATTTTTCGGTGGTCGCTAGAAAGTTAAAAATGTGTTATATATGATAGAAACGTTAATTAAGTGAAAACAATAAAATTATATTTAAATTTAAAAAAAAAAAATAAAGAATATTCACTTTCACACTTTGATGTGACGTGATCGTCAAAGAAATGCCTAAATAATTTAAACAAGTGCATGGATTGGAAGCCAAATGCGTAGTCGAATCCTATACACAACGTTGTTTAAATTAAAGTTTTCACTGCATAGATAAAACCATTTTAAGAAAAAAAAATTGAAGTGGTATATATATATATATATATATATATATATATATATATATATATATATATATATAAATAAACTCGATAGAAGTTTATGTTTAAAAAAAAAATTATTTTTACAAAAATTACAAGTTGAAAAATAATAATTAAACAATTTCACATTTTATACAAGTTAAAAGTATTATAATAATATTTACTTTACCACCGCGCGGTGATTGAGTTAATATGTAGTTGACTCCGGTGAGTTTGGTTTGAACGACTGTTGTTTGTCCTAATTTTGTCTTGACTTATATACAGCTGAATTTCCTGTTACTTTTTGAAATGACATTGGTTGTGTATCCTGTAGGTATATTTAATGGATATTAGTTTATGCGTTGACTAGCTTTCTCTCGAAACTTGTATGACATTGGTTACATATCCTATGGGTGTTTTTAATGAAGTAGTTTGAAGATTAGCTGATGTTCCATTAAGGTGGTTAGTCCAGAATTCATAACTTCTCCCTCCTTAAGATGGGAGTTTAATTTTAAAAGGGAATTGGACGACTGCATTTTCCACTGGTGGTGCTGTAGGCGCCATCATATACTGGACCATTTCTGGAATGTTTTCTTGTTTCTTACATTTTCGATATGTGGTACATCCTATGCATGTTGCTATTAGAATTCCAATGATGATGGCTGTGATACTGATGTGCGTGTAATGTTGCATTTTCATAAGTTGTAAAGTGTCTGTGTTTTCCAAATGTTTTAACTGCAACAAATTTAAATTAATGTTTTTAGAAATGTCAGTAATATTAACTGTATTATAAAGGATTTGTTCCAGGATTATGTTGTTGGTTGAACTGCTTAACGTCCCATATGTTACTTGACTGATTGTGACGTAGCACAGATTTGTTATTATATGGAGCTTGCCAATAAAATTGGTGATGTTTTTTCCGCAATTATTTGTGATGTTGATTGCGTGGTTGGTTATTACAATGATGTGGTTTTCTTCTATTTCTTCAATAAATTCTTCTTCCATGGTACGATGTAAGGTACATTGGGCTGACATATTTTCCAATATCTTGATTGCGCAGGTGTTGGCTCCCTTTGGTGTTAACTCCACAGGTGGGCAGATATATTCCTGTTCTATTTTGCCGCAAGTCTTTTCGAGGAATTGGAAGTGGGTTTTATTTTGTAGGATCAGATTGGTTTTGGGTTTGATTACTTGATGATTTTCTGGGAGTGGACGTATTTTAACAGTGTCAAAAGTATCAGATTTAAATTAAGGGATCATGACTGCAACTATGATGTTAGTTCCGTTGTAATAAGCTTTTAATTTTAGTAATTCATATAGGTGTTCATCGCTTAAAATTTCGATATTTTCTTTCAAATTGGTATATACTAATTTTAGTTCGTTTCGTGTAAGAATGTGTTTGGAAATTATATTTAATTTAGCTAATTCTATTGATAATACTATGTCGTTAATTTGTTGATTCAAATATTGCAATTGTGACTGAACTGAGAAGTAATATTGAGATTAAAATAGTTGTTGTTCAATGTGTGGATAAGTTTTCATTGCGTTAACAAGGATTTTTAATTTGGTTTGTTCAGCATTAATGAACTCCGTGACATTATTAAAACGTTCTAACATTTGAGTATTTAATTTATGTTGTTGATTTATTCTGTCTTTTATTAATAGTTCATTATTTTTTAATGTTTCTATTTGTTTATTAATTCTGATTGCATCATTGTTATCCATGTTTCCCGATATTGTTTTAATTATTGAACCTAATCCGTTAATTTTACCTCCGTTAAAACCTCTTTTATTACCATCCGTTAAAACCTCTTTTATTGCGTTTTACTTTAGGTTCCAAGTTATCTAAATTTTGTTCGATCCTACTGTATAACCTTTAAATTCTTGATATTGTAATATAGTGTTTCGTTAAAAACTCAATATTGTAAATATTATATTTTAAATGTTCAATGTGCTTTTAATACTAGTTAAATTAACAATATGAATTAAATTATTGTAATGTGAAACTATCCTAGTATTACCTAAGTTAAGTGCAATTAGTCCTTTCGTGTGGGAAATGTCATCGTATTCTATTCGTTGTGCGTTCGTCATCGTTAAAAACCTGTAACAATATTATCTTCGTTTAGGTTTTATTTTTGCCTTGTGGTATTTGTATTTCTTGGTCTGGAAGGTTAGTTTGTTGTCTTTAGTTACGTGTTTAGGGTTGTAAGGGGGTAATAATTTAGTATTTCATTGGTTGTTCTTAACGTATACTTTGTTTCCTATCTCTAATTGGGGTGGTTCTTGTCTTTGGTCATTATTATCGTTTAAGTTTTGTTTTTGTTTTTCATTTTGTGTTTGTATAATTTCGTTAATAATTTTTATTTCATCTTGTCGCACTTTAGTGTATTCTGTTAATGCGTCTCTATTGGGTTGTAGGATTGTATTGTCGCGAACTCCTTTAATTACTTCAAAGGGTCTAAATTGTATACTAGAATGAATTGAATTATTATAAGTAATCATGGTTAAATCTAATAACTCATCTAATGGTAGTTTTTTCTTTTCCTTTAATATTCGTAATATTCCTAATATAGTATTATGTAGTCGTTCTACTGGAGAATTACCTGTTGAATTACGTGCAGAAGTAATATGATGTTCAATACCGTACATTTTAAGAAATTCCCTAACATCTACGTTTGAAAATTCTAAGCCGTAGTCATGAACTATTTTTTGGGGGATTCCGTTCCTAGCTATATAATTTTTAATTACTTTCAACACTTCTTTCGAATTTCTAAAGGGTATTATGGTACATTCCGCATATCTACTAAATTTATCTAAAATAGTTAGTACATTATTTTTCTCTATGTGAAGTATGTCTATATGAAGTAATTCGAAGGGTTTAGTCGCTTTTTCAGTTTGTTCTTGTTTCAGTCGTAATGGATGTCTTTCGTATTTAAATTTAAGGCAAGTGTCGCATGTATTTATGTAGGTAGTTATTTTTGATTTCATGTTATCAAAATAATAATTTCGTTTTAAATGTTTTAACGTTTCTTCAATTCCGCGGTGAACTGATATTTCGTGGTATTCCTTAATTAATTTGGTCTGTTCGTCTATGTCCTGTATGTCAGTTAGTAATTTCATGCACCTAATTATTTTATATTTAGAAAAATATTTATCATATACTTGATTTAGAACCCTTATTGTGTCATCGTCAGTTAATATAGCATTAAGTTTGTTTGGTGAGAAATATTCTTTTACTAAATTGATACATTGTTGTTCTGTTGGTGTTTCAATTACTTCTATTGTTGTTCGTTTTCTCTTTTTGTAATAATTTTCGTTGTATACCTTTTCTCGTAGTCCTGTACTGATTATGATTTGATTAGCAAATTCATTGAGTGATTGTTCCGAGATGCGTATTCCTTCGTTCAAATTTTCTTCATTTGAATGGGCCGTCTCAACTTCGTTGGACGTTAACGCATTCAGTTCAGTTGTTTGTATACTGCTAAGTGCATCGGCGTTCGCGTTTATTTTCCCTGGTTTGTAGTCAATGTCAAAGTTCTCTATGTAATTTATATTACTAAGGTCTGTTTGATTAAATTCAACGGGTTTAAGTTCCTCGTTGAACTGATACTCGAATGGGTCTGATTGTTTTACTGTCGCGTCATAATATTCTTGTTCCTCATAATTATTTTCTGTGTCAAATAATTCTTTAAATACTACTCTTGGTGGTCCTATCTGTCTAAACATATTATTTTTGTTTGTATTAATGCCTCTAATGTTCCCTGAATTAGTATTCATTGGTTCAGGTATGAACCGATTACTTTGTGGTAGTTGTTGTGGACGGACTGAACTTTGTGACGTACTTGGGTTATGTCTAATCGGTTGTTGATTTAAATTATTGAAATTTCGCTGATTTTGCGGTACATATTGTAGTCTAGGGCAATTTTCGAATATATTCCGTGCTGGTTGGATATTTTGATTAAAATGTTGCTTAGGTGTATATGGAATTTGGGGTTGTGGTTGTGTTTGTATATATCTTATAATTTGTTTTGGTGGTTGTGTATTTGTCTGTTTTGCTGGTCTGTCCCTATAATATATTGGGTCTGTTTATAGTAAACGTTTAATTCACGTTGCACACATTGCCATGCCTCTCCCAAAGTTTTGGGTTGGAAGGCACGTACTATATTACCTATATTCCTATTCAAATCGATTAAAAAGCAATCTAATGCGGCTTGGTTGTAATATTCTATTTTAAATTTTCTAACCGTTTCGTCGGTATACGTTAGTGAAACGTTGTTTATTAGTTGAGCGAGTACTTTATTGACTCGTCCAAAAAACAATTCAACGGACTGACTACCTTGTGTTAATGAGTAAAGGTCCCGTGTGAGACTGTACTCATCCCTTTTGTCTGCATAATGTCCTATAAGTATTTCTTTAATACTATCCCAGTTCCTAACGCGACCGTATTGATTTAATACGTCGTTTGCTGGCCCTACGATCTTTTTACGAATTTCATTGCTATATAAGTTTTTTAAATTATCATCTATTAAAATTAAACTAAACAATAGATCAACTGCCATATCTACACTGTCTATAAAATTAAATAAATTACTTCTATTACCATCATATGGTACAATCGTTTTAATAATGTCTGGTATTTGAAAATTTTTTAGTAACGTTTCAACTGCGTTTGCAGATTGGTCAATAGATACTAACCTTGGTTGAGCCATATTTGTATTTTCTAAATTATTTTCTAAATTAATATTACTATTTTCATTATTAACAATATCAAAATTATTTGCGAAGTCACAACTACTTGATGAATCTGAATCGAGCGATAAACCGTCGTCTCTCTTCAGGTATTTAATACTTTTAACAGAAGGATAAGGTTTGGGCATTGAAAATCAAGCGATAATAAAGGAAAGTTAAGACTTACAACAATAGAATCGATGATCTCCACATATTCCAATGAACCAGCGTACGTGCAGTTCCAGACGTTAACAGAACGAAGTCAATCTTCTCCACAGTAAACCGCCGTGAATGGATAGTTCGTTATTGGTTCCCGATAATCCGTCGAGAATGTCGTTGTCTGAGATATGTTGCTCCAAACCACTGTTGCTGTTCCAGTCGAGTTGTATTTAATTTATTTGTTTCGTAGGTTCGGCTCCAAAGTCTTGAAAGACACTCGTAGTTTAACCGTCGCGTTAACTTTACGATGAGCGCATAGATAGTGGAGGATTACGAAATTTTCCTGCACTTATCCTACCGGCTGCGCCAAAAATAAACTCGATAGAAGTTTATGTTTAAAAAAAAAATTTATTTTTACAAAAATTACAAGTTGAAAAATAATAATTAAACAATTTCACATTTTATACAAGTTAAAAGTATTATAATAATATTTACTTTACCACCGCGCGGTGATTGAGTTAATATGTAGTTGACTCCGGTGAGTTTGGTTTGAACGACTGTTGTTTGTCCTAATTTTGTCTTGACTTATATACAGCTGAATTTCCTGTTACTTTTTGAAATGACATTGGTTGTGTATCCTGTAGGTATATTTAATGGATATTAGTTTATGCGTTGACTAGCTTTCTCTTGAAACTTGTATGACATTGGTTACATATCCTATGGGTGTTTTTAATGAAGTAGTTTGAAGATTAGCTGATGTTCCATTAAGGTGGTTAGTCCAGAATTCATAACTTATATATATATATATATATATATATATATATATATATATATACAGGGTGGTCCAGAATTATGTACCGTAATTGCTGGAACTGATAGTATGTTCAAAAATAATGGTGCCTTTTCATCTACACTTTTTTCCAAAACTCAATAATAAGGGAGATAAAGCAGAGGGGTAAAATGTAGAGGGGTGGAACAAAACTGATTTCTTTTTTTAAAAAATTTTTGAGGCGCTTCTGATCACTGGGTTCGTATTCTAGGGGCGCGTATGAACATTAAGATAATCAAATTTATGGTATCAATTATTCAACCACTTATGGTTAAGGGATAATTTGGAAATAGATACTTCTACTTTAAATTACTCGAAAACGGTAATATTTATCGAAATGTAACAAGCATACCTTTTTTGGGTGAAATTGTCTGAAGAATTATATTATTAGCGATTTTGTTTAAATAATTGCAAACAAGAAAAGACGTGATAACTCACACCTACCACCCAAAACCACCCCTTAGTCATGAGTGGTGGAATAAATGTTGACATAAATTTAATCCTTCTAAGGCAAAATTAGTACCCCTAAAATATCAATCTGTTATCCAAATCCGTTTGGAAAATATTTAAGAAATAATGGTTTTCGTTTCACCACTTTACAGAGTTGTATCTCCCTTATTATTGAGTTTTGAAAAAAAATGTACATGAAAAGGTATCGTTATTTTTGAACGTACTACGAGCTCTATCAATTACGGTACATAATTCTGGACCACCTTGTATATACATATATATATATATATATATATATATATATATATATATATATATATATATATATATATATATATATATATATATATATATATATATATATATATATATATGCATTGAAATTTTAAATTTCTTAAAGGCTACGAGACCCTCAGACAATATTACCCACGGCCCTGACTCTGGCTTCGTACATAAATTTTCACCAACACAAACAACAATATATCTGCGAGAGGAGAACCCCACTAAATCGTTGACGTCACTACGTAAAATCGGAGTACGTAAAATATTGGACTATGGCAGTATATAACATTTTTATGTAACACTGGTAAAGACTGTTACATAGTTGTTACATAACCATAATATAACCTGTGTGATATTTTATATTGCAGTTACGTACCGTGAATGTTACATATAAGTGTTTCTGTTTTCGCCTCAGTTATATAACATTGTTACATAAAATGAAATGTAAAAGAATATACGTATAGTTTTAGTGATATTTTTTCATTTTTTATGTTATGAATTTTTTTTTATTAAGATGAGACATTTTTATACTTGATGACATAATTATGTACATAAGCCTATATATTATGTTATGTACACGTCATAATATTATGCTTATTTATAATTTTTTTTAAATTTCTGGTGACTGTTTTAATGTATGTTAGATAAGCATAGGCTATATTATGTGAAGGGAGAGGGTCCTGGTGGCCAAATGTAATATTTGGTATTCGCTATGTTAAGCAGATGCTGCGACAGTGGTGTTTATATTTTAAAACCTATACTTTTATATCTATGAAACAGAATATGGCTAGCGACGTTGAATACGTACAATCTGACTTTTGTGTAGTTAGTAAAAAATCTAAGGTTTTTAAGAAAAATTTTTTTTGTGCATAACTGCAATTTTGTAAGTTATATATGATTACTTTATTTTTGAGCCTCCACCATGCCTCATTTAGCGCGATGTTGTCAGATGTTAATTTATTCCAATAATTTCTTTTTCAGTAACACATTTCCTAATCATTTCAAAATTTGGATACGTTTTTAAGCAGATTTACCTGCTTGCTATTCAGAATTTTAGATTTTTGGCATCATTGCATCATCATTGAAATATAGCAAAAAGACTCAATTTCCCATAAGAATACATGCATTTTGTTATTATTATAATGTATTTTTCTCCATGATGGGTTTTCCTAATCAACACTAAATTTGAAGGTTTTTTTTATATTCTAGAATCTGTCCCTTTTTGTTGATTTCAACTGATTTTCATCATTTTTATCCTAGGGACTCAAAGTTCTTAAGGTCAAAATTATTTAATTGATTTTTAAACAGACTATTTTAAAGAAAAATTTACCTTTTTTTTATCACCAAACAAGCATGTCATTGATCTGTATGGTACTTGAGGAAGTATCATCCCATTAATAATATCTCATCTCATAGACCAATGAACACTATTATATTATTATACTACTAGACAAAGCAACAAAGCGACAGTTTCCCTGACGCAAGTAACGAGGTGAGAAGGGTGAGATATGAGGAACATAATGTGTTTCTCATTTTTTTTCAATAAACAGGACTTTTTTTTACAGCACATAATTTGCTTACGTAGGTATTTTGAAAATAAAACGAATACCACTTTTTTCTTTTACTATTTTCCAGTTTTTTCTCCAAAAAAGTTAAATTTTATTATCAATTTTATATTTTGACAATACGTAATTATTTGAAAAGGTTTCTATGGATATCACGGTTACTGTACCTACTATTGATTACAATATTATAAAATAGCATTTGGTCGCATTTTGAGTGTATGAGGATGCTTCATTTATCATTGATACAGTCAGTCTATCATATATATATATATATATATATATATATATATATATATGTATATATATATATATATATATATATATATATATATATATATATATATATATATATATATATATATATATATATATATATATATATATATATATATATATATAACAATGAGTACTGAATCGAACATATTAAGGTAATTATGCTTTCTACAGATACCACAGGCATTAAATTGTGAAGCATGACTCCATTTTATTAAACCCAATTTGTAACCACGGAGACTTGTTTATAAATATTAGATAGTAAACCATTAATTTAATGGTTTGACCGCCATCAAAGTAATCACATCAGTCAATTTTTTGCTTCAGTCTCTTAATGTATTTGTAATACACAGCATTCTCTCTAGTCGATTCTCTCCTCAATGATATTATATAATATGTACATTGGTCTATCTCCCATACTAATTTTTAATATGCATTTCGAAATTTCAGCTCCTTTACTCCAAGTTTTTACGTAATCGAATCCAAAAATACAGTAATCTTGTATCTTAAAACATATTGTTTTAATGTAAATAAAATCAAAAATACATTCATACGCCAGTAAAAAAAACAAACAAAAATAATAATAATAATAATAATAATAAATAGGTAATAATAAAAATAGAAACTATGAAAAAAGGGGAAAATCACGCTGCATGCGGTGTTCCCTTATTTTAAACTCTCTTCTTATTGTTAGCCTTTTTTTATTATAATATTGTAAATATTTTTTAATACTCGGTGGTAGGTGATATTACAAATAATATTATTGCAGTGTTCAGTGTGCATGTGCCTTAAAAAATCAAATAATAATTGATAAAAATTTATATTAATTTTTGAATTATCTACAGAGTGTTTAGTATGATTCGGTACATTGACATTACGATTAAATATTTTTGTTTAATCTACAATACCAAAAAATTAATGAAAAATAGACAGCTATGCTCAGAAAAAAATATTAAGTTTATATATAAGTTATTTAAGGGGTTTTTCAGGCTAAAAAAACCTCATTTTTAACATTTTTTTTTCTTTAGAGAAACCTTTACGCAAAATTAGTCTTAAACTTTCTACATATTCCTTTTGCCAGATGACAGTGCGTTTTATACATAGCGTTAAAGCCGATGCTTAAAAGAAATATCTTTTTTGAAAGACACAACACAGAGCTTAATTTAGCGGGTGATCTGAAATCAGAAAATCAAATCGAGTTTCAACAACAAAAAATTATTTTTCTAGGTCACTAAACCTAAAATTCTTAGAAAAGTCTTTTTAGCTTTTGTGTCTTTAAAATGGAACAAGGCTGTAGTCTGTGCTTCGTTTTTAAAAACATAATTTTGAGTAAAACGCATTTAAATTTTTACATTTTTTGTGTAAGCATAGGTGTATATTATACTAGCATTTACCTACGGCTTCACTCGCGTGGCTTTTGAAATTATGACATTTAGTTAAAACCTCTAACATTGACTGACAGGCAACGCACAGTCCAAACCGTTGGGTTTAGGAGAATGAAATTTTGCACAGGAGTTCCTTATATAATGTAAGTTAGCATTAAGAAAGGATTTTTGAAAATTCATTCCCTAAGTGGGTTAAATAGGGAATGAAAAATAGGAAAATTCGTCATTTTTGAAGTTAAAGATATGTAAAAGTATCTACGTATATTACTATGGCTATTAAAATAAATTATACCTTATTTAATACATCTTTAACACTAACTGACATCCTGAGACGTTGCCGATGGTAAATCCTATCGGATGGGTATACGGTTAGTATTTAATAATATTGTAGAATACATTTAATTAGTAACAAATGAAAAATTGACATTGGCTTGGTGGAAAGAGACTCAGTTGACCCTCTAAACGAATTTTTAGCGAGACGTAACTAAATCGCTTTCTAAGCCTCAAAAGATCCTCTATAGCAAATTTTATCAAAATTGTTAGAACCGTTTCCAGGAAAAACGGACATATGGGTAGTTTTCCTGAAATTGTAGATTTTACGATTGAATTTTGAAAATTTTTTTCACTTTTTCGTGGTTTTTATGTTTTAAATGTGTGTTATTAGTACCTCATAGTATCCTAAGTTCCGCAAAATTAATTTTTAATATTAAACGAATTACACAATGATGATTGATTAATAGCTATTTATACGTTTTTTCAACAACTTTTTGTATCTTAAATTTTTATTCAGCCAATTTTTTATTTATATTTATGGTAATGAGAACTAATAATAATTTAACAACATTTGTAAACATTCTTATGTAAATTCATAATAAACAAATATTTTATTTCGCAAAATATTTGTTTATTATTTACAAATACGAATTACTATAAAGCAGGGATCGGCAACTTTTTTTCAATGGCGGGCCATTTTTTAAAAAAAAAAATAATTTTTAGTGGGCCACACAGTCAGATATTTTGTAATTTAGTATGTAGTTTAAGTAGGTTTTTTTAGCGAATTTTCGAATCAAAAATTCAGCTATTAGAGCCAACTCTTTTGACTCGACTTGAACCCAGAACTATGATAGAAATAATTTGTTTTTTGAAGTCTCTAGAAGCCGAAAATGACATTCACTAAAATTGATATCCTCGCAATAACTCTCGAACGAAAAATCCTGTTTTTACGAAATTTGATGAAAATGTTGGAAGTTCAAAAAGTCCGATGCCCAGAACGGTTTTTAGGCATTTTTGCCTAAAAATTTTTTGTGGAAAAGATAAGTTTTTTGTCAAAATTTCCTCAAGTTTCTGCCATATTTTCTTACACCGTTGGAAAGAGAAGAAAAAATAAATCACATAAAAAAGATTTTTGAACAATAATTCTATGTCAAGTAGTTTTCGAGAAAAACTAATTTTTGTAAACGGAAATTCGCTATATTCTGCAGGTTGCTGCGACGGGGGAATTTTCTTCCTTTCCTTAATACAAATTAATTTAATTATTATTATTAAAAATCAACAAGGAAAAAAATTTGTAATAGCAGTTTTATTTACATGTTATTATAATAACATCGGAGAACAAAAAAAGCACAGAGTATGCTCAACTCTGCATAAGCAGAAAAAATTGTTCGAAAAATTATATTGTTTGGTGGGCCGCATAACTATTTGCAACGGGCGGCGGATTGCCGACCCCTGCCATAAAGTAACGCTCAAATCTATTAAGTTAATTAACGTACAATTAAAATAATGTAAACAAGGTACTGATTAATATAGTTAGTGTACGATTTAAAAATAAAACACAAATTTTTTTATTATAAAATAACTTTCAGATTACCTTAGAATTGTATTATTAGCTTTGAATTTATGTAATTTTTTATGGTATCATGAAAAAGGCTCCACCAATGACAAAAGCCTTATTTTTCAAATTTTTTCAGTTAAACTTTTTTATAAGCATAATATGCTTAGAAATAGTTAAAAGTACATAAAAAAACCTTCTTTTGCGACGGATATGATTTTTTCCCTTAGTATATAGAGGTTAAAATAATTTTTCGACTCCAATTTAAATGCATAAAATAGGTTCATAATAGTATATTACGTGATTGAGGTTGTAAGTGGCATATTACACACGAGCGAAAAAGTTACGCAAGAGCCGCGCAGCGGCGAGTGCGTAATTGCGCGAGTGTGTAATATGCCTTACAACCGAGTTACGTACTATACTTTATCTACGACTAACATGAAATTCACAATAAACAACAAAAATTTGGTATAAATCTACAAATATCAATACATTAAAATTATGTAGTATTTGAAATTTATTAAAAACAAACGTAAACAATCAGTTGCTAGGTAAAATTTTTGTACAGATTCTAACATAATATTATCACGTATATCACTATGTAATATATAATAATAATTATAAGAATTAATAAAAGTGTAGTAGGTGTTCTTATTTTTAGCATACATGCGTGTAAAAGCCCATTTTTTGTACAACTGGATATATGATTGTATGTAAAACCTAGGTTACTTAGATAGTATTTTGTACAATAAACAAGCAATTTCATGGTAGTCGTAGATAAAATTATTTGACACCTTAGGCTGGTCTAGTGGTTAGCATCTCCGCTCTTGTCTGATACATCGTGAGTTCTGAATCGGCCAGGGGAGATACATCATCATCAAACTACCATACCGCACCAATCATCTATAACCACATCAACAGCAAAATCAATAGTACCTACACCATACATCAAACGATGCATGCATCCCAGTGAACATAGAATGTAAATGTTATGTAACAAGGAAATAACAAGTTACGTAACTTTTTTGACTTATGGGTGACATAACAATTATATAAAATTAGAGTTTTATGTTATGTACCTAATTGTTACCTGTATGTTATGTAACAGTTACATGCCATTGTGACTGTAATAAAATGTCACATATGTGACTGCTATGTTACGTTTAGATTATGTATCAAGGTTGCTTTGATAAAACGTCACAGTGTGACTCTTATGTTATGTCTTCGCAACCAACAATGTTACTTTGATAAAACCTCAGAGAACTGACTCTTATGTTATGTTTTTGTGACGTATCAACGTTACTTTAATGAAATGTCACAACCATGACTTTTTTGTTATGTCCTGATGACCTAACAATGTTACTTTAAACAAAACGTCACAACAGTACTCTTATGTTATGTTTTTGTGACGTATTAACGTTGTTTTAATGAAATATCACAATCATGACTCTTTTGTTTTGTTTTTGTGACGTATCAGTATTAATAAAACATTTCACTTGTCACTTTTGTGAAATGTTTTGTTACCATATTAATTTTAAATGTATCAATTCGCGAGGAATTATCAACTTAAAGATTCCTGTAGTTTTTTTATTATGTTATTTGTTACATGGGGTATTACATACACATATTCTTATTAATATTACATACACATATTACCAACTTATTGTCATATACATACACCTAAATTATTATTATTATTTTTTTTTTGTTGACTGTTGCAGGATTCGATCCATTATCCAAGCTGAAGCATCTTTTAAATTATCGACAGTCTTAACCACTAGTCCAAACTCACTTATTTATTCTCATCGTTATATATTAATATATATCACAAAATAGTAAATATAAAGCTTTACAAGAATTTTTATAACAGTTTCATTTTTAAATTAATAACAAAATTAACGTTGTTTTAACGACGTATTAACGTTGTTTTAATGAAATGTCACAATCATGACTTTTGTTATGTTTTTGTGACGTATCAATATTAATAAAACATTCGTCCATCCATTTCATCCATCCATTTTTGCATAAGTCGATATATGTTATTTGTTATATGGGTTATGGGGTTATATTATATTATATATGTTTATGAATGTTTTATTAATATTGATACGTCACAAAAACATAACAAAAGTCATGATTGTGACATTTCATTAAAACAACGTTAATACGTCGTTAAAACAACGTTAATTTTGTTATTAATTTAAAAATGAAACTGTTATAAAAATTCTTGTAAGGCTTTATATTTACTATTTTGTGATATATATTAATATATAACGATGAGAATAAATAAGTGAGCTTGGACTAGTGGTTAAGACTGTCGATAATTTAAAAGATGCTTCAGCTTGGATAATGGATCGAATCCTGCAACAGTCAACAAAAAAAAAATAATAATAATAATTTAGGTGTATGTATATGACAATAAGTTGGTAATATGTGTATGTAATATTCATAAGAAACAAAAAAAGGGAATTTTGAATTTGCTTTTTGCAAAAGAAAGCGTAAGGCGTATTTTTATCTATAAGGTAACATCAAAATTATATTTTCCTGAAACGTAACAAGAAAATAACAATGTTACGTCACATTGTTACGTTTATAAGTGGGAAATTGTAAGTTACATGTGAGTAACTTACTAGGTGACTCACATTTTATGTAACACGTGACTTTCAGTTCTGTCACTGTGACATAAAATTTATAGAAAAATGTTCACTGGGATATCACTTTAATAGTAGCGCATCTAAACAACAAAGAAAAAAAAATTATTAGAAAGTATAGAACTTGAATGTTTTTATCTCAGCTTTCGGTTGGTGCCCCTTAAAAAATTATTTAACAGGAACAGTCTTTTTTTTGTTTTTTTGTTTAAAAAAACAATAACTTTTTGGGCAAAATTTGGGGATATTTTTAAAGCTAGTAAAAAAAAGCAAATTAAAGGTAAATTTAAATTGTTATAAAGCTTCCCAGTGAACATGGTTCTGTAAATTTTATGTCACAGTGACAGAACTGAAAGTCACGTGTTACATAAAATGTGAGTCACGTATGACTCACATGTAACTTACAATTTCCCACTCATAAACGTAACAATGTGACGTAACATTGTTATTTTCTTGTTACGTTTCAGTAAAATGTAACTTTGATGTTACATATTTATAGATAAAAATACGCCTTTTGCAAAATGCATATTAAAAATTCTCTTTCTTTGTTTCTTATTAATATTACATACACATATTTCCAACTTATTGTCATATACATTAGGGATGTTATAGATATCCGTAACCGTAACCGAAACTACCGGATATCCGAAATAATTACATAATCCGAAACCGAAACCGTATCCGAAAATAATAGTTTCGGATTTGTTTTGAATAATAACAGACAACTGCCGTTGAAACCCTGAGGTTAAATCGAAGCAAATTTTTGCTGCATATATTTTTTTAGATAGATTTCCGGTGATTTGTGTTTGCGTTCACTTTTTGGGGTAAAACTTTCCACTTTTTTAAAAAAAAAATGTTCACTGAAAGTAATTATCCGTAACCGTAACCGTATCCGAAACTTTATCCGATATTTTCACATATCCGTAACCAAAACCGAAAAAAATGTTTTTAAATACCCATATCCGTATCCGAAACTTCATATCCATAACATCCCTAGTATACTTACACCTAAATTATTATTGTGTCTTTTTTTTTTGTTCTTGACTCTTGCAGGATTCGATCCATTATCCGAGCTGACGCATCTTTTAAATTATCGACAGTCTTAACCACTAGACCAAACTCATTTGTTTATTCTCACCGTTATATACTAATACATATCACAGAATAGTAAATAAAGACAAGAATTTTCATAACCGTTTCATTTTTAAATTAATAACAAAAAATTATTTTCAATTTTAAGATAAAAACTTTAGTGTTGAAAATATTAAAATTGATGAGGAATTTTCTGAAAATTTTAGATGTAGGTCATAATATTAAGGTAGTTATAAAGAAAGTAAAATAAAAAAAATTTTGACTATAATAACTTCAAAATTAAACTAAGAGTATTTACACACAAAATGTGCTCAATTGCTGTGCGCACATAGCGTTACACGGTTCTTACAGAAAGCACGGTATGCAGGACTGGATCTAGAGGGGGGTGGGGCAGCGGGCCCCCCTGTCAGTTTCTAGAGGCGCCAAAAACGTAAGTTGAGGGACGCCAAAACGATGAACTGGATGTTTTGTTCAGTTACTTTTTGCAGGAAAAAATTTAAAACATATCGGTGAACCAACATTTTTAATTTGGCGTTTTCTCGAGGGGGGCGCGAACAGGAAAGTTTGCGTAAGTGTTACGTAAATGGACGTTTTGTGTTCACTGGGTTAAAGTTTACATTCAGAAATTACCTAAAAATCCTGTTTTAACAAAAGTTAAGTAATTAATTAAAAGCTTGATAAATAACTTGGAAATGTTGAAAATGTTCGTTGGCTTACTGCAAAAAGGCTACATAAATGACACATTTCAAGCTGTATCTCCGTAAAGATTCCATCTAACAGATCAGTAATTTTTGTCCTATTTTTCAAATAAGAAATGATGTTCACATACAAAGTTTCAATAATTTCTATAGCACAGAAAGCTAGATATGAGCTACCATATCAAAAACTACAATTTCAGGAAAACTACCCATATATACCTACAAAGATTGCTCGTTTAAGATAAATTTTTCCTTAGGAATGAAATATTTTCTCGAGATAAAAAGTGGCCTATAACCGTCTGAGTTCTGCAACTCACTTTTACATTTATATTAGTTAATATATATATATATATATATATATATATATATATATATATATATATATATATATATATATATATATATATATATATATATATATATATATAACTCGATAACCGTCCAATACTTAATTTTCAAATTTTAGCTAATGATTTTTAAACCCTGAATAACGCCTTGATGTATAAACTCAATGTACCTAGATTAATTAAACATTCTGTACATGGTCTAAAAATTGTAAAAAGACTGATCTACTATGATTTTTTGGTTGATTTGACTTATTGGACTTATCATAAAACCGCAATAAAACTGTGACCAATAAAACCATTTTCACAAATAGAACATTTTTTTTGAACTTTGCATTTCGCAGGAATATGAAAATTTGTTTTACAACGATTATTGCACCGATACAATCAATACGGTTTATGTATATGTGTATAGATATACCATTTTAAACAGAATTAACAGTATTAGCGTAGAATTATCAAATCAACTACAACTTAGCTACAATTTAAAATTGCCCATATTTCATTTATTAAAATCAATGCAGTGGGTTATTTCTACTTGTTTTATCTAACTCATAGATTCCCAACCTTGTTTGGATCATCGCCCCCTTTAGCCCATAATAGTTAATTTTATATAAAATATTAAAATATTATTGCATATTATCTATACCTAATTTATCTGTTTATTTTATGTTATAAAAAATATGTTTATTGTATTAATTTATTTGACCACCTCTCTTGACTACCTTATCCGGTACCGCCCCCATGGAAGGCTCTAGCGCCCACTGGGGGCGATATCGCCCCCGTTGGGTATCTATGATCTAACTGAACACTTTAGCTGGGAAAAGCTTAATCTGGGTAGAACAGAACAAATAAGACATATAATCAAGTTAACTATCTTACGTGGGTACAGAAAAGATAAAAAAATTGTCTTTTTCCTCTTAGCGAAGGGTTTGGTCCATCTCTTCGGTAACTAAACGTTTGGGAGGAATTGAGAACACCATAAACATCTATAAACTTAAAAAATGTCGGCTTCAACTATCTCCGTTCAATCAAAGACCAGGCCCTGAACCTCTGCGAACAAAATTCAGTTTGTTAACACCGATATATAATCGTTTTCAACATAATTATGAAATTTAAAATATAATAACTGGCAAAAAAGGTATTAATTTTTTATTACTCATGCGGGAGAAGTACTAATTTGGCGTTCACATTTTTGTACGTAAAATAGCTATTTGCCGACTCTACTCTTCCCACATACTTTTTTGCGTGCGGAAAGTATACTTTCCATACGGAAATTGACAGTAAAACACGCAAAATTTCATCAAAACACGCAAAGTCGTCTCTTGATTTTTCATTTAATAAATATTTCATAATTATTTCTATAAAAATCAGCAACAAAATAATTTAAACAGTATTTAAAAAAAAAAAGATAATCACTCAAAAATATTATTTTAAAAAGGAATAAAAAATAGTAATAATAATGGGAAAAAGTATGTGAAATGCGTAATAAAAAATAGTAAATGCAACTCGTGCAGGATTGTCGATTGCCCACTCGACCGAATGAGCGCAATCACTACGATTGTGCGCTCAACTTCGCTCTCGTGGGCAATCGACAATTTTTCGCACTTATTGCATAATATACTATTATTGATAAGTTTCTATGAATATTATTTACAATTATAAAAAGTTAATTAATTGTAAGAATTATTTATGCAACACCTATAATTGTTAATAGTGCATTACAAGCTTGGTAATTGTAAAATTGTAAAACTGTAAATTGTACTTTTATACAATAAGTCCCTGGTAGCTCAAGGGTTCGAATCCCGTGGTCGGCTATGCTCGTGAAGGTTTTCTGCATTTTCCCTTCACAGTTCCAGGTGAATATCGGTATAGTACCTTTGAAAAGACGGTTGCAGACGCATACCTTCCAAATCCTAATCCCCCACAACTTTCCTTGTTCTTCACTCACATCATAAAAATGTAAATATAAAATATTGTGTAAAAAAAGTAAATAAAAAATGCAAATAATGATGTGGATGGCGCCTATTATAGACGAAAAGTCTCAAGAACATACGTAAAATCACATTTTTATTATTATTATTATTAAAGATTAACGAAAAACGCGACTGCACTTCAAAAACCCCCAGGCGGAGGAAAAAGTGTCCGTGCAGCGTACCAGGTCAGGTACTTCTAGGTCAGGTACGTAGTGTCCGTCATACAGCATCCCCTTCCTGGTCTTCCCTACCTAATAAATCCCCGAACCTCGCTGCAAAACCATGGCAGTGGGAGATTCGAGGGCAGGTCCAATGGATGTTCGAGGACCCGCTCTAAACGGGGCATGGGCGTTCAAAGGTGTTCATGAACTCCCGGAGAAAGTCGTCTCGTGCGACCGGAGCGTGCGGAGCGTCCCGATAATAACTGCTTTTTGCATTGACGCCGCTAACATGTTGGCGTGAGATCTACAAGCCGGAATGATGTTAAGATTGCGCACAAAGGAGTTATGCATAACCCCCAGACATCCGATTATAAGTACGACCAAGCGGATAGTATAGCCCGGGTACAGTTGTCGCAATTCATGTATTAGATCTTGATATTTAATCCTTTTTTGCTCCTCCTTTTCGACTATGTTAGTTTCCGCCGGAGCAGAGAACTCGATAACATACATAGTCTGAGATGTTAAATCTTGGAGCACAACATCAGGCTTATTGGCATTCAATTGCCTGGTAGTTGCAACCGGCATATTCCAAAAGATCTTGCACTTTTGGTTGGCAACAAAGGATTCTACTTCCGCAGGATCGTAGGGCAAGACTAGTGTTTTGTCAACTTCGTAATGATGACGAAGATAAAAGTAGAGCACACGCAACGCTGCATTATGGCGATGGATATAGGTGGATTTAGCATAATAAGAACAACCTGAAGTCAGGTGCATTAAGGTTTCCGGGTATGCTTTGCATGCCCGACACGAGGTACTCGAAACCCCTTTATTACCCATCACATATTTTTGGTGTGTTAAAGTGTTCCACACTCCATCTTGAGCTGCCATGATAAAGCCCTCCGTTTCCGATTTAAGTCCATTAGCTCTCAAGAAAGCCCAAGTGAGTTCGCTCGAAAGGCCAAGGTTGTCAAGGTGACGGTAGAACATACTCTGGTGAACTTTGTTGCGATGTTTATTGAGCAGATGTTGTTGTTCGGCTCTCTTGATTGCCGACTTTTGGCGCGACTGTGATAGTGAAAGAATGTTATCATCACCGTCGTGATTACGCGGATCGAAGGCTAAGCCCAAGATATCGGCGGCACGTTGCGCTGCTGTGAATAAAAATGCGCCTACGCCAGCAAGCTCGTGATCCCTGACGAGTTGCAATAGCGGGTCTGAACTGTTAAGTACACGACAAGCTGTACCTAAGACTATACGATCATGTAAACGTTCGACTGACAGGAGCCCTCTCCCCCCCTGGTCTCGTGGGAAGTAAAGTCGTTGTGTCGATGCGCGTGGGTGCAAACTACGGTTGATATTCATTATTTTTCGCGTGTCTCGGTCTAGTTCCTCCAATTCATTCACATTCCACTTAATTGAGCCAAAAGTATATAAAAGGATGGGTATGGCTAACATATTTGTAGCGCTGGTCTTGTTCTTCGCCGACAATTCGGAACTCCAAATTTGTCGGAGAAGGCGCTTATATCTACTACTTAAGGCGGCCTTCATGTTCTTCACGTCCTGGATGTGACTTTCGCCAACACCAAGGCACGTATAGGTCGCTCCTTCATCAAGATGTTCTATGATGCTTCCATCCACTAATTGGGCGAGTGAATCAAAATTCGGAACTACACCATGCTTACAGTGCACCACCGCGCATTTGTCCGGTCCGAACTCCATACCGATCGCGTGCGTGTATTTGTGTGTTAATTTTAGAGCGCAGTTGAGATCACTCTCCGACGAGGCATACAGTTTTAAGTCATCCATATAAAAGAAATGTGTGACTTTATGCTCGCAATTTCCTACCGGGCCACACAAGTACCCGGGTTCCTCTCTCAGGCTGATTGACAGGGGCAACAACGAGATGCAAAACAAAAGTGGGCTGAGGCTGTCTCCTTGGTATACGCCTCGTTTGTATGTCACCAACTCCGTTGACACAACGTGTTCACCGGATGTTATTGTGAACCTTGTTTTCCAGAGCGGCAACAGGTGTTCAATACATTTAATAATGTCGGGGTGGACTCGCAGACAATGGAGCAAATAGATAATGAGCTCATGCGACGTTGTGTCAAATGCTTTCCGATAGTCCACCCAGGCCATGCTCAGGTTGCGTTTGTGCTGTCTAGCGTCCTGACAGATACATCTGTCGACCAGCAAGTTGTCTTTGCAACCCGACATTCCTCTTTTTGAACCTCGTTGTTCATAGATCGAACTCCACACTGGTTCAATCGCCTTCAAGATGCGTTCATATAGCATGGAAGTGAACGCTTTATACACAGTGTTCAGGCACGTTATCGGTCTGTAGTTCTGTGGTTGTGATAGGTCTCCTTTTTTCGGTATTAGGACCGTTCTTCCCTCAGCGAGCCACGATGGTATTGGTTCACAGTTAAATAACCAATTTGAAAATATACGGGCAAGGTGGCGGTGGGTACTAGCGAGCTTCTTCCACCAAAAATTCGTTATTCCATCAATGCCCGGAGCCGAATAGTTCTTCTTGCCTTTGAAAGCAAGTTCGACTTCCTCTTTATCAACAGATGTTATATTGGTGTGAGATGGCACTTTGCCAAGCTGTTGTTTGCAGTACCATCTAAACTGGCTGATGGGAATACAGTCCAAGTCAGTCTCTTTAGTCGTCTCATATATCCCCCGCCAATAATCCTCTATTGCGTCGACCGTCGGTGGTTGCTCCACGACAGGGCTTTTAGATGCGAACAGGCGTGAAGGGTTCGAGTTAAAGATCTTATTTTCCCGAATACACCGTTCACGCCGGGCTACTTTCTTCTTGGCCAGGGCCAATGCGCGTATCTTATCCAAATGTGTCTGTTTGATGGTCAACAGATTGCCCAAATTTATCGTGTGATAGCGGTACCTTAGTTCTCTGGCAAAAGCCCGTACCTTTCGCGTAAAGCGCCTATTGGTCTGAATATATTGTATCACACATTGGATACGCGATACCAGCTGTCGTAGTGTCCTCACCTTGGTGTCAATTTGTTTAATACGAATACGTGCCTTCTCCTCTGCAGTCTTTTGCTGCTTAGTACATGGGGTCAGGACACGCATCGCTGCATATACTGCGTTGTCGACGTCGGTGAGATCACTGGATGGGGATAGATGATCGTCCAAAATTTCGTTTAGTAGGGTCAGTTGTTCGCCCTTTATATACGCCCTTTATATATTGTTTTCTTAAATTGTCTGAGATAGAAAGGGATTTATTTAGATCGGCATCATTCTGTGTGGGAGCTGAACTTGTTCTGGTGTTAGACTCTAGCACAGTATCTGTGTTGGCTTGATTTAACAAGTCCGTCTGTGCCTCAGTAACTACGCTGCCACCGCAAGTTACCGGTTGATCCCGCTCTATGATGTTATTGGTCGAGCTCTCACCGTTGACCGCAGAATCCTGTTCAGCTTCCACCACTGCAGATTCTGCAACCCTAGCTTCTTCGCGAGCTTCTCGATTATCGTCATGTCCGGTAGGTATGTTTAATTTTATAATTCGGGCTACATAGTCACGTAGATTTTGTGGCGTTAAATTAGAGTGTTCGGGATGCATCTGGCACCATATGGCGTGCATCCTAGCCATGTACCCTCTCTTATTTGGCTCACTTTGTGTGCGGCACGTGAGCAAATCTCTCCTCAAGCTGTCCGTCCACTCCAGGCGCACGAGACGAGAAGATGAATTTTGACTGATTCCGCCTTTTTGTGCGGGCCCATCCGAGAGACCCGCGGCACGACCAGCCTTCCTAGTTCTATTACCGTTGGGAACTAGTTAAAACCTCTTAGGGGTAGTTAGCCCGTTAACAGAGACCACCATTAAGCGCTGGTTGACTCCACGCACCAGGTACCAGAAAGTACCTGGTCTTAGCTCGGGAACCCCGGGAGCGCTACTTCCCGTGTTGTTGTAGCAACCGACCACCTAAGCAACCAGGTGTTACAACAAGCCCCTGAGGGTTTATTATTATTATTATTATTATTATAGACTTTTACGCCAACCTGGCGCTCACTACTCAGTAGGACAGTACTGGGTAACATTCACCTATACCGGCATTATGCAAGGTATTAGGCTCTGTGGAAGGGTAATGTGTATTAGGCTCTGTGGAAGGGTAATCCGTAAAAGTACCGTAGTACATTCACGGACGGGTTTGTCACATCACTCCTTATATTGTTGTTATTGCTACTTGAAACGAGGTGTTATTCGTCTATTTTGGTGTACACTGGGTCGTACGGCGAGACTTTTGTGGGAGCGTAGATGTTGGCTCAATGACAGAGGGCTGTGAAAGCCTAGTTCGTTTTCGTGTCCTCAGATGGTAGGTAGGAGTAGGGACAGAGGAAAGGGAAAGGACTGTTTGTGTTTGTGTGTGTGTTTGTGTATGTGTGTGGATGTGTCGTTCTATTTTACGTTTCTTGGTGTAGATGTTTTCTGGTTCATCAAATTGCTCTTTAAGATCGGGTGTTCCTGGAACTGCGCGTTTAGATGGTACAGAGGTTGACGGACCTTGTGTGTTATTGAATTGGGGAGGATTGTGCACCAGAGCGGTAACAGTGACAGTGCGGCAGTTGTTCGATCCCCCCTCTCCATCAGACGAATCTGGATCTGTATGTGTGTTAAGTGTTTGTCTTTCAGTGTTAGTGTATTGTGTGTTTATGTATGTGTGTTGTGTGTCTGTAAGATGAGTGTCAGTGTATTGTTCGCTCACTGTAGATGGCTCAGATGGAGTAGAAGCAGGTCTTGTGCTTTCACATATCGCAGTCGGATTCGTATTACTGAGGAACTTCCGTACTATACGACACGTGTTTATGATCACTGCCTTTTGCATAGTGACATATGTGTATTTTGGGAGACCCAAGAGGCTCAAACTATTATGTAGTGTGTGTGGAATGACCCCGGTGGCACTGAGCACTATTGGAACGATGTGGACATGTTCCATTCACCATTGTTGTTTTATTTCGGCTGCGAGGTCAGTGTATTTATCCAATTTAACTGCGTGTGTTTTTTGTAAGTAGTGTGTATTTGGAACCGCAATATCGATCAGATAGGTTGTCTTAGTGTTTTTCATTACGAAGGTGATATCTGGTCGATTATGATTTATGGTCTTATCTGTAATAATCGACCGATCCCAGTAAAGTCTACAGGAGTCATTCTCCGCTACTACTTTTGGTGTGAGCTTGTAGTATGGTGCTTTATCGATTATAAGGTGGTGTTTAACCGCTAGTTTTTGGTATATAATTTTGCCAACCTGGTCGTGACGGTGTTTGTATTCGGACTGAGCGAGCTGAGTACAGGCAGCTGTGATATGTTGGATCGTTTCGGGTTTGGAATGGCATCTCCGGCATAAGTCAGATGTTATTGACGAGTCACGAAGTATGTATTTTGAGTAATTCTTTGTATGAATTACTTGATCTTGTATAGCCAGCATGAATCCTTCAGTCTCCGGGAAAAGACCTCCTTGACTCAACCAGGCGTGCGACGCTGCTTTGTCGACGTTACTCTGGTTAAGGTCATGTGGATGTCTCCCATGTAGAGGCTTGCGCATCCATTGCTGGATTTTGTCTTCCTTCGTGACCAATGGGCAAAAACTATCTGGCATTTCTGTGTGTGAGAGGTTTAATGGTGTGTATGCCTTGTCGGCTTGGATTATTGCATTGTGTAAGTGTGATGTGTGTGTTTTGGTGTAAAAGTATTCTCGCAAGTTATGAACCTGTTTATTATGCGTGTTCCTTATGTCTATAAGACCCCGACCCCCTTCGGCTCTTGGTAGCGTCAATCGTTCTATCGCTGCTTTGGGATGATGAATTCGGTATTTGGTCATAAGAACGCGGGTCTTGATCTCGATGTTTGTCAAGTCCGTAGGCGTCCATTTGATTACCCCAAATGGGTACGTTAGCACCGGAACTGCGTAGGTGTTAATTGCTTTGATGGTTTTTTTTCCATCAAGGTGGGTGTTCAGTAATCTCCGTACACGCGTTAGGTATTGCTGCATCAGGTGTTGTTTTACAGCGCTGTGATCTATACGTTCGTCCTGATTGAATCCGAGATACCGGTACGACTCTCCCTCGTCCATGGGCTGCATAACAGACTCTGGTTCGAGTTCGAATGCGACCGCATCTCGTTTTCCTCCAGAACGACATTGTGTTCGACATTTATCGATTCCGAACTCCATACAGAGGTCTCGCGAAACCTCGTTGGAAAGTCCCAGCAGCTGCTGTAATTGATGTTTAGTAGCTGCATAGATCTTAATATCATCCATGTACATTAGATGTGAAATGGTATGGCGCGAATTCGTTTGCGTACCTACATTGTAACCGTATTTGGTTTCATTTAACAGGCGAGAAAGTGGATTCATTGCGAGACAAAACCATAATGGACTCAATGAGTCACCTTGGAATATGCCGCGTCTTACTTGAATAAGGTCGCTTGTTGTTTTTTCATTACCAATACTTAAATGTAAGGTCGTTCGCCAGTCGGACATGATCGTTCCAAGGAAGTTCACGATACTTGGGTGTATTTTGTACAACTCCAATACTCTCCGTAACCAGGAGTGCGGGACCGAATCAAATGCCTTTTTATAATCAATAAACGCTGTGTACAGGTTACGTTTTCTCCCTTTCGCTTGTTCCAGTACTACGGAGTCAATCAGAAGCTGCTCTTTGCAGCCTTGTGACCTCTTTCGACATCCCTTTTGTTCTTCTGTCAGTATGGTGTTAATCTGACAATGCTCATTGATCTTTTCTGCCAGACAGGACGTCAAAATCTTATACACTGTAGGTAAGCAGGTGATAGGCCTATAATTCGCAGGATTTTTTGTATCACTGTTTTTAGATTTCATGTATGTGATACCCTGCGTTAGGAACTTCGGTGTCAGGTTTGGTGTTCTTATAAATAGTGTAAAGTGTTCAGCGAGATACTTGTGTGTTGATGTAAAGTGTTTGAGCCAGTAGTTTTGTATGTTGTCGATGCCAGGTGCCTTCCAGTTATGCGATCTCTGTAAAGCTCTGGAGACGTCCTCTGTAGTAATGTCCGTATAGGGCATCTCCGGAAGATGTTCGTTATTCCTGCACTCTGTATCGATCCAGCTGGCTTTGTCATTATGGTCAATGGTGTTGGACCATATATTCGCCCAGAAACTATGGAGTGCGTTCTTCTCCGGTAGACCATTACTGTCAGTTACCGTGTTCGTTAGAGACTGATAAAACCGTCTCTCGTTTCTGCTGAACGCTTGGTTTTGACGTCTGCGTTCAGTACTGGTCTTATATCTTCGTAAGCGCTTCGCTAGTGCTGTTAATTTTTGGTGAAGCGTATCTCTGATCTCTGTGAGTGTTTTATTGGGTTCCTCGTATTGTGTGTGTACTGTGTGTTTGCGTAATATGTCGTGTATGTATTTGTTGAGCCGTTTGGACCTCGTACCCTGTTGGTATTGGGTGATCCTGCCGAGGTTGCATCGGATGTTGCTGATGCGTTTATTCAATCGTGTTTCCCAGGCAGGAGTTTTGTGTTCCTTCGAGTTGTACGCTACAGGTGGTGTTACATCGGACCCGTTACAACGTATAGCTGCAACGGCTCCACAATAGATAGCTGTGTGTAACTCGATAAAATTGTCACATGTTTCCAAGTGTTTAGGCAGTATTGTATTGTTTAATATCTCAACGATCTCAGCCAATCTACGTGAGGTGTGTTGTTTAGGCAACAAGTACCTATGTGTGGGGTCCGTCCCTTCAAATTCAGTAAGCGCTGTGTTAAATTCCAGTTCGATCTTTTGCAGTAGGGTGTCATTTACTGCTGTCTCATGGTGGTCAGGCTCATTCTCGACAAGTTGTTGAGTGTCGTTTTGTGTGGGGCTCTCCATTTCTGGTGGGCCGTCGTCCTGACTTTCTTCATTTTGAGCAAATTGATGTGCGACTTGTGTTTTAATGGTGTTTATGAGGGAGGAAGGGATGAGGTTATTGGTAAAAATGACACGTTTTTGGTCTGCCAGTCTCTGTTCAGTAACGCGACTTAGGTGAGGGTAGCTGTGCGCGAACTCTTGATGTAATTTTGTACGGTAACCAGTTTTGTCCGTTTCAAGTCTAGTAACTTTGAAGTATGTGCGTACGATGAATTCGTTCAGTTCATCTGTCCATTGCATACGCACACGCTTCTTACCAGCTTTAGTGGTCCCCAAAGGATGCTCCGAGGAAACACTTAAAGTCGGCTGAGCCAAAGGTGTTGGGGGCTCCGTAAGTAGGGCAGTAGCATTTTGGCTGAAGGTGTTGTTACAGCTGACAGGTGGCTGCCTAGAACCCAGCCTGTCGTCACCGCGATCTAAGCTGTCACATTCAGTGGTGACCCTGATGCGCCCGGTCGCTCCACCGGCAGCGGCATTTTTCCGAGGCTTTTCTTTTCCTAACTTCTCCATCCTAATGGGTTGTCCTTTTAGTCGCCTTTTACGACAAGCAGGACTTACTGTGGGCAAATTCTGCAAAGTGAAGCCCCCACCCACAGGGCGTTTATTATTATTATTATTATTATTATTATTATTATTATTATTATTATTATTATTATTAATTATTATTATAATATATTCCGTTTTTCAGAATATATTTATCAACTTGTTCAGAAAAGCAAATCATTGTATATTATTTTTCTGAAGATGGTTTTATTGTTGTCAGTTTTATTTCGGTTTTATGATAGGCCCAACAAGATATCATCAAACCTTTTTTTTCCCTTAAATTAATAAAAACATTAGATTTTGTAATTATGAAAGGAAGAGTAGGGCATCATTCATTTAAATTTTTTTTAAATTAGTAGTAAATTTTATGTCAAATTAAATAAATCAGTAGAAATACAACATTGTAATTGTTGTTGTAGTACTGGTTAATGAGTCCAATTGGTGAAATTCGAAGAGATGAAGCTTGTTTAGATTATTCTGGTGGCGATGTCGTGTTATATCCTTGCCATGGTTCCAAAGGTAATCAGCATTGGACCTACAATGAACAAAAGAAATTAATACGCCATGGTTCCAGTGGAAAATGTTTAGCTATAAATGAAAATAATACAAAGTTAACAATGGAGGATTGCAAAGAAAGTGTACCAAGATTACAATGGATACTTGAAAATTATGACGCCAGTAAATTAAAATGAAAATTATATGTGATTTAAAAAAGTTAATAAACGTTTTATAAAAATTGTTTTTATAATTTATCCTATTATTTAAGAAACCTTAATAAACTTAAGGCAGTATTCCTATGTGACGATTTAAAATTTTCGAATTTTTTTTAATACATATGTTTGTTAAAAGTAAGATACATTGGAAATGTGCTGTGAGAATTGTATATACCGGAATTCAAATTACTTACGAAGTTATAGCATATAGAAGGTCGTCTATTAAATAGCATATCGTCGGCCTAATTTGTTAAGCTGCTAAGTCCACTTTTGACCACAAATGACCTTTTGGTATCGTTGGAAAGAGCAAAAAATTCGCTATTATTTGATAAAATAATAAGTGAAGTAGCATATCAAAATTCTATAATAATCAGTGTCACGAAATACTGCTAAGTTCTTAACAGTATGTTATATCCTTTATAACTTTACAATAATAATATACATTTATTTAATAATTGCATTTTATTAAACAAAACATACAAAAATTAAGAATTAATAAGATGTAATAAAAATTATGTATTGCGTCCGTACGAAAGCGCGTTCCCATAGATTCAGTCTGTGTGTGCATCATGTGCAGTGTATATCGTCTAAGTGCGTGGATCGTATTCCATTTATATTAAATTTATGTAACTAATTATCCTCTATGAATATATATATATATATAACATATCACACCCCTTAGGTTTTACAAGTTGAGGCGATCCGGTGCTCTCTTAGTTCTAACCGAACGGCGAATCGGAGCGTCAGTATTTTCCCGTGGAGTCTGTTTGGGTACGATTCGGTGATTTGTAGGTGGCGCCGTAGGCATACTATCTACTTCGTTTGCCGTCGGAGTTTCTTCGACTGTAGTGGTACGTGGCGGTGAAGTTGAGACTTGAGTTCCGTTAGTATTAATTCCTTCCCTATTGGTTCTGGAATACGTAGCCGTGGTGTAGGGTTTTGTATGTATAATCGTTGGTTCACAAGTTGGGGTGACTGTACCCGCTGATTTTAATTGGTTCACGTGGCGTCAGCATAAATTTACGTTTATTGCCACGGTATAATTAAGAGCGCCGTCTTTGCTAATTATCGTACCAAAAGCCCATTTCCGATTAGGTGCGTTGTAAACTCTTGCGGCGACAACTTCTCCCGGATTAAAACTTGTGTCGAAGAAGCAAATGTTGCCCTTCTGTAATCTTTCAATTGTTTCCTTAACTGGATCCGGCCTTAGTATATCTAATTTTGAACGTATTTCTCGTCCTAAAAATAGTTTTGCAAGACTTTCTCGTGTTGTAATGTTTGGTGCCCGTCTATAGGTGAATAAAATGTATTGAGCCTTTGTTGGATGTTTCCGTTGTAAATTTGTAATGATTTGAAAGCCTGTTTTAGTGTATAGACATATATCTCGGCCTGTCCATTCGAAGCCGGATGAAATAGTGCGCATGTAATATGCTTGATATGGTATAATTTTAAAAATTTTTGGAATTCGAAACTTGTAAAAGCATAGCGTTGTCGGAAATTAAAGTTCGTGGGAATCCGTATCTTGTAAATAGTGATTCTAGGGTGCTGATTACTGTATTAGTACTGGTGTTTGGAACAATAAAAACCTCTAGCCACTTTGAGTGCGAATCAACCACCAGCAAAAATAAATGTCCCATAAATTGGCCACAAAAATCTAGATGTATCCTCTCCCATGGACTTGTTGGGTACTCCCAGAAGTGTGTTTTAACCTTATTTGGTTCCTTTGAGATTAGAAAGCAGTTTTTATAATTCTTACATATCGTTTCAATATCTTTATCGATATTGGGCCAATAAACATTTGAGCGAGCCAAAGCCTTCATTTTTACCATCCCTATATGCCCATAATGTAGTTCATTTAAAACCTGCCTTTGGTATTTTTCAGGTATGTATACCCGTATTCCCTTAAAGATACAATTATTTTGGAGAGAGTAATCGTAAGAATTGGATCCTAGAGAATGACCTAATCGGATTGGATCGGATTGAGTAGCTTTTTGCAATTCTTTAAAAGTAATAGGTAAAAAAATATATTGAGGAAAACTTTTACAATGCATTGCACAATAATCTTCCTGTAAATTCTTCTTGTTTTGACAGTATAATTTAGAACCATGTTTTTTTATTTTCCATAACAACAAAAAAATAATTTTCGAGATATTTTGACTATCGTGAATTTTTTTTTTTGAAAAACTGTCTTCCACTTCCAAAAGTTCACAACCACACGGCTACACCAATAATTTCTTTTGTGAGTTCTTAGACACCTTTTTCCAGGCCCCACGTTGGACGCCAAGTGTAGTGATGATGAATGTCTGATCTTAAAGATTATATATTTTTTCCTTTATCAATAAAAACATCCAAATTCACTACTAAATTATTTATTATTATTTTTATGTAACACAAATATGATTATGAATATTTATTATAAATTAAAAAAATACATTAAAATTTATGCGTGCGACTTGTTTCCAAAAAATATCCTGTTTTTATTTTAACAAAAGCCAAACTCTACATAGATTCCAAAAATTTAGACATGGCCTACATTAAAACTATATCTCGCTACACATTTCATTTACCATTAACAACGACATCTCTTCTTGTTATGAGGGACTATCTTTGGGCTCTGATGTCATACACGCCAATGAATCGTTTTCATCACATCAACCGCTAATTCCAAATTCATAATTTTCAATTAAAAAGATAAAATATTTATAGATTTTTTTAAAATAATTTAAATGGTTAATCATTATCCTCGAATTATACTCTATGTTATTCACAATATTTCATTACCAATAACTACATCAGTCAAATACCCAATTCTAAATCAACGAATAGGAAATGAATCCTCTTAAATAGAACTTACTTTTTATAACTTCACTAATTTATAAATAAGTTTTGGACACCAACGGATGCACTCTTATTATTTTATGTTTGTTGTGTTTGTTTTTTGTTTGTACGTTTGTTTGTTGTGTTGAGTTAGATTATTGACAATGAATAAAGTAAGGTGTAATGTTGAATCAGAGGTTCAAAATTTTCCTGTAGCAAGCGTAAATCCATCAACATCGAGTGAAGTCACTAGTGAAATTGTAGTAAAAAACGAATTTTATACAGAATTACAAAAATATTATAAAAATCAATCTAATAATACTAAAAAACCTGAATGGTCATCGGAAAGGATAAAAACAGTCATAAATTTGGTAGAAGAATTTAAGTCGGCGAAGTTACAATGTCAACCAATATCAAACCGGCAATATCATCATGCCAAAAAATATAATGTTCAGGAAGTTGGCAAAGAAAAAATACAGTAGAACCTGTTTAAGTTGGACACCCGCGGTGCAATCAAAAACTGTCCAACATAAACAGGTGTCCAACATATGCAAAATACCAAAATCATCTACGCTTAGTAATTTTAAGGTTAACACTAATTTAGAATATAATGCAAAATTAATTATTTTTAAAGTAATACATATACACACATCTACGTATCAATATTTATTGAAATAAACTATCGAATAACAATCGTAATACATACATATTATAGATATTTAAACATTATCTTTCGTAAAAAAATCACTTATCTTAGTTTGTTTGGATACAATTTTTAGGAAAATTTTGCTTTCTAATTTGCTTTGAATTTTGAATAAATCTTCTAACAGTTCGCATGGGTTTTCAGTTAAATACTTAATGGCGGTATTTATACCGTTCAAAGCTTCTTCAGGGGTTGTTGGTTTCTCCGCTACTTTCTCGCACTCGTCACTAGATTCTTCGATTTCTTGTTCCTCGTCTAGTTGTAAAACATGTTGAAGAACGTCTTGATGTGTATTGAAGACATGATCGTGTACCTCCAAGTAGGCATCGGCGGTGATCATTTCTTCAGCAGTCTGTAACTGATTTTGAAACTCTGGAGGTAATAATTTAATTGCATCGCGAAGTTCTGAATCAGGGTCTTCATTATGATCCCCTTCATTTGCTTTTGGAATACTAAAACCAGCTCCTCTAAAACACTTAACAATTGTTTCCATAGATACAGCTTGCCAAGCTTCGCTAATCCATCGAATTGCATCGAAAACCGTGACTGAGTTGATAAATTCCTTGTGGTTGTTAGAAATTTCAGATTTAGCAACTAAACACATAAGCAAACTTTTGCGGTAATAAGCTTTCATTGTTCGAATCACGCCTTGATCTACTGGCTGAATTTCCAATGTTAGATTTGGCGGTAAATAAACAAGTTTAACATTCTCGAACGATTTCATAATCTTATGACTTGTAGCATTATCTAGTATGATCACAATTTTTCCAGCAGCCTTACGCATTTGCCTGTCAATATCTGACAACCAACTTTCAAAAATATCAGTCGTCATCCATGCCCTTTTATTGTGTCGCCAAATAACGGGAAGCTCCTTACATCTCATTTGTTTAAAAGCTCGAGGACGTGCTGATTTCTCAATTACTAACGGCGTTAACTTTTCTTCGACCGAACTCGTACAAAATAGAACAGTTAACCGTTCTTTAGACAATTTACCACCTTTGCATGGATCACCTTGTGCAACATAACTTTTTTTGTCTAATAAACGCCAAAAAAGACCAGTTTCGTCTGCATTAAACCGATCTTCTGGCGCATAATCTTGCAACAGATTTTCCAGTTTTCTTTTCCACTCTTCCGCCTCTTCTAAGTCTGCTGATGCTGACTCTCCACACAAAGTTTTAAATTTAATATTATGTCGATTTAGAAAACTTTCTAACCATCCATTACTTGCTTGAAAATTAATGTCTAATTTTAAGGCTATCGCTTTTGCTTTTTCTTGCAGTAGAGGACCGGATACTGGAAGATTCGATGAACGGCACTTAACAAAAAAGTCATAAACTTTTTGATTTATTGCTTCATTACCAGTTTTACGAATTTTTCGTTTTCGTTCGGCGCTGCAATTCTTTTCGTAAGTTTTCAAAATTTCGTTTTTACACTTCAAAATATTCCCAACAGTTGATTTAGAAATTCCAAATTGGTCGGCTGCCTTTCTTAAACTAACACCATTCTCTACTAAGTCTATAACATTTTTTTCTTTTCAATGGTCAATTCTACTAAACATTTTCGCTTCGAACTCATGGTGCTAAATTTGTAACTAATAAATATTCAAGAGATCTGTACACATGAAATCACTGCTGATTATTGACTAATAACCATTGTGACTGCCGAGCTTTTATATTTTTAGGACATAACTAACACGTGTTTCGGTCACGTGTAAAAATTCAATTATTATAACTGTCATAACATAACTAACACGTGTTTCGGTCACGTGTAAAATACATGAATGTCCAACGTAAACAGGTCAAAATATCAAAAATCATTTTAAAAAACTGTCCAAATTAGACAGGTTTCCAACATATAGAGGTGTCCAACTTATAAGTATTAATATGCATTTAAAACAATGTAATTTCGCCAGGCCAATTGAAAAGTGTCCAACTTGAGCAGGTGTCCAGTATACAGAGGTGTCCAACTTGGCAGGTTTCACTGTATTAATAATGAAGCGACAGACTTGCTCCTCACCTATTAGAAAAATCGTCTCCAGTGAGGATTATTATGATCTGATTCTAAAAGCACATATATCTACAGGACATGGCGGTCGAGATAAAATTAAACATTTTTTAAAAAATGACTACGTAGTCCCAATTTTCGCAATTCAAATTTCAATTTATGTAAGAGTTGTCTAAATAAAAAGAGTTTCCCTAAATCAGGAATTGTTGTGCGTCCTTTAATAACAAATAATTTTAATAAAAGAGGACAAATTGACCTTATAGATCTTCAATCAGCGCCTGATGGTGACTTTAAGTGGCTGTTAAATTATCAAGATCATTTGACAAAATTTTGTTTTTTGAGGCCATTAAAGTCCAAACGAGCTTCAGACGTGGCGGTAGAATTGTTCAAAATTTTGTTAGAAGTGGGCTGCCCTCATATTTTACAAAGCGACAATGGACGTGAATTCACCGCAGATATAATTAAGGAGCTAATGAGCTTGTGGCCTAGCTGCAAAATAGTTAATGGACGGCCGCGGCATCCACAAAGCCAAGGAAGCGTGGAGGGTTGCAATCAAGATGTTGAAACATGTTGCGTGCCTGGATGAGGGACAATAATTCCATAAATTGGTCTATTGGTTGTTATTTTGTACAATTTCAAAAAAATTCATCATTTCACCGTACAATAGGAAGGACTCCCTATAAAGCTCTGTTTGGCCAAAATCCGATGGCAGGTTTATTATCGTCCAGTAATTTGTCTGATAATATAATCTCCAATTTAAATAATGAAGAAGACCTAGAAAATATGTTCCGACTAAATAATGATGAAACTGAAATCCAGACGAAGCATGACAGTGGAAATTCAAACAGCGGTAAGATTTTTTTTTTAATTCTGTCAAATATGAGATAAACAATTTAAAATTATTATATAATAACATTTCATTTTTGATTACAGGTTCGAATACGTCCAACAATATACTAGAAGATATAAATCTTAATTTACCTACTAACGTTCCTGAACAATCAAATGTTACATGTAATGAATGTAATAAAATAATGGTGTATCAAGTGGAATGTAATAAAATAGTGGTGTATCAAGTGGTGTATCAAGTGGAGATGAAGGTAACAGCTCACAGATCCTATGTGATTTTTGTGTGCGTGAAAACTCTATTAGAATCGAACGATTAAAATCCCACGAGAATTTGAAACGGGCAGCCGAAAATATGACAGTTACTGCGGCGAAAAAATTCAAAGAAATTCAATAGTATTAGTTGAAGTGCCCAAAGTTGACCGTGGACCTATGGACAGCAAGAACGTCGTTGATAGAGTTATAGAAAAACAAAATGAACTCTACCGAATAGGTACCCCAGTTGGAGTTATTAAGGACTGGTTACCAAGAAATGCCATTCAACCCTCACAATGAGCAAAATTCATTGAGGAAATTCCTGACGTAACTTTGCCACTAAGATGTATAGCGTCAAAATCGTCAGTGTTTGGTGGTCAAGGATTTAAACAGTGCAGTTGTAGGTTGTCTAAAGTTCAATGTAAAACAAATAAATGCGCTTGCAAGAAAGCTAATGTAATTCTAGGTGCCATAATTCATTCAATTGCAAAAATAAGTAATTTTTTTTTTTAAATTAAATTTTATAAAAACAATTTTATACCTACTTAAATATTATTATTAGCATTGATATTATAACAGATGTTTTTTTTAAAGTATGTTATTTTTTAGATTCACCATTTTTTAAGTATTTTTTGTTAAATATTTTTTTATGACCAAGAGAGGCAAAAATTATCAAAAATAAATTCTTTAAAAATTACTTGTCTTTATTCTGTTTTTATTGCCATGTTTTCATATTTGAAAAATTACAAAACTAAACTAGAGATGTGCCAAATGTAACGTAACAGTTACTTTGTAACTGTTTCAAAAATGTAACCGTTCCAAAATGGAACAGTTGCAAACAACATACTGTTACACAGTTACAAATTGTTTTTCAGTTCCAAACAGCTACTGCAGCGTTTAGTACAAATGTAACTACTAAGGCCAATGGTTACTATATTACAAAATGTTATCTTGTTACTTATATAAATCTGTTTTGTACAATGTTATGCCATTGTGTACATTTTGTAGGTACTCAATTACTCATAAAATCATACCCGCTTGCATAAAATTGTAACTATTTGAAACAAATTTGACTTTCGCACAAAGAAAATATGTATTAAGGGAGAAATTGATGTCATAAATCATTAAAACTAATAAAATATAAAAAAGGTTTTCTAAAAATAAGATTGTTTTTTAAATATTTAACAGATGTCCGCCAAAAATTTCCAAAATTTATAATTTTTAGAACTGTCACGTATTATTTACAAAATTACCCTACACATTTAGATTTAAAAATTATATGAACGGTTTATTGCCTTCCTAGATTTTAAATAAAACCCAAACATTTTTTTCTAAACTTCTTATTTTAAAATTGTAATCAGTAATCACATTCTCCAAGAAGTTGATTATTGCTATATGATTATTGTTATCCAAAAATTTATTCAGTGCAAAGAATATTTTATGGAGTGAAGTGTGCTTAAGTGTGTAAAACTCTAAAAGTGTAATTTGTGTATATTAGTGTCGTTTTTATTTAGATTTTTTATTAATTAAACTCTTCTTATTAAAGAATGAGTTGAAAATTTAAATCGAGTTTTATCTGGAAGTATCTTAACCAGATTCAAGGGGAAAATCATGAAGCCAAATTTGTAGCTTGTATACGGAACGGTTACGGAATATTGGAACGGTTACTTGTAATCGATATTGAAATGGTTACTTGTAGCCGATATTAAAACAGTTACTTGTAACAGTTGTAACAAATATTGAAATAGTTACTGTGGTTACTTGTAACAGATATTGGAACAGTTACTTGTAGCTGTTACTTTTATGTAACTGTTACGGTTGTAACGGTTACACAAAAATCACTGTTTGGTACATCTCTAAACTAAACCTTGATCCAGCTAAAACTTCCAATCGTACCAGTGCCCGCATTTGCACTATACTTAAACAAAATCCTAACTGAAGTGCATCATAATTTCGTTTTGAAAAAAATAAAATGAAGTAGTAGTTTTGGACAAGAAATATTTAATACGTGTTTTGGTTATTATACAGTAAAATTAATTTATAGTTTTAAAATCAATGCGAACACTAATGCGGCTGATGATCCTGACTAGACCGAACCTTTATCCAGATTTCTGTGTTAAATTCAATAATAATAAAAATTTTGAACATGGTGTGGTGGTCGTTTAACGTAGCAGATGAAACTTATTATATTTTAAACAGTTTTCTTTCGTTCAAATGATTGATTATTATCGGGAATCTTTCGTATTCATATTCCACAGAATCGTTTAGTCGGGATACGCACTATGCCACCAGTTATTCCAAAGCATATAAGCGTCAGTACTGAATCGAATTGAAATCGCTTGTGTAGTTTTGATGTGACGGAACAATTTATTAGGTTTCCCATGGGAACCTATAATCGGAATAAAAATTTCCTGTTTGTTATTCCGAAACATAAAAGTATTCATATCAAATTTGACTGAAATCGAATCAGTAATTTTGACATTAATTAGTTTCATATTCATATCCCTTAGGAATCTTCAATCGGGATACAAACTATCCCAGCAGTTATTCTAAATATATAAATATCCACATTAAATTTAATTGAAATTTGTTCAATAGTTCTGACGTGACTGAATAATTTATTTTGTTTCCTGGAGGAATCCTTAATCAGGATGAAATTTTCCTATGTGTTGTTCCATAAGGAATAAGTATCCATCCCATGCTAAAACTGAATGAAATCGTCTCAATAATTTTGGCCTGACTGAATAATTTATTTGGTTTCCCATGGAAATCTATAATTGGGATAAACATTTTCTGGTTAAAAGCATATAAGTATTCATATCAAATTTGATTGAAATCGGTTTTGTAGTTTTGATCCCACTTAGTTTCGTATTCATATCTTGTAGGAACCTTCAACCAGGATACAAATTATCCTGTTAATTATTCTAAACCATATAAGTATCACTACAAAATTTTATTGAAATAGATTTAGTAGTGAAGACATTATTTATAGTATTCACATTCGACGGAAGCTTTTAAACGGAATAAAAATTTCTTATCGGTTACTCCAAAGCATATGTATGTAAATATCTAAAGTTTACTTTTACAATACATATTTTCCTGCAAGCTAATTTAGTTATATTGTCAAAAAGTATTACACTTCACAATTTCTCTAAATGAGTCTAGCAAAATTATAATAACACTAAAATTTACTAGGTGTATTGTAAGAGACAACATTAGTTGACAATATTTGGTTTTTTTTATAATTTGACTAGAGTTATTATAATAAAACGGTTTTGACAAGCTGCAACATATATCTATATATATATATATATATATATATATATATATATATATATATATATATATATATATATATATATATATATATATATATATATATATATATATATATATATATATGTTATTAAAGCTAAATGTTCGATCTATGAAAGCAAGACACACACTTTATTTCAAAAAAATTTCGGTACTTAGTGGCACTACTTTAAAGTAAAAACAAGTTTCAATCTTTTGTTTCGACCATTTTTCTGTATAAATAGTATTATCCTGCACGGAAAAAATTTTGAATCCCAACATTAAGAAGTAGGTACTTAAAACTTTTAAAGAATTTTCAAAACCATTATTGTACCATTTTTGACTGAGATACGGCCCCCTGAAGATAGGGCAACAATTTTTAAAATTCTTTGCGACCCTCTATCTTTTTTGCTGAGTATATTATAACGATTTCCTCACAGTTCATAAAATTAACGTGTATTTTTCTGTTTGCTTGCCTTACTAAAACACAAATCGATTTTGATAATAATTGACGGAAATATAATATGTCTCTCATAAATTGTTACAATTTTAAATAACTGTACGTTATACACCAAGGGACTACAATGTGACTTTTAATCCCGAGTATATAGTTTGTTGTTAGAGGGCCTATAAAGACCTAAGGGCAGCAATGCACCCTAAAGATAAAAAACCTTTAGTCTCGTAGTCTATGTATTATTTTTTACAATTCCAGATAATTTAAAATTATAAAATTTAAGAAGAAATTATTTAAATGTCATTCAAACTATATGAAATAAAATTCCATCAAGTACACTTTGGATAAATCAATCAAACTGTACAATACAATATAACTGTTTGTCTTTATCTACAAGTTTGAATTTAATTATTATTTTAAATTATGTAGCAATGCTATGTACTTAACTAAAATTAAATTTCGCTTGCTGGTTGGTAAAGCTCTGTAAATTGGTTGATTGACTTAAAAGCCGGAGCAAAAGTTTTTTAGTACCTTGGGACTACAAGTAACACTTTTCTCTCTGTTATGAAAGACTAAATCATGAATTTTAGTGCCCGAATCACACAAAATATGTATTTTCGCTTGCTGGCTGGTGAAGTTCTGTAAATTAGTTGTGGTGCGACCACACTTATAACGGGCTTAAATTTTGTTCACTACTTATGGCATAGATGGCTGGACTAGTAAAAATATTCGAAATATTCAAACTATAAGGAACTACATAAATTATTGTATGGGTGGGGGTTTAAAACTATAAAAGCGATGTTGTGATTAAAAATTTAAGCGATGTTGTGTGGCAGGTTGCCACACGACACGATAAAGAATGGTACACAAAATAAGTTGTTTTTGCGACATAATTACATACAAAAGCAAATATAACATCGATTGTATGGTTAAAGTATAAAAAAAAACAGTTTCAATTTCAAAAACCTGTACCAGTATAATTCATGCAATTAAAAATACGTATTTTTATATTCATTTCTATGCTTTATTAGTGAATAAAGTTGTGTTATTATAAATGAAGAGAACACGTGGAAGATTTATTTGTTGATAACCATACAATATTCAATTAAATTTTCACTACAGTCCGCTACAAGTAATTCAAAGTTACAAGAAAAAATTGAAGGAACCAGCGTCATATTTGCAAATTATACAAGTTGATTGACTCAAAAGTGGGAGCAAAGTAAAAGTGTTACGTTTAGTTCCTTGCGACTAAAAGTAACACTTTTCTCTCTATTATGAAAGACTAAATAATGAATTATAGTGCCTGAATTGCACAAAATTTGTTTCAGTTCTAAATTTCAATTTCAACAGCATTCATTACTTACCTCGAAATCCTGCTAAATATCAAGAAAAATTTGTAATCTACAAAAGATAAACAGCTAAGTCCCAAAAGTGGTAATAAAATGTAATATTCTACATAATTTCACGATATTTTTAAATTCAGAATAACTAAAAATCATAACTAATACAGCGGAATCCTAAAAATTATAATTAATATAAAAATAAAATGAAAATCAGTTTCTTCTTCCTCCTGTAAAATTAAGCAAAATGGACATAGCAGCTTAACAACTTAGGCCGACGATATAGTGTTAACGCTCCAAGAACATGATCCTGCGGAAGAGTTATTCTATGAATCAGGTACAGCTAAGGTGGGTAAGTATCAAGAAATGGAGTATATTGATCCCTAACAATACTGGAGTGCATAATATTTTTGAGGGGGGGGCAAAAATTTTACTGTTTTGTGGAAAATATATACATCTGTTCTGACCTAGATATACACATACCTACTTATAAAATAAAATGCGAATAGCAATAAAATTGACTTTAAAAATAAAATTTAAAAAATTTTCTCGTTTATGACTAATGCAAAAAAACAGTAGCCTCCTAGTTCAAAATATTGTATACTCCGACTCTATTAGGGTGTCTACACAATCAATGAAATAAGGAATAAGAAATAAGGAATAAGAAGTATGCCATCTAGTGAAATTGAGTGGAACTTTAACGTAACTGCTCATAGATATGAATATGTAGGTACTTTTGTACGTCAAAATTCGTGATTTTTTTCACTTTAGTGACAAAAAGTCATCAGGAACGTTATTTTTTCATGAATTTTGATGTACAAAAATACCTAAATACCACGGAGGTGGGGTGGAGATGGCATACAGTTTATGTGAATATTACAGAAATGAAGCCTACACACATACTCACACGCATTAACACACATGTAAAATAAAACGAGATGCAGATATTTTGTCAATGCAAACAACACACACACTACTAAAAAACTGACAGTAGGAGCACCAGTGTTTGGCTTCAGATCATCTAACAAAATGACTAGTCCACCTACGTCATTGCTAAATACATATACCTATGGGCAGTTACGTTAAAGTTCCATTCAACGTCACTAGATGGCATACTTCTTATTGCTTATTCCTTATTTCATTGATTGTGTATGACCCATTAGGGATCATTTTGTCTGAAGTCTAGTAAGTATATATTTTTTATGAAAATATTTTTTTCGTAATCATGATATATTTTATAAAAAATTTGTTACTAAAACTTTAAACACATTTTCCTAGAAACTACATTTTTTCGACTGGTGGGCAGTAGAGATGAAATTTTAATAATGCCATCTCAAACATGCATGTACATATTATAATTATGAAATCAGTATTAAGGGTTACCAGTGGGCTATAATTTTAATACGTTCTACACTATAGTGACTATCGTCCAAACTAGAATCATTTATTTTTAATAATAATTTCTTATTTATTTCTCGATTTTCAATGAAAAAGATCACAATTTTTGAAATTTTTTTTGAAATCCGCCATTTTATTATTTATTAATATAAATGTTTAATCCTAGTTCGGACGATAGATACAAATCAATAAAAAAGAATATGGTTGATTTTTTCATTTCAGGTTATTACAAATGGAAATCTACTGCCCACAACCCACTTATGTTTTTTTTGAGGAGTCCACTTTGACCCCAGAAAACATAAACAAGGCATTATAAAATAGAGTAAGAAAAATTTTTTTTTCGTGCAATCTTAAATGCAGATAGTAACATAAAAAAAATTGAAAAGATTGTGTTTTATTTTGATACAGAAAAAAATCCTAAAATAAGTTTAAAATTCTACGCATTACACAGGAATTCACCTTAATGGACGCCTCCGGATAAGATAGGTGAATCTGCCTAAGGTCCAACCTGGGTTGGGAGTGCCATGGTAAGGTTCGCCCTTGCACATGTATTCCATAGCTGCAATATTAGGTCAAGCTAGCTTTGCGTTTTCGAGTTGTACCAAAATGTCCAATTTTGGACCTTCCCCGATTTTCCACTTTCCTTCCCCCCAAGTGCATAAGTATTATATATTGTATGCATGTAGGGTTCTAAGAGCTCTATAAGACAGTGCATACATCTCTCCAAAACACGGTGTTTAGAAGAAGATATTTTCAAAACTTTCTAAATGACCTATAAAAACACACAAAACGCGACCTTGGACCAAAATGAGACATAGATTTTTAAAATCTACGCTTTTGAATTAGTAAATATATGCCTAAAAATATTTCGCAAAATTGGGCCAAATAAGGCTAATTTAAGGCTTTGAATACAAGGGGCTCTAGTGACACTTGGTGTTCCAGTCGCCTTATTTGGCCCAATTTTGCGAAATATTTTTAGACATGTATTTACTAATTCAAAGGCGTAGATTTCAAAAATCTATGTCTCATTTTGCTCCAAGGTCGCGTTTTGGGTGTTTTTATAGGTCATTTAGAAATTTTTGCAAATATCTTCTTCTAAACACCGTGTTTTGGAGAGCTGTATGCACTGGCTTATGGAGCTCTTAGAACCCTACATGCATATATAAAATACTTATGCACTTGGAGTGAAGGAAAGTGAAAAATCGGGAATCATTCTAAATGAATTCTATAAAAACTAAATGAATTCTATTTATATCTAAAACTAGCTGTGGCCCGTGGTTTCACCCACGTAAAATTATCTTAATTATTGATCAAATGATTAGATCAATTTTAAATTAGATATTCGGAAATAATTCCTGGTTCCGCTCGTCAAACGACTCTAAAGTAGCAATAATAGGTTGATTATTAATTTCTTTTTCGATACATTCATCAGGTATTCCTAACGTGGATATTACATAAGTAACATTTTCTGAATAATATTCATTTTTATCACTGGAAGTAATTAAAATTCTATCCTTGTTTTCTGCTTTACAATTATTTTTTAATTTTAGGGTGCCTAATCCTTTTAAAATTTTTGTATCGGTTTATGCATTATTACAATTTATATTGAAAAATATATCATTTGTTAATAAATACATACATACATACAGTCAAGTGTTACTATTTAATTTTTCAAAAACATTAGTTTCAGCGTTTATTGTTTGAAATTGGCATTCATTTTATTATAAAATAGCAATCCTTCACATTTATCAGCGTTAGCATTATAAATTGTACCTATTTCTTCAAATATATATATATATATATATATATATATATATATATATATATATATATATATATATAATATATATACTATTGATTATTTCTACATTATTTAATTCATTAAACAAACTATATGGGTTTGTGCTCAATTCGTGTAATAAATACTTATAACTTACTTATACTTATGTAAATAGTAAAATCTTTATTTGGTACCCATAGTTTGTTTATTGTGTACAATACATATTTATCCTTATTACATATAGGTATTTCTGATATTATTCTAAGGTTATTATCTACATATATATATATATATATATATATATATATATATATATATATATATATATATATATATATATATATATATATATATATATATAAAAGAAAGTGGTGTTAGTTACACTACTTATAACTCAAGATCGGATGAACCGATTTGGCTGAAAATTGGTGGAGAGGTAGCTTAGAACCAGGAGACGGACATAGGACTTTTTATCCCGTTCAAACGCGTTTCCGTGAAGTCAGTATAAAACGTGGTATAATAAAAACGCATATGACATAAATCTGAAAATATACATACATACGTATGTTTGTTATTGATTTTTGTTTCCATAGTTTCAAAGTATGCATTGGCAAAAATTTAAACATCTTTTACTACTGACATATTAATAAAAAATTACTAACAAATTAATAAAAATTTTACTATTTATTTAAATAAATGAATTTAGCGAGCGGAGCGAAGCATTACCTGGAATTAACCTTTTAGAGAATTTTGAAATGTTTAGCGAGCGAAGTGAAGCACTTTATAGGCGAATCGTATGGCGAGCGGAGCGAAGCATTACATGGAATTAACCTTTTATAGAATTTTGAACTGTTTAGCGAGCGAAGCGAAGCACTTTATTCTCTCGCCTATTCTCAATCCCATATGACTTAAAATTGGCTAAACTATTTTCAGCTTTATTAGCAAATCGTATGGCGAGCGGAGCGAAGCATTACATTGAATTAAGCTTTTATAGAATTTTGAACTGCTTAGCGAGCGAAGCGAAGCACTTTATTCTCGCGCCTATTCTCAATCCCGTATGATTTAATCAAAATGATAAGGATTGTATCAAAATGATAAGAAAAAATTAATTCAATTAATTATAACTACTGAGCCACAGCAACGCGTGGTCGGGTCAGCTAGTTTATAATAAAAGGTTTTGGTTTATAATGTTCCATTATTGATACTTGATTAATATCTAAAGGTAATTTGTAATATTTTGATATGTTTACTAATTTTTTATTACTCATGCGGGAGAAGTACTAACTTGGCGCACACATTTCTGTACGCAAAATAGCTGTTTGCCCACTGTACTCTTCCCGCATACTTTTTTGCGTGTGGAAAGTAACTTTCCACACACAAATTGACAATAAAACACGCAAAATTTAATCAAAACACGCAAAGCCGCCTCTTGATTTTTCATTTAATAAATATTTCGTAATTTTTTCTATAGAAACCACCAACAAAGTAATTTAAACGATAATTAATTCAGGAAAAAAAAACGAACACTTAAAAATGTTATTTTTAAAAGTAATAAAAATGTCAAAAATAGTGATAATAATAGAAAAAAGTATGTGAAATTCGTAATAAAAATAGTATATACAACTCGTGCGGGATTGTCGATAGTAGAAGAGCTGTAACAGTTCAGGAGCACAGTAAAACCCCAATTATCCGGACTACTTTTTGACGGTGTTAAGAACCGTGTAGTTTGGGGTCCTACTGTACCTAGTATGTCGATTGACTTTTGACCCGGCACGTATCGAGTACATGTATTTAAAATTTGTTGTTGACATTTGACCCCCTTACATTATACATTATTTACCCCCTTACAGTATACATTATTGTAAACATATCTAAACGTATGTATATTGGATATTCGTAGATGTGTTTTGTTTGGAAATGTGAATGTATAAAAATGGACAATATTATTGTATAAATTTCATAATTATTTTAAATTTTATAAAAAATTTTAAATTTTGTGAAGGTTAATTTTTTGGGGGAGACACTGTCTCCCTTGTCTACTCTCACGCGTCGTCACTGGTGTATATTTAATGTTTTAATGAATGTTTTCATATACAGGGTGAATCATTGTAAATATCATTAGATTTTTTTTTTCAATACTTTTATAAGTTAACGAAAGAAACTTCTTGCTGTAAAAAATAGGGGAATTCAGGGTAACAATTAAATAAAACGCACATAATTTTTTTTTTTAAATTTTATTTATAGGATATGTATACAGAAAAATAAAATTGCTTAAATCTATATATTACTTAAAATCGATTTATTTTCCATATAAAAATTTTTTAAAAGAATACAATTTTCTAAAGAACAAATTTTATCTGAATGAAGTATACAACGTCTCGAATAATATTCATCTCGTAGAATGGAAATCTTCGGTACATCGAATATTTCTTCTAAATTCAAAATCCACGGCTGGTGTTCGGTATCATCAAACAGATTTGAAATCCATTTCTTCTTTTCACCACCCTTGACGTATATGACATCATACTTCTTTAATACAGGTTTCAGTATGGTATGAAGTTTTTTGTATGGAATAAATCCATACGACCAAGGTATCCCATACCAATTTCGGCACAGTCAACGGGCAACTCGTTGAAATTTCTTCGGCAACTCGTTGAAATCAAACGGTGCTTCGAATATGAAATGTAATATGTCATCTGAATTTTCCGCAGCAATACCAACTTCTTTAAAATAAAATTCGATGTTAGCTCCTTGATAGCCTTGTATGTTAAGAAACGCCATTTTTTACCACCACCGTAGAACTGAATTTATTCACAAATTCCACAACTTTATATAGAATAATTAAAAGTGGTGGGGATAGTTAGTTAATTTGTGGAATGTATTCGAAAATGGCTACTGATAGCTATTACTAGTTTACAATCAAATTATAAACTGTTAATAATATTTAGCACATTGGTGAGTACCAAGTTCTTTTCACTTTAAGACCTAGTGATTTAAGGAATGCTAAATTTTCGGGTGAAATGTGTTGTTGCTTAAACGTTTTATGTTTAATCATCTTAGGTTTCGAAAGTCCTTTGCTAGGTTGTCTAGCGGTGAACTGCGCTGAATTGTAAATTAACATGGTTCCAAAATGTAATTGTTTTACGACAAAAGTATAATTTTCAGCGAAAGAGATGTTAACTCTTTGACAACCACCGGTAAATAGATAATATTTTGTGTAAGTTCAACTATTTTATACCCTTTAACCATGATAAGGTCTATGAGCTGGAGTATAACTCAGCAAATTATATAGCGATGGTGACGTAACACACAAATGCGGTGGTTGTGTGGCGGTTGTGGTGTTTGTGTGGTGGTGGCGGTGGTGTTTGTGTGGCGGTTGTGGCGGTGACGGTGTTTGTGTGGCGGTTGTGTGGTGGCGGGGTAGCAGCGGTGTTTGCGACTGAAATGAACAACTTTATCATTAATTCAATCGAAGCAGCTATACAATTCGTTTACTAGTATTCATAAAAATTAAAATTACATACAAATTTTCTTTCTTATTCTCAATATACAGAGTGTATACATAAATTATTTTTAATATACAGAGGTTATACATATGTACATACTGAATTATTTCAGATAATTTTCGTTTGATATAGAAAGAGTTTTGTGCTACAGTCAAATTCAAAAATGTTGTGCACCATAAGAAGTAATATTTTTTGTAACTTGTTAAAATTTCAAGAACTTTTGTTATTTAACTAAAAAATTGATCACTGTAGGTTAAATGTTAAAGTATTAAAACTGATAAAAATAATTTCTTGCTTGAGGCCTACAATGGGTGATATTTTTTACTAAACAATTTTTTAACTCATTAATATTCCATGACGTCATCTTTCTTATATCAAAAAAACTCCTTATATGAGTCATATGATCATAATTCAGCTAAAACAAACATTTAATTATTGGTTGTTTGTTTATTTTAAAACTGATAAAAATTCCTGGAATTTTCCAAGGTTAAATATACAAAAAATCCCCGGAGGTACAAGTTAACACTCGAATTTCGGCAGTACAGTAGCGGTCAGAAATCTGGACCCCGGAGTCTGATTTTAAAATCTAGCGCTTGATACAGTGCGCCCCCGACAAAATTTATCGTTAGCGACCGCACCCAATTTAAAATGACGCAATTAAGTGAGATTAAAGGCGAAGGTTTGCACGTACACATAAAAAACAAGTACAGTACGCTTCAAAAAGTGATCGGATACCTTTTTTAGTTAGGGGGTCTGCACTTTTGACACGGCAGTGTACCAAAAATTTAAGTACAGTACGGCGTCAAAAGTTTGGGGTGACCCCTTGGGTTAGGGTAATCCCACATTTTTGACGTGATAGTGTACCTTTCGTTTAAGATGACTCAATTAAGTGAGATTAAAGGCTAGGGCTTGGATGTACACACAAAAAATAAGTACAGTGCGCTTCAAATAGTGATCGGATACCTTTTTCAGTTGGGGGGTCCGCACTTTTGACACCGCAGTGTACCAAAAATTGAAGTACAGTACGGTGTCAAAAGTTTGGGGCCACCCCGAGTCAGGGTATTCCCCACATTTTTGACGCGGTAGTGTACCCCATCTATCAAATTGTAACCTAAAATTCAGTCTGCGCATGCGTTAGGTTTGCATTCAAAAACTACGGCGGGTAATGGGTTAACAAAAAACCAAATTGTGACGACTAAATAGTGATGACGCATAATGGGTTAACTTGAATTTATTTTGTCGAAGTGATGACTCATGACTTTCAAGGCCAACAGTATGAGCGCGTGTGGGGGTCAAATGTCAACAACAAATTTTAAATACATGTACTCGATACGTGCCGGGTCAAAAATCAATCGACATACTAGGTACAGTAGGACCCCAAACTACACGGTTCTTAACACCGTCAAAAAGTAGTCCGGATAATTGGGGTTTTACTGTGCTCCTGAACTGTTACAGCTCTCCTACTGTCGATTGCCCCACTCAAGCGGATGAGCGCACGAACGTAGTGAGCAACTACAATACAACTTCGCTTTCGTGGGCAATCGACAATTTCCCGCACTTATTGCACAATATATTATTTCCTTAAATAATTTGGGTGGTAACATGTTATAATTTACTACATCATATTGGATTAGATTATAATCGCTTAAATAACTATCGATTATTTCCATTGTCCATAGCATCTCTTATATAATTAGTTTGCTCTAATGCTAGAATATGTACTCTTAAGCGGTTAATAGACTGTGTGTTTTTGTTAATTTGTTCAATAATTTTCCCTAAATTTTCTTGTAATTTTTCGTCGGTGTTATGCAAGTTTTCAGCAATGTGTTTAAGTTTTCTGTAACTGCATCTATTTTATCGGCCTGATTTTTGAATATAGTATCTTCCGTTTTCTTGCTATTTATTAAATCTTGTAGAGTTGCGTCGTAGAATTTCTTATCGTCAGCATTAGGTATTCGGAAATACCCATTTAATTGGGTAAGATACAGCGTCTAGAATTCCTCTTTTCCGTCTTTGCATAATGATGTATTGATCTATTATTTGTACCTTTTTGTGAATTTTTACTAAACGATAAATTAAATTTGTGTTGTCTTTTTGGCAGTAAGCGTCCAGTGATGATGTGTCTGTGTCGGCCTTAGTTGTACACATATTAGCTAGTTGTGTTACATGTTTATTAATATTACGGTAATAATTTTTTATTACTCATGCGGGAGAAGTACTAACTTGGCGCACACATTTCTGTACGCAAAATAGCTGTTTGCCCACTGTACTCTTCCCGCATACTTTTTTGCGTGTGGAAAGTAACTTTTCACACGCAAATTGACAATAAAACACGCAAAATTTAATCAAAACACGCAAAGCCGCTGTTGAATTGAATTTCTTGCCAATATTTGTTGAGTAATAACGAAAAAATAAATAAATGTGGACTGTAACTTTTAACTGATTTTATTGATTAAATAATTAAGTAGAAATTTAGTGTACAAAATATTTAAGATTAATTTTGATTGACGGTGATGTTGCTTGTTCTCTGTCCACACACGAAGTCATCTCGTCTTGGTTGATACGATCCGTAACACAGCAGCATACACAAAAAGATGAAAAATGAAGTAGATGGGGATAGCATATCGCCCGCTAATGAGCTACTGCCATCTACATACTAGGATGTTTTGTGTTTGAAAATTTAAGTTATAAAATACGTCCAACAGCCGCCTCTTAATTTTTTATTTAATAAACATTTCATGATTATTTCTACGAAAATTATTCTTAAATAAAATATTATTTTTAAAAGTAATAAAAATGTCAAAAATAGTGATAATAATAGAAAAAAGTATGTGAAATTCGTAATGAAAATAGTATGTGCAACTCGTGCGGGATTGTCGATTACCCCACTCAAGCGAATGAGCACACGAACGTAGTGGGTGCGCTTAATTTCCCTTTCGTGGGCAATCGACAATTTCCCGCACTTATTGCACAATATACTAATATATAGTTGTCAGGTTGTATGTTATTAGTATTGATATATGCTTAAGGCATACTTCTGCTGTTCCTACGGGATTAAATATTAGTCCCGATCCTTTATCTATGGTCCTTATTTCGTACGTTCTGTCTAATTGTTGACTGTTTTGTGTAAATAACAGTAGTATCAGAATCTTCATGATTGTCATTCTGAAACAATGTATTTCCTAAGTAAATTTAAATGGTATGTTCTTTTTTCATTTTCCGATATTGGTAAAGTAGTGTTATTTGGAGCTAATTGTGTAATTTTAAATGGGCCTATGTTTTGTCTGCTTAATTTTCCTTATTTGGTATCTATTTGTACTAATACATAGTCTCTCCTATTTTAAATTCTGTCTCTTTTATTTTTGTGTCGTAATAATGTTTACTTCTTTGTTTTGATCTTTCTAGATTTGTTTTGATCTTTCTAGATTTGTTTCTCACAACATCTTGTTGTGAGTTTACATAACTTCGTAAATATTCAACAGTATTAAAGTTTGTTTTTTTGACAGATCCTTTCGTTTGAGGGTGATATGGTGTTGAAGTTTTATGCTTTATTTTTAGTAATTTATTTGCTTCGTTCATTGTTTCGTTTATAAATTCTCCTCCTTGGTCTGTAAGTATTACATTAGGAAATCCAAACAGAAATGCGTATTTTAAGAATTTTATAGCTACTTTTCCGGCTGACTTATTTGGTAAAGCATAGAGTTGAATAAACTTTATCAATTCGTCACGAATTGTAAGTATGTATTTATTTTTATTCTTGGTTTCGTTTAATGATCCTATTATGTCCATTTCTAGTATTTCATTGAAATTTTTAGCTGAGGTTGTTATGACCATCGGCAGTTTAGCGGCAGTGATTCAAAGTTGTATGTAGGTTACTGAGATTTCTCAGTATTTGTTCTTTATGGTTTGCTTCGTTGTAATACTGTTTATATACATAAAGTATGATTTTCTGGTGCTCTAATATTTTGTTTTGTATTGTCCTAATTGTTCCAACTTTTAAATTTTTGAGATTCCTTTTTAACACGTATTTTTGTAAATACAAATAACTTTCGTTCTGATCATTTTGATCACATGTTATTTTAATTAGTACATTTGTTTCTAATTCAGGTGGAATATCAGTATTGATACGTTCCATTTGATTCTCATTAACTTGTTGATTTTGTTCCTCTGAACCTTATTATCATTGGTTCTGGGCTGTTCCGCTTCTCTTCATTTGATTTTCATATTTCTTATTGTTCTGTGGTATCAGTTTGTTCTTCGTCTGAACTTTCTAATTCGACAATTTCTTGTCCATTTTGTAACACAGTTTTTTTGTTTTCCTATATCGAGGTTATTTTCAGGTATTGCACTATCTGATATTATGCCAAAGTTGTTCGGGTATAAATAATTTAAAATCTTCAATAATATTCGCCTTTGTTTTCCTTTTGTGAGAAAATCTATACACAAAATTTTGTTTACGGCGTATTCGTTCCTTAATTTTCCCAATTGTTTAAAGAATGTGGGCATATCGATTCCCTTCTTTGTTTCGCAAGTGAGTATCATTATAAATTCATTATTTTGATCTGGGTGAATTAAAATTGGGCTTGTAATTAATATCTCCTTTATTTTATTAAATGCTTCATCGCATTGTGATGTCCAGTTCAATTTTGTACCTTTGGTTAACAATGTAGTTAAAGGTTTAGTAATTTTAGAATAGTTTTTCCCAAATTTTCTATAATATCCCGCCAATCCTAGGAACTGTCGTAGTTCTTTAACGTTCTTTGGTTGTGGTGCTTACTGAATTGCTTGATCCTTTTTATTATTGGGCGTAATTCCATCTATGGATACAGTATGTCCCAAATATTCTGTTTTATCTTTTAAAAATTCGCATTTGTCCAATTGAATCTTAAGTCCGGTTTCCTGAATGATATTGAATATCTATCTAAGTTTTCTAAATGATCCTGTAGTGATTTACCGAATATGATTATGTCGTCCAAGTAGACTAAACAACTTTTCCCTATTTCTTTCTTTAATATTTTGTTCATCATATTTTGGAAGGTTGCTGTGGGGCGTTAATCAATCCGAATGACATTCTAACAATTTCGTAATTCTCCCTATTTACAGAGAATGCTGTTTTTGGTATATCCTTTTCTCTTATTTGTATTTGGTGATAACCACTGTCTAAATTTAATGTCGTGAAGTATTTATTATCCTTCAACATAGTTAATATCTCATTTATGTTTGGTATCGTTTTTTCGTTAAGTTTTCTATAATTGATTACCATTCTCCACTTTTGTTGATCGCTAGCATCCAGTTTTTTCTTTACTATCTAGACTCAGCAATTGTATGGACTTTCACTTTCTCTAATTACATTGTTTCTCAATACTTCATTTACTTGTTTTTCGGCTCCCTCTTGGTGAATTTTTGGTAACGGATAAATTTTATTTTTAATTGGTTCGTCATCTGTTGTTTCAATCTTGTGTTCGTATTCTTTGGCTAATCCGCATAGCAATTGGCATTGGCAATTTCGGCAAGTATTAATATTTTCTTAATAACTTGAATAATTCTTGTTTTTCTATATTATTCAAATGTTTATCCCTCAAATTTTCTTTAATTTCTTTTGATCGATCCTCTCGTAAGATATATGTTTTGTACACAGTTGAATGGTTTGGTTCTCTAATTTTAAGGTCTAGTATTATCCTTTGATCGATTGTAACTTTCTTATTTTTGTAATCTATTATGGCATTCCTTACATAAAAGAAATTATGTCCTAATACTCCATCGTAGTTTAGTTGCAGTTCCATGCCAAGTGTTATACGTATAAGAGCTAAAAATTCTAATTTTGTTCCTTTCTCGTTTGAGTTTCCTTGTATGATTGTTTTCCTATAGTTTCTATGTTTGCCTTTTTGTCTACTATTCCTTGTATTTTGTTACGATGTCTTAAGTTATAATCCCTAAATCCTGTATCTGCTAGTGTTTCTTGTTTTATTAGAGTTAATGCTGCTCCTGTATCGATTATAAATGTACATTTTCCTTTCTTTGCTAGTTTGCTTTTCATATCTACACATATGGTACGACTATTAATTACTACAGTATATATTTTCCTTTTCCTTCGTATTTAGTTGATATCTATTTCCTCTGGGTGACTGTCCGATATCTCGACAGTACCTTCGTTCATGTTTAAATTTCTTGTTTTGTCACACAATTTGTTTATTTTTGCTGCATTATTTTCCCTTTGTATCCTCTTGTAGCGATAGCATTCGTCCTTGAGGTGTCCAGGTTTATTGCAGTGGCAACAGATCTTCCTTTTTATTGGATCCCAGATATCTCCGCTTTTTTTTATTCTCTCCTCATCCTGTCTTCTTCTATATTCCTTATTTGTAATGTAACCATCTGGTGGCAATAATTTTTGATTCCTCGGGTCACGATTCCATCTTATTTTTCTTTTCTTATGAACTTTCATTAAATTGTAGCAACATTGCATTGTTTGGTGACGTCCGTGGCATATTCACATTGATTTTTAGGTCCGTACGATGGTCTTCTCATTTGCTGATCTTGTAATTTTATAGCGGCTTCTTCCTCTAAAGCTCTAGCGTAAGTTTCTTCTAATGTGGTTATATCTCTAACTAATCTTAGAGTTTTTGCTATTTCTGGTTCGCAGTGATACATGAATCGTCGTAAACGAAAGTTTCGAATTTATCATGTGGTCTTCCCCTATTAATGTTTTGCCGTATTTACACTGGTTAAATATTCTTGTAAAGACTGAAGGTCTCGTCCATTGAATTCTTTGATCATAGTAAACATCCAGGTCCATGCTTGTGGGTTAATAACATCGATATTTGCTTTAGTACTTGTAGTACTCGTTGTCGGTGTACGAGTCCCATTTTATCGAAGTCTAATTTCTTCCTAACTTTACTATTATACGGTATATAGCGGTTACACGAGCGCTTATGTATTTTTAATGATTAAGGTGGAGTATGTTTCTTTAACACGTTATGTTATTTCGACCCTTATTAATTTTTGTTTTTACAATTGTTTGTTAGTTCCCTTAATCTTATTTCTAAGCTAATTTTTAATAGCTTACTTGTGACGGAATTCCAATGTGTAGGAGTGACGTTGGACTATAAGTAGCAATTTCAGCTTTCCGGGAACTGGAGCTGAGCTGCTGGTTTGATGAAAGCTGCACAGGAGTGAAGTTCAGGAACTGTTGTCTCTGGAGCTGACTTGTTGATTTTGCTGTTACTGCACAGGAGTGACGTTCAGGAACTGTTGCGCTGGAGCTGGCCTGTTGGTTTCTCTTTTACTGTACATATCGCCCGTAGTTTCTCTATCACAGCTTTGGATATTCCAGATACACGTACTTGTTCTTCCATTGTGAATTCGGGTTTGTAGTAGATTTTCCTGTCGGTACCAGGCACTTTAATTTGTAACGTATGGATTGACACTCAACGTGTATTCGTATTTTCCTCCAAAATTATATTCATTAAAAATCTCGATGTTCCACGTTTGTTCAAGTAGTGCACGTTCTCATCCCATTTCTGACACCAAAATTTTTATTATATCCCGGATGGGATATTTTTGGTGTAATCAGGTTTTCTTCTGACACCTGGTTATTGATTATTTTAGGTTGAAATAACCATCAACCGATCGATGTTGGAGGGTTGTAGCCAATCTGTAACCTTAGGTTTCTTCTAGTGAGCAGCGTCTTGTTTTCAATTGTTTACTTATTTTCACTTTCATTTTACACTTTGACTTTTTGGTCAGTTAGTATTAATAACAATTTGTATTTTAAATCAACTAAGTTTTTATTAAATAAAATAATAAAATATTTGCGGTTACAGATAGTAATGATGTTCCAACAATTCTTTTTTACAGAGTGATAATTAGTGTTTAACTATTATTCCTTATATACTATTTTCTTATCATCTATGGGAAAAGCAAGCTGAAGAAGGCGGAAGTAACAGAGACAAAGTAATTTTCATTAATCAATATGTTTTAAATAATTTTAAAGATGCAGTAGATAGAGAAGCGATAATTCATGACATGGATCTTCGACGATGGGCACTAGACGCCAGGAATACAATTGATTTTTTTTAATTTAAGGCGTCGAAATCATGGCTATTTACATTTAAGAAGCATTTTGGAATAGTATCACGAAAAATTAAAAAATTCGTTACTAAATCAAGCCAAGAATTTTCCAATTTAAGTGAAATATGTGAATCCTTTATTAAGGAAGTGAAACCCAATCTTGAAATTTAGAAATTGCAAAACGTTTTTAATTCCGATCAGAGTGGTTTTAATTTAGAATTACATTCAGGTCGAACATTAATGGAAAAGTCGAAAAAGTTATTCAATCGCTGTCAGCAACAACACACAGTTATACTATACAGCCAACAATTTCAGCCGAGGGTCAGTTACTTTCTCCCTTATTTTTAGTTTTAAAAGAACGTACCGGGCAACTGGATCCTAGAGTTCAGCAGTTGTTATTTAAAGCAAAGGATGTATATGTTTCGACATCTAAATCAGGAAAGTTACAACAGACCATTTTAAAGAGTGGTTTCAAAATATATATTTACCACAAACCGATAAAAAGTCTTTATTATTACTTGACTCGTAGAATGGTCAGTGCCCAGCTGTCGTGAAAAATATCATTCCTGAAGATAAAGAAGTAAAAATATTAAGCATACCGCCAAAAACAACAGCGCTTTTACAACCATTAGATGTATATGGCTTCCGGTTTTGGAAGAATTTCGTTCGAACATTGTCTGACTTAATTATCATATCAGACAGTGATATTGACCTACATTTTAGGAATAATATAAAAATACAATCCCTAGCACATAATCATTTCTCATCACCCCGCTTTAGAGATACATTTAAATACGCCTGGTATAAGGGCGGATACATAGAACAAAGACCATATTACAGTAGAGTCCCGGTCATCCGCCCTTCGGTTATCCGCCATTCCGTTTTATCCGCCACACCATCGACATTTTTAAAATTAATTAATACCATATTTAAAGAGTCGGCCGATAGCGTGTGGGTATTAGTGAGGTTTCACGAAAATCACTAGTTTTTTTCGCTCATCTTAAACCATCTTATCTACAATTTCCGGCAATAAGTCAATGTTAAACTTGGTTAAACTATGTACAGTATAATTAAACTGATTATAAGTTTATTTTAATATCTTTTAACATTAATATATGTACATTTACGCTTTTGTAATTTCTAAATGTACACTAAATATACAATAAACAAACGTTAATAGTGTACTAAATTTGTTTTTTATTCCACCATCCCTATTATCCGCCATTTTAGTTATCCGCCCTTCTGCCGGCCCGTTTATGGCGGATAACCGGGACTCTACTCTACTTCGTTACTCCCGTCGAATATATTATTTTTAAAACCGATGTAGATACTCAACCGAACCGAAATGTCATATTTTTGGAGAACCAGCTGTTGTAAGATGTGGTTGGTGTCAAAAATTTCTTTGTCTATTGTAAGTTCTTTGTCTTTGTGATCTATTGTAGGAAGCCGTATATGTTCTTTTTTTATGCAAGAATTTAAATATTGCGGGTCTAAGTATGTCATATGACTATGAACAAAGGAAAGATTGAAAATAAAATTAGAACAATAAGCATATTCAGCAAATTAATTAATATGTATATTTTTACCAAACTGAGATAAGCAACATTGTAATAATAATTTCTGTAATAGATTGCAAGCGGATGCAGGCCGTATGATATAAAAATTAATTTTGCAAATTAATTAAAATGTAAAACTCCAGACATCTAACGAGAATTTTAACTGACAAAAATATTAAAACAATAGAAGTAGTGTGTTCCATTGCAAAAATAGAATTATATAGAAACATAGATGATAAGAAAATAGTATATAAGGAATAATAGATAAACACTAATTATCACTCTGTAAAAAAGAATTGTTGGAACATCATCACTATCTGTAACCGCAAATATTTTATTATTTTATTTAATAAAAACTTAGTTGATTTAAAATACAAATTGTTATTAATACTACCTGACCAAAAAGTCAAAGTGTAAAATGAAAGTGAAAATAAGTAAACAATTGAAAACAAGACGCTGCTCACTAGAAGAAACCTAAGGTTACAGATTGGCTACAACCCTCCAACATCGATCGGTTGATGGTTATTTCAACCTAAAATAATCAATAACCTGGTGTCAGAAGAAAACCTGATTACACCAAAAATATCCCATCCGGGATATAATAAAAATTTTGATGTCAGAAATGGGATGAGAACGTGCACTACTTGAACAAACGTGGAACACCGAGATTTTTAATGAATATAATTTTGGAGGAAAATACGAATACACGTTGAGTGTCAATCCATACGTTACAAATTAAAGTGCATGGTACCGACAGGAAAATCTACTACAAACTCGAATTCACAATGGAAGAACAAGTACGTGTATCGGGAATATCCAAAGCTGTGATAGAGAAACTACGGGCGATATATACAGTAAAAGAGAAACCAACAGGCCAGCTCCAGCGCAACAGTTCCTGAACGTCACTCCTGTGCAGTAACAGCGAAATAAACAAGTCAGCTCCAGAGACAACAGTTCCTGAACTTCACTCCTGTGCAGCATTCATCAAACCAGCAGCTCAGCTCCAGTTCCTGGAAAGCTGAAATTGCTACTCATAGTCCAACGTCACTCCTACAGATTGGAATTCCGTCACAAGTAAGCTATTAAAAATTAACTTAGAAATAAGATTAAGGGAACTAACAAACAATTGTAAAAACAAAAATTAATAAGGGTCGAAATAACATAACGTGTTAAAGAAACATACTCCACCTTAATCATTAAAAATACATAAGCGCTCGTGTAACCGCTATATACCGTATAATAGTAAAGTTAGGAAGAAATTAGACTTCGATAAAATGGGACTCGTACACCGACAACGAGTACTACAAGTACTAAAGCAAATATCGATGTTGTTAACCCACAAGCATGGACCTGGATGTTTACTATGATCAAAGAATTCAATGGACGAGACCTTCAGTCTTTACAAGAATATTTAACCAGTGTAAATACGGCAAAACATTAATAGGGGAAGACCAAATGTTAAATTCGAAACGTTCGTTTACGACGATTCATGTATCACTGCGAACCAGAAATAGCAAAAACTCTAAGATTAGTTAGAGATATAACCACATTAGAAGAAACTTACGCTAGAGCTTTAGAGGAAGAAGCCGCTATAAAATTACAAGATCAGCAAATGAGAAGACCATCGTACGGACCTAGAAATCAATGTGGAATATGCCACGGACGTCACCAAACAATGCAATGTTGCTACAATTTAATGGAAGTTCATAAGAAAAGAAAAATAAGATGGAATCGTGACCCGAGGAATCAAAAATTATTGCCACCAGATGGTTACATTACAAATAAGGAATATAGAAGAAGACAGGATGAGGAGAGAATAAAAAAAAGCGGAGATATCTGGGATCCAATAAAAAGGAAGATCTGTTGCCACTGCAATAAACCTGGACACCTCAAGGACGAATGCTATCGCTACAAGAGGATACAAAGGGAAAATAAAGCAGCAAAAATAAACAAATTGTGTGACAAAACAAGAAATTTAAACTTGAACGAAGGTACTGTCGAGATATCGGACAGTAACCCAGGGGAAATAGACATCAACTAAATACGAAGAAAAAGGAAAATATATACTGTAGTAATTAATAGTAGTACCATATGTGTAGATATGAAAAGCAAACTAGCAAAGAAAGGAAAATGTACATTTATAATCGATACAGGAGCAGCATTAACTCTAATAAAACAAGAAACAATAGCAGATACAGGATTTAGGGATTATAACTTAAGACATCGTAACAAAATACAAGGAACAGGAGACAAGTAATTAAAGAAAATTTGAGGGATAAACATTTGAATAATATAGAAAAACAAGAATTATTCAAGTTATTAAGAAAATATTAATACTTGCCGAAATTGCCAATGCCAATTGCTATGCGGATTAGCCAAAGAATACGAACACAAGATTGAAACAACAGATGACGAACCAATTAAAAATAAAATTTATCCGTTACCAAAAATTCACCAAGAGGGAGCCGAAAAACAAGTAAATGAAGTATTGAAAAACAATGTAATTAGAGAAAGTGAAAGTCCATACAATTGCTGAGTCTAGATAGTAAAGAAAAAACTGGATGCTAGCGATCAACAAAAGTGGAGAATGGTAATCAATTATAGAAAACTTAACGAAAAAACGATACCAAACATAAATGAGATATTAACTATGTTGAAGGATAATAAATACTTCACGACATTAAATTTAGACAGTGGTTATCACCAAATACAAATAAGAGAAAAGGATATACCAAAAACAGCATTCTCTGTAAATAGGGAGAATTACGAAATTGTTAGAATGTCCTTCGGATTGATTAACGCCCCACAGCAACCTTCCAAAATATGATGAACAAAATATTAAAGAAAGAAATAGGGAAAAGTTGTTTAGTCTACTTGGACGACATAATCATATTCGGTAAATCACTACAGGATCATTTAGAAAACTTAGATAGATATTCAATATCATTCAGGAAACCGGACTTAAGATTCAATTGGACAAATGCGAATTTTTAAAAGATAAAACAGAATATTTGGGACATACTGTATCCATAGATGGAATTACGCCCAATAATAAAAAGGATCAAGCAATTCAGGAAGCACCACAACCAAAGAACGTTAAAGAACTACGACAGTTCCTAGGATTGGCGGGATATTATAGAAAATTTGGGAAAACTATTCTAAAATTACTAAACCTTTAACTACATTGTTAACCAAAGGTACAAAATTGAACTGGACATCACAATGCGATGAAGCATTTAATAAAATAAAGGAGATATTAATTACAAGCCCAATTTTAATTCACCCAGATCAAAATAATGAATTTATAATGATACTCACTTGCGAAACAAAGAAGGGAATCGATATGCCCACATTCTTTAAACAATTGGGAAAATTAAGGAACGAATATGCCGTAAACAAAATTTTGTGTATAGATTTTCTCACAAAAGGAAAACAAAGGCGAATATTATTGAAGATTTTAAATTATTTATACCCGAACAACTTTGGCATAATATCAGATAGTGCAATACCTGAAAATAACCTCGATATAGGAAAACAAAAAAACTGTGTTACAAAATGGACAAGAAATTGTCGAATTAGAAAGTTCAGACGAAGAACAAACTGATACCACAGAACAATAAGAAATATGAAAATCAAATGAAGAGAAGCGGAACAGCCCAGAACCAATGATAATAAGGTTCAGAGGAACAAAATCAACAAGTTAATGAGAATCAAATGGAACGTATCAATACTGATATTCCACCTGAATTAGAAACAAATGTACTAATTAAAATAACATGTGATCAAAATGATCAGAACGAAAGTTATTTGTATTTACAAAAATACGTGTTAAAAAGGAATCTCAAAAATTTAAAAGTTGGAACAATTAGGACAATACAAAACAAAATATTAGAGCACCAGAAAATCATACTTTATGTATATAAACAGTATTACAACGAAGCAAACCATAAAGAACAAATACTGAGAAATCTCAGTAACCTACATACAACTTTGAATCACTGCCGCTAAACTGCCGATGGTCATAACAACCTCAGCTAAAAATTTCAATGAAATACTAGAAATGGACATAATAGGATCATTAAACGAAACCAAGAATAAAAATAAATACATACTTACAATTCGTGACGAATTGATAAAGTTTATTCAACTCTATGCTTTACCAAATAAGTCAGCCGGAAAAGTAGCTATAAAATTCTTAAAATACGCATTTCTGTTTGGATTTTCTAATGTAATACTTACAGACCAAGGAGGAGAATTTATAAACGAAACAATGAACGAAGCAAATAAATTACTAAAAATAAAGCATAAAACTTCAACACCATATCACCCTCAAACGAAAGGATCTGTCAAAAAAACAAACTTTAATACTGTTGAATATTTACGAAGTTATGTAAACTCACAACAAGATGTTGTGAGAAACAAATCTAGAAAGATCAAAACAAATCTAGAAAGATCAAAACAAAGAAGTAAACATTATTACGACACAAAAATAAAAGAGACAGAATTTAAAATAGGAGAGACTATGTATTAGTACAAATAGATACCAAATAAGGAAAATTAAGCAGACAAAACATAGGCCCATTTAAAATTACACAATTAGCTCCAAATAACACTACTTTACCAATATCGGAAAATGAAAAAAGAACATACCATTTAAATTTACTTAGGAAATACATTGTTTCAGAATGACAATCATGAAGATTCTGATACTACTGTTATTTACACAAAACAGTCAACAATTAGACAGAACGTACGAAATAAGGACCATAGATAAAGGATCGGGACTAATATTTAATCCCGTAGGAACAGCAGAAGTATGCCTTAAGCATATATCAATACTAATAACATACAACCTGACAACTATATATTAGTATATTGTGCAATAAGTGCGGGAAATTGTCGATTGCCCACGAAAGGGAAATTAAGCGCACCCACTACGTTCGTGTGCTCATTCGCTTGAGTGGGGTAATCGACAATCCCGCACGAGTTGCACATACTATTTTCATTACGAATTTCACATACTTTTTTCTATTATTATCACTATTTTTGACATTTTTATTACTTTTAAAAATAATATTTTATTTAAGAATAATTTTCGTAGAAATAATCATGAAATGTTTATTAAATAAAAAATTAAGAGGCGGCTGTTGGACGTATTTTATAACTTAAATTTTCAAACACAAAACATCCTAGTATGTAGATGGCAGTAGCTCATTAGCGGGCGATATGCTATCCCCACCTACTTCATTTTTCATCTTTTTGTGTATGCTGCTGTGTTACGGATCGTATCAACCGAGACGAGACGACTTCGTGTGTGGACAGAGAACAAGCAACATCACCGTCAATCAAAATTAATCTTAAATATTTTGTACACTAAATTTCTACTTAATTATTTAATCAATAAAATCAGTTAAAAGTTACAGTCCACATTTATTTATTTTTTCGTTATTACTCAACAAATATTGGCAAGAAATTCAATTCAACAGCGGCTTTGCGTGTTTTGATTAAATTTTGCGTGTTTTATTGTCAATTTGCGTGTGAAAAGTTACTGTCCACACGCAAAAAACAATACTGAACACAATTAAATAAAAAAAAAAATTATAACACAACAACAAATTCACAAATACTGAAATTTAACGAAAGCACAAAATGCAGCTCCAGACTTTTTATATAGTTTTTGTTTAAATCTAGGAATTTTTTTATTCATCCGTATCTACCGCAAAAAAAATCGGACAAACTTGTTGAAAATGAAAAAATATATATAAATTATTTATTTATAAAGTTGCATAATAAACACACGTCCGTTTTCTTTAAACATGTGGTAAATTTCCAAATATAAAAATTTATATATATATATTTTTTTTTCTTTTTTTGTGGAAAGCCGTATAATCCGGTAGATCTGAATAGATTTTATGGTCATCAAAATTTTGAAAAACTTCCTGTGCAGATAATTTGTCTCGTCATATTTCGAGTTCAAATTTCAAACTTCTTTCAAGTTTTATGCCCAACTAGAACAAATTTCCTTATCCTTATTATTTAACAAAAAAGAAGTATTTTATAAAGTTAATTTTTTCTATAACTATATGCAATAATATTCTTGCACAATTTAACAAAATCAAATTTTAATATTACTTGTGTAAAATTTAAAGTTTTAGTCAGACATCAACAAGTATAATTTGATATATTTTAGCCAGTTATTAATTGCAAGGCAATTCACTTGCTAAAAACCTTAGAGAAATATTTTTATTTTGCTGATTGTCAGTAAAATTACGATTGGCACCTCAAATTAGCTGTCCAGTTTTGAGATTTTAGACTTAAATAAAGTGTTTTGTCAATTTAAAGTTTTTTTCTGTCTGTCGTCGTTTCCAAGTTATCAAGCAAAATTAAAATTTTACCCTAATTTTGAGGGGTGATTTCACTCCTTAAATGGCGACGGTGGCAGATAAAAAAAAGACGGGTCTGTTATTTTCGCTTGTACTACACATATACCAAGTTTCATCAAAATTGCGAATTGACAGTTCAAAACCTTTCCTTGTAAGTGCAGAATCTACAATTCAGTCTTTAAAAGAGTTTTTTTCACGATATGGGGTACAGCTTTGAGCAAAAACAGGTAAACTAGTATTTTTCATGTAGTTTTCATATATGCTATTCAAATTTTAATATACTGAAACATATTCACCCTATTTCAAAATTTACTCTCAATTTTACCTGAACAGCTCCTCCAGTAGGTCCGACCCTCGATTTATACACATCAATAGAAAGCTCTCTAAAAATAAAGTGTTTTGTCAATTTAAAGTTTTTTTCTATCTGTCATCGCTTCCAAGTTATCAAGCAAAATTAAAATTTTACCCTAATTTTGAGGGGTGATTTCACTCCTTAAATGGCGACGGCGGCAGATAAAAAAAGACGGGTCTGTTATTTTCGCTTGTACTACACATATACCAAGTTTCATCAAAATTGCGAATTGACAGTTCAAAACCTTTTCTTGTAAGTGCAGAATCTACAATTCAGTCTTTAAAAGAGTTTTTTGCACGATATGGTGTACCAAAAATTTTAATTATTTTTTGACCGTTGACCCAATGATTGATGAACAGGATTTAAGGAGAATAAAACAAATTCCCAGAATCCCATAGAAAACGTTTATTTATTTTTGTCCGATATATTTCGACATGGTTGATGTCTTTTTCAAGGACGATTATCTAGAATTCAAAAATATATTTATAGTTTTGCATCAATAAAAATTTTATAAAACATTAAAAGTAAGAATATACAATTAATTTTAGTATATATTACACATGTTCTTAATATAATTATTTTTTTATAATTTGCAGGAAAGGCTATATTCCAAAAAGAAAAACAGAAGAATCTTTAAAAAAATTTTTTAGAATTATCTCTAAATTATAATTTTTAATTTTTAGTTTCCATAAGAAATATGGATTCAAGTTTGTTAAAAAATAAAAAATTAATTACTTGATAGTAAGATAGTAATAAAAACCGACAGAACAAAAACACAAAATGAACCAAGAGTTTCAGAATTGAAGCGTTTGAAATAATTAGTATAATTTATAAATTTACTCACCATGCAAACAAATTTTTTGGAAAATATCATATGTTAAAAATATTCGAAAATTATATATTCAAACATATATAATTTATGTCACTAATTTCATTCCCAAACAAGGAACAAGTCATTATATTAAAATTAAAATTTAAAATTAATCAATTAAGTAATTTTGTTTTTAAACATTATTATTAACCATTCAAGAAAATACTTCATTATCATGTATGAATCGTTAACTAAACTGTACCCTTGTTTTGGATCAACTGAATGTTATTGTAAAAAATCTCGAAAGATATTTATGAATGTCAAAATATAAGAACTTTCTAGATTAAAGTATTTGTCTTTGTTCTGTTGATAAATATTATTACATTAATGGTTATATAAGGCTATGTTTACAAGAATTTACTGTTATGTTTATTGTAACCTATTATTGTTTGAAAATTTTTTATTTTTTAAGTTGATTAAGAATCGGCATGTAAGCGACATCTAGTTCTAGAGATTTTATTTGTTTATTGCAGTTTTTATTATTAAGTTTAATGTAAAAGCCTTCACTTAGAAGTCTACGTCTGTAGTTGTATTCTTTGTCCAGTATTTTAACATTTTCAACGTCAAAACTATGGCTGTTGTTAATGGAATGTTCCGATAAACCCGTAGATTCTTTATGTCTTTTTACATCATATTTATGTTGTGATAGTCTATTACTCAATTTTTGGCTTGTTTGCCCAAAATACGCAGAATCACATTCCAAACAATTAATTTTGTAAACCACATTATGATTTTGCTTATTGTCGATTCTCAACCTTTTCTTAGAATATATATTTTCCAATTTGTTATCAAAAGAAAAAGTTATATCATTTTCGCTATGTTTTACAAGAGTTGGTTTAATCTTTTTAGTTAAAAAATTGTAAGGAAGGCACATTCGTTTATTAGTTTCCAATCTGTCATTATATTTTGATTTATTATTGTCTATTGTATTGTAGGCTTTATGAATAACCTTTTCTTTGATAGAATTTATAAGACCCATTGGGTAATTATTATTTTTGAGAATGGAAATAGCATTCTTTATAGCTATTTTTCTATTTACAATACTACTAAGATGTATTGCTCTAAAAAATATGTTCTGAACTATATTGTTTTTAATATATTTTGGATGATTTGAATGAAAGTTTATTAGTCTGTCCGTATAATTAGATTTTTTGTGCCAAATAGTTGATAATTTATAATATTCATCTTTTTTAATCCTAGTATCCAAAAACGCTATCTGGTTATTTTCCTCCAATTCAATCGTAAATTGTAAAGAAGGATGGTAATTATTAAATGTGTTTTTAATCTTATCGATTAAAGATATTGGAGCAACAGAAATAATATCATCAACATATCTATAAAAGAATGCTGGTTTCCACTCTTTGATTTTACCCATACAGTTAGAGCACAAATAATCCATAACGTAAGACGCTAAGATAGGACTTTAATTATTTCCCATGGCACATCCATGGGACTGCTTATAAAATTTGTTTTCAAATTTAAAAAAGTTATTATCAACAATCAATTCAATACCTTCAATAAAAATATCTTTGTTCATATCAGTAAAATTTTTGATTTTGTACCATTGTTTTTTTAAAATTGCTATCGCTAGTTTTATCGGAATTTTGTTAAATAAAGATTTAACATCTAATGAGAATAATTTCTCATTAGAGTTATTCAATTGTATATTTTTAATTTTTTGAACGAATTCATATGAGTTTTTAACCGAAAAATTGCTATCTTCTGAAATACTTAGTATTTTAGCAAAGTATTTAGAAAGTTCTTGAATGGGAGAGTCTATTTGGCTGACTATTGGTCTAAGAGGAATACCTTCTTTGTGTATTTTTGGAAGAAAATACATTTCAGGCATAGTTTTACCCGATTTAATAAATTTAGATTTAGTGGCACTATCTATATATTTGTGTTTAAATAATTTTTCTGTATATGTTTTTACTTTTTTATTAATATTATCCATATGGTCTTTTCTTATGTTTAAATATTCTTTTAAATGTGTTTCTGCTTTATTGATGTAATCATTTTTGTTCATAATAACAGTAGCATTGCCTTTATCACTTAATGTAATAACAATTTGATCATTATGTTCTCTAATGAACACTTTCGCCTTTTTGTAGCAGTTACCAATATATCTGTAATCCCATGTCGAAATATATCGGACAAAAATAAATAAACGTTTTCTATGGGATTCTGGGAATTTGTTTTATTCTCCTTAAATCCTGTTCATCAATCGTTGGGTCAACGGTCAAAAAATAATTAAGATTACAAAGTGTACCCAAAAATATTCTTGTACCAAAAATTTTATATTCAGATTCTGGTGCTCAATACACGATTTTTAAATTTAAAAAGTTTTCAGAACAATGGGGTTTTAAACATGAGATATCTACTCCAAAGCATTACCAATCAAATGGTTTAGCTGAGAGACATGAACAGACTCGCAAAAATATTTTAAAAAAAAAAAAAAAAAAACTATTCAGGAAGGGAAAGATAAGGAAATGGCTCTGTTACAATTAAGAAAAATGCCTATTGATAATATTGGTGTTACGCCAGCTGAATTAATGTATGGTAGGAAAATCAGAAACATAATACCAAATTTAAATGAAAGCAAAGTAAAGTCAAATAAATTTCGTAAGATCTTAAAAGAACGACAGAATAAACAAAAGTTTTACTATAATAAAGGTTCCAAAGCTCTTAAAGAATTTAATATAGGTGATAAAGTTAAAATACATGCGGAAGGGAAGAAAATATTGCCTCAGTAAAGTGGTATTATCATTGGAATACATCCAAATCCTTGGTTTTATAAAGTAAAAACAGAAAAAAATACTATTGTAACACGCAATTGAAAGGACTCATCAAAAGGCACAAAGTTTAATGAAATACAGCATGATTTAGAAATACCAAGTGAAGAGCCCACGCAAAGAGGAGTTTCGCAAAATTCAAATAATATAAATAATAATGTTAATCATACAAATAATAACGGTAATAATCCTCTCATTGATGTGACTATGAATGAGGCTCCAATAATTACCACTAAATCAGGTCGTATAACAAAAAAAGCCTGAGTATTTAAAAGAGTATGTGTGTTTAATAAATATTATGCATTATGTAATGATCTTGAATGTAATTTCTCACTAAAAAAGGGGAGATGTTATGAGTATAGTCATATATGTATTTAGAATGTTGGCAACCTTGAGAATGTAGACTGTAACAACATACGGAACAAACACAGTAGACGCCACAATAAGTAAGCACGCATGATCACATACGGAACTAATCATACTTGTATTAAGAATGTAACGTTAATTACAATTTAAAAAGTAATAATAAAATCAGTTCTAATCATCTTTCTGTTTTTATTGGTGAACCCTGACACATATAACGTTCACTTGCCAACAACACACTCTGTTTACAACTGTATTCCATTGTCCCCTAATTTTTGGTTAACGACTTCTTTGAATGTAACGATTTTTGATGATTCGATCGATTTGTAATTATTACATTAATTTCTTCATTAATTGCGTTCATCGTTGCAGTCAAACCCGTCTATGTTGGAATACAGTTAGACCCGTTCACAACAATAATTAATAACTAATAACTATAGGGCGGATAAAATAATTTTTTACAGATCGAATTAAGAAAAAATTAAAATATAAAAATTATTAAATCAGTAAAATCACTGATCTTATGAACATATCAAAACTAAAAACAACAGAATCCAGAAAATTTATCTAAATTCAACATAGAGAAGCGAAAACTTTTTAGAAAAATTTTATTATGTGAGATTTATATCAAAAATAAAAAAGGGCCCCAAATTTTACTGAATTAAAGTTTTGCAATATTTGTTTGCCTAACTAGCTACAAGTATATAAAACAAAATTTACTGTCTCCGTTCCCACTGGCGGCTTTCTTTGAGTATCAATTGATAAAAAAATCTTTATCTCTGTTTAACTTTTTAAAATTTAATATATGTACCTTGTTTACAATTTTTTAAAATTTTTAATTATTGTCCACAGGTACATACCCATATTCAAGTTCAAGCAATATTTAAACTAGTTGTCCATATCATTCAAACGCATAAACAAAAAATCATTTTGATGATATTGTACGTATAAATATGTATGTATTAACCACAGATACCACAGTATAAATAATAGTATGTATAAGTAGGTAACCTATGTATGTTTTACCGCACAGTAGAACCCCAATTTTCCGGACTGCTTTCGAAATTGTTTTAAGGTGTATGGTTCGGGGCCCTACTGTACTTGCCTTATCAGATTTCCGGCGGCTAATTGGTCTGTAGTTATTATCAGTGTGTGTGCGCGCGACAAGCCGTTGTTGTTTATTGAGTTAGTTAATTGGTCTGTGCGTTGTGCGATAAGCCGTTGTTGTTTAGTTGAGCTAATTGGTCTGTGCGTGGGTTTTTTTTTATGTTCATTAAAGTTAATTGGCTAGTTTTTGAACGTTGCGCGTTCATTAAAGTTAATTGGGTAGTTATTTTGAGCTCATTAAAAAAGGTGATAAGGCATTCCAGACTTCGGAATTGTGATATGATAAATATTTTTTAGAAGCCAATTAAGTTAATTGGCATATGCGCGGGATGTTGATAACCTTTTGATCTCGCCGCATTGGAATTTTAATTAATATGTGACGCCAGCTAGAGCGCGTATATAAATGAGCGACGAAAACGTACTAGCGCCATTCATGCTTATACATTTCGTGAGCATACTCGCTAAGTATTGTTACTTTGCTATTGGTATATTGCTGCTGTTTGCTATTGCTATAATTATGGCGGAAATAAATGAAATTACATCTAAGATGCTGGAAAATGTTCGCCAAGCATTAATTAATTTGAATCAAACGGAGAACGCCGATAAATTAGAACGCGAAAGATTTTGATTCGAAACAACACCTCGAATCATGCGGCGGTAAAATGCGCGGTTTTCGCATGCAAATGAAGGCGTTGCAAAAACAAAGTAATTATTTATAATATTTAAATATTGATTTATATATACTATATATTGATTATTCTACAGGTGCTGGACTTAGAGGACGACAAAAACAAAGCAATAGGTTGCGCTAAAAGGATACCGAGTCAGCGTTTGCCGGGCGTATTCGAACGGGGATTATTACAAACCTTACTCATAAGGATCCGAAAATTTTCTTGGAAAATTACGCATCAATGTTCATACGCCGTATAAAAAACATTCTCAAATCATATTTGACGGTGAAAGTCAACACCAGTTTTTGCGCTGAGTTTGTGAAAACAAGTGGCGATGAAGAAATATACGACTTGAAACATTTTAATGCACCAAATAAAATCATTGACGGCGCAACCAATTTAAGCAATTAGTTCATCGAATACGTGCAAGAGCCAATATTAAGAAAGCTTCAAACTTTCGAGGAAAGTGGGAGTGGGTGAGCGATATCAGCAATTTTTAACCTGGCTGTAAACGTCAATAAATTCACGCCATTCAGGGGCTCCAGTTATATCGATTTACCTGATGAAATCAAAACCAAAAAAGCTTGCGTGAATGTCCAAAACTTCAACGATGATGCCTGTTTTGGGTGGGCAGTGGTATCAGCGCTCTGTCCAACTAATGGAAAAGTTGCTCAAAGAACATCAGCCTACCCGCATTATTCGACTATATTGAATTTGGAAGGAATACAATTTCCCATGACCATCCAACAAGTGCCGAAATTCGAAAAGCTGAATCCATCTATATCAGTGAATATATTCATATTGAAAAAAAGAAATGGTAAATTTGAAACAGTACCAACCGCCTTAACAAAACGAAAAAAGCAACACCACATTAATCTACTTATGATTCAAAACATGTATTACGATGATGATGATGATGATTCAGCGGTTAATGTTGACGATCAGGAAATATGCATAATTTTATTTAAATAAAACGCATCGCTAATTTTTGTTGTACTTTTATTACTTAAATAAAACGCCGCGACGGCTTTAATTTTTGTTTTTCAAAGAGTCTGGAACCATTACCATAGGTGAATTTGCCCAAGAAATGAAATTCAACGATATGTATGCGATTGTGTAGCTTAGTGAAAGAGTAAACCATACGTATGGATTTTTCTCAATATCTTTACATTTCGCGGAGTTATAATACCAAATACCAAAAAATAGTGGTCTTATTCAAACTTTTTTTTTCTCGTAAACTATTATAGATAAAGCGATGAAACAAAATCCATATGGTTTGCTATGTCCAGTACTTTATTATATATTTTTTTCATTTAAAATGGACATTAAATACCCTTTATAAAATATGAAAAAAAATTCATTAAATTTTTTTAGCTACTTGTACAAGAGTGACCACTTTCTTATTACTACCAAAAGAAAGCTCGCAAGCACTTCCCTCATCTCCCTGAATTTTATTTTTATCAAAAGGGTGGAACATATTGAAAAAAAATAAGAACATATATATTTGGTGATGTTCATGGTATGTGTATGTGCAGGTACAGGTCAACAAATCTGACTTTACCTCTTCAAGGTCATTAAAAATGCATTCTTAAAGAAGTGAGATTGCATTTTTAATTTTTTCTTTATATTAAGTACTTTCTTAAAGAAGTGAGATAGTACTTAATATAAAGAAAAAATGACCTTGAAGCGGCAAAGTCAGATTTGTTGAACTGTACCTACTTGTTTTTGAATTATGTTTTTAAGAAATATTTTGAATGAATAAATGAATCATTGAATATTTTTTTTTTATTACATGAGAATCTGATGCCTGCTCTACACTCTACAGGCATAAGGAATCTAATATGTTTTATGTTCAAAATGTAGACTCATTCCACATAGGAGTTTTAAAAAATAATCAGCTACGAATCAAGAACTAATTTTTTTCATTGCTTTGAACATACTTCTCAAGTCTACAATTTTAAATTCACTGATGAAGTTAAATACGAGTACATCACTAATTGATCAAGTAAACAGTTTTAGTTTACCTAACGGGTAAGTAAAAATGTTAATTGGATTTACTTGCGAAATAATTGTAGAACTGAGTAATACATTAAAAACAATGAGAGAATTTAGTTCTTTTTTCGTCACTAATTGTTTTTTAGAACTCCGATATGAAAAAAGTCTACATTTTGAAGATAAAACATATTAGATTCCTTATGCCTACTCTCAATTCTCGCAAAGTGGACCGAGTACGAGAGTGTAAAAGGTCATTTCATGGTTCTTCGTCGCTGGTGTTATAACGGTATTCCGACTTCAGCCAACTTTAGCGCTTACTTCGTCGAGGAACTTCGATCGAGAGTGTAGAGCAGGCATCAGATTCTCATGTAATAAAAAAAAAAAACATTCAATAATTCATTTATTCATTCAAAATATTTCTTAAAAACATAATTCAAAAACAAGTAGGTACAGTTCAACAAATGTGACTTTGCCGCTTCAAGGTCATTTTTTTCATTATATTAAGTACTATTTCACTTCTTTAAGAATGCATTTTTAATGACCTTGAAGAGGTAAAGTCAGATTTGTTGACCTGTACCTACACATACACATACCATGAACATCACCAAATATATATGTTCTTATTTTTTTTTCAATATGTTCCACCCTTTTGATAAAAATAAAATTCAGGGAGATGAGGGAAGTGCTTGCGAGCTTTCTTTTGGTAGTAATAAGAAAGTGGTCACTCTTGTACAAGTAGCTAAAAAAATTTAATGACTTTTTTTTTCATATTTTATAAAGGGTATTTAATGTCCATTTTAAATGAAAAAAATATATAATAAAGTACTGGACATAGCAAACAATATGGATTTTGTTTCATCGTTTTATCTATAATAGTTTACGAGAAAAAAAAGTTTGAATAAGACCACTATTTTTTGGTATTTGGTATTATAACTCCGCGAAATGTAAAGATATTGAGAAAAATCCATACGTATGGTTTACTCTTTCACTAAGCTACACAATCGCATACATATCGTTGAATTTCATTTCTTGGGCAAATTCACCTATGGTAATGGTTCCAGACTCTTTGCAAGTATAAATAAGTTTTTTTTTTTTTAAATAAAAAGTAGCGACATTTTTAATTGTAAGCGACATTTTTGTAATTATATGACTCTTTTTTTGTTTTGACTTGTCTTGTTGTTATATAAGTCTTTCTTTTATATACAGAAGTTGTATTAATTTCGATACCATTTTCTCGGTGACCGACACGGCGAACAGTACTGTTCAGTTTTTCATTGTTACTTAAAATTTTCTAGTGTATATTTTTAAAGTTATAATGGCATACAAAATTAGTAATTTAAAATTAATAAATGAAATTGAAAAGCCACCCATTATATGGGACACGGAAAGGATACATAGTGATATATATATAACAGAAAATTCGCTTGGAATCAAATCATAAATTGTTTTTCCAACAAAGAAATAAATTTTAATAACAAAAAAAAAAAAAAATTGGAGAATTCTTACAGAAACGTTGGAAAAATATTGAGGACAGATATTTTGCAGTAATAAAACAAAAAAAATTAAATCCTGAAAAGAAAAGAAAACCATATAAATATGCAAATCAACTACAATTTTTAATTAAAAAAACGCAAAAATTAAATAAAAACGAAAATTTATTGGAAACGAAAAATAAAACGTTTAATGACGAAAATGAAAAATTTTTGTTATCTTTGTTGCCATTAAAAACATTTTCAGAAGATTTAAATAAAAATTTAAAACTCGAAATAATGCAATTGATAGAAAAATTCGATATAATTTCGAAAAATGAAAAACAATCGTTATCAGTATCAGAAGATACCGTAGCTGAAAAAATAAAACCGCAGGAAATTTTATTACAATCGCCACCGAATTTTCAATCTAATATTTTACAAACTGAATCATCAGTACAAGTTCATTCACCAACTAGAGAGTAACCGGAGTACATGTCTGTTGTTCAAACACCGATTTATAGTTCTACATCAACGGATTCAATTGATTCTTACTTATCCAATTTTTTTACTACAGAGTATACTGAATTTCCTTAACCCTTAACTGGTCTACTTTAAGAAATATGCTTCAACTGCACAAGATTTATGGTTGCGAAATAATCCAGGTAAAACGATAACAATATATGATATCCCAAAAATAGTAGCAGATTCATTACCATTAGCTACAACTAGTACAAATATCATAAAAGGATTTAAAAAGACTGGAATATTTCCATATAATGAAAATATTTTTACTCAAGATGGTTTCGCTCCGTCATTCGTAACTGATCCCCCAGAATCGCAAATTTTAACATCATCGATAATGAATATTCAATCAAATTCAACGCCTACAATATTTTCTCCAGAAATAGTTCGACCGTACCCGAGGGCTGCTTCTAAAGAACAGGGTCAAACTAAAAGGAAAAGAAAATCTACTGTTTTAACCGATACAAAAGAAATAAAAACATTAGAGAAAGAACAAAATATAGTAAAAAAGCGTAAAAAAGTTACTAAAAAAATTGATATTTGTATTAATAGTAATTACTTAATATTATTATCAAAGATTTCTTGCTTAATATGCAATGAACTATTTTCAAAGAGTCGCCCCAAAGAACCGTGGATTGAATGTCAGTTATGCAAAAACTGGGCCCATATTAAATGCATGCTTAATACTGGTGATACATATATATATATATATATATATATATATATATATATATATATATATATATATATATGTATTAATTGTGAAAATATTTCCATATAAATGTTTAAAAAGAATTATTTATAAATGATACAATTTTTTTTTTCTTAATATTGTATAATAAAGTTTTTTAATAATGTATATATTATTTTACAAATAAAAGGTATAAAATTGAAAATAATGTTTTATTATATATTATTTACCCTTTATTCACTAACAAATAACATATTAAGAAATATAAAGCATTATTGTTATATTATTTTACAACATTTAAAACTTCTGAATATAAAGAATATATTGGATGGATAATTAATAGGATAGATTGGATGTAGAAAGTATATTTAGAGGTATAGTTTTTCAATATTTAAATGAGATGACTTTTCAAGTACGGCAATAATCAGCAGTATTGTTCGCAGCATGTTACCTACTTATCTATATGAATGCAAAAAGAAACCGTCGCTTGTAAAACAGGTAACAAATTTAAATACAATTGGAGTGAACATAGGGTGGTATTTGTTGTAAGCAATAAAATAATTTAACATCTTGAAAGTTTATGGTCACTAATAACACCCTCTCGAAAAGTCATCCCAAAAATTGTTGGAAAAGGTATAACTATGAAATAAAAAAAAGCTTTTAAGTACAGTAATAAAGTATATTTATTAATAAATCAAATTAGTTTTATACATTATTAATAGGGTGACCAGTTATGGAACGCCATGTGTTGTTGTCAATAATTTTCCTTTTTTTACATCTATAAGTAATTGATTAATGTAATTAATTAGTTTGTGTACGCTGCTTCGGAATTCAATATTCAATCAATTATAAACAAATCCAAACTAATCAAACCCAACCTAAGACCTATCATATAATAATAGGTTAAATTGGCAACACTTATCGTTAACTAACATTAATCTACATAAAATTCTAGTTAATAGGTTAAATTTGTAACACTTATTGTTAAATAACATTAATCTACATAAAATACTAGTTAATAGGTTAAATTGGTAACACTTATCGTTAACTAACATTAATCTACATAAAATACTAGTTAATAGGTTACATTGGTAACACTTGTCGTTAACTAACATTAATCTACATAAAATACTAGTTAATAGGTTAAATTGGTAACACTTATCGTTAACTAACATTAATCTACATAAAATACTAGTTAATAGGTTACATTGGTAACACTTGTCGTTAACTAACATTAATCTACATAAAATACTAGTTGATAGGTTAAATTGGTAACACTTATTGTTAATTAACATTAATCTACATAAAATACTATTTAATAGGTTAAATTAGTATTAGCCGTTGTTAAATAATAATAATATATAATTATTTTTAATTATTTAGTTATTTAAAAAGCCCTTAAAAATATTACTAATAATACTTTTAAGGGCTTTATTATCTAATTATAATAGGTAGAATTAGTTAATAGTGTAAATTACGATTAGCCATTGTTAAATAATAATAATATATAATTATTGTTAAATATTTAGTTATATAAAAAGCCCTTAAAAGTATTTCTAATAATACTTTTAAGGGATTTATCATATAATTATAATAGATGGAATTAGTTAATAGCTTAAATTAGTATTAGCCATTGTTAAATAATAATAATATATTTAAGCCATTAGCTATTGTTAAATAATAATAATTATATTTAAATATTTAGTTATTTAAAAAGCCCTTAAAAGTATTATTAGAAACACTTTTAAGGGCTCTAACATATTAAATAGGAGAACAAAAAAAATTTGATAACAAAGTAATTAAACTGTGTAATTAAACTCAGTAATTAAATTGAAGGCTAAATATTTTAAAATTTTTGAAAAAAATCTCCCTCCTCAAATATTAATAAAATGGATAAAATATTATTTTTGAACTGATTTTAAAAAAAAAATCAATCTTTTGTTTTGATAATTATTTATTATTTTTAAAGTAAACGGCTAATTTTTTTTGTGGGGTACTTCTCGTTGTTTTTCATATTTTTAAAATTATATAAAAATTAATATTTTTATTAATTAAAAAAAAAAAGAAATATTAACGAATTCCCAAGCCAAGGGCTAAGTCTCAACAGATCGCAGCGTGGAAACTGCTCTACCAAGTACAACACCCTACCAGGTACGTAAGTCGTCTACAAACGATTCCGAATCCTGACGTCGAATATATAATAATATATTGACCCATGTTCGACCGTTAATGATAGGAATGAACTTAGCAACATGCTATCTAACCGCCATTCTTTATATCAATTACGGCAAATAAGGGCTCATGCGACAATTTAAAAAAAAAAAAAATGCCTAATAAATGTAAACACATTGATTTGAGCCTTTCGACTGTACATAAAAGGACTTCTAAAATTATCATTGCCCACTTTGACTAAACAGGATACGGCCTTCGAGGCGTTCAGGCATAATCCCACGGATGGTAGCTTCGCACCACCGGCCGCTCGACCGAGTGCATGAACCAAATGTCCGAACCTGCGGTTCCTCTCGTACTGAGCAGGATTACTATCGTAATGACACAGTCATCAGTAGGGTAAAACTAACCTGTCCCACGACGGTCTAAACCAAGCTCACGTTCCCTATTGGCGGGTGAACAATCCGACGCTTGGCGAATTCTGCTTCGCAATGATAGGAAGAGCCGACATCGAAGGATCAAAAAGCGACGTCGCTATGAACGCTTGGCCGGCACAAGCCAGTTATTCCTGTGGTAACTTTTCTGACACCTCTTGCTGAAAACTCTTCTGGTCAAAAGGATCGATAGGCCGTGCTTTCGCAGTCCCTATGCATACTGAACATCGGGATCAAGCCAACATTTGCCCTTTTGCTCTACGCGAGGTTTCTGTCCTCGCTGAGTTGGCCTTAGGACATCTGCGTTATTCTTTGACAGACGTACCGCCCCAGTCAAACTCGCCGCCTGGCAGTGTCCTCGAATCGAATCACGCAGGAGTATATATTTGATATTAAAAATTAAAAATATAACGCAATACTCGTTTTTTAAAAAACACAATATAACATATAATTTCAAAATACAATAAAATAAAAATTACAAATATGAGAATATAGGGTATTAAAATAAGAAATAAAAATTATATATATATATATATATATATATATATATATATATATATATATATATATATATATATATATATATATATATATATATATTTACATCTTCCTATGAATATGACGTCCACTAGAAGGCATGTGAATATATACACTTTTATTCGTGTATATAGCATAAAATTGTAATACCGCTCTTAGTTTAAACCAAAAAAAAATTAATTTTACTTTCATATTCCTATGATTACGAACTCCATCTGTTTTACGAAGTTGTGGAAGTTGTGGACTTTGTTCCTTTATTATGTCTGTTATGATTAAATATCATAATTATTGTTTTAAAAGATTCTCAAGTCTTTACGCTATTACAGTACTAAAAACCAATTTTGAATACAATAAAGTGGGCTCTGGAATATTTACGAGGTTCAGTTTTTCCCGAAAATTGAGGGTATATAATAAAAGTTATGAATAATTAGTGTCCGACCGAAACTGGTTTTTCAACCAAAACCGAAACCGAATTTCGGTTGCTGTCTCAGTTTCAGCCGAAACCGAAACCTTCTTTCAAAATTACACCGCATTATACACCGCTATTTTCCATTTAAGTAAATTAAAATTAGCAAGGTCAGGGCCAGATTAACCCAGTCTTAGGCCCTAGATAGTTTCTTCTTACCCCTCTTTCTCTCTCCCCGTGCCGGGATTTAGCTTTGAGTGGCCCTGGGGCGTTTGGGCCGTTTCTGAGGTGAAGGATTTTTAGTGCTATTTTTGCCAAAATTTCCCCGAAAAATAGAGCTGACGAGAAAAAATTTAAATAAAAAAAGAACACTATTCTACTCCTATTTTGAGAGTTTAATTGGAAGTGGAAAACACCGTCCGAGCAATGCCGATCGTGACCGAAGGCAACGCAACAATGGAGTTTCGGTTTCGGTCATAGAGTACCAGAGGCAACATATCTATCTCTATACTACTGAAACCACTGTAACCAGTAAAGGATAGAAAATATGTTATATACGGGCACTGGGTTTACTTTGTATTTGTGCGGTGATCTGTCTTTGTGTGAGTGATCGGAGGTATGTGTTGTTGGTTGTCGCATACATATGTATGATACTACTGACTGTGATCTACTAACTGTAATTTTTATTGGAAAGCAATAAAATTACTTACATTTTTTTTTTTAAACTTATTGCTTTCCAATAAAAATTACAGTTAGTAGATCACAGTCAGTCAATCCGTAAGCCGTTAAAACTTAAATATAGAATATTTTTGTATCGAAGTTATTTTAAATATCAAAAAGGAATAAATTGATTTTGCTATTACAGATATGTATTCTGTTCTATATGCAATTCGAAAATTAGAGCCCATTTCCGGAAGCGATTAGAAGTAAAAAATACTTTTTAAAATAGATGCTAGTCGTCAATGGCGTCATGACGATGCTCGGAAACTTTTCGAAATTAAAACTTAATATTCTTCAATCAGTTGTAAACCGTTTGTAGATATCTATAGTACCTTTTTTCGTTTGTAGCCCTTTAATTAATTTGTAATTAACAATTAAAATTTAATATTGAAGTTAACAATCATGCAAAATCTTCCATTATATTTGTCCTATGTTCAAAAATCTGTTTTCATCCTGTATATGATTATGTTTTATTAATGTTATAACAGTTATTAAATGTTACAAATATTTTTATTTATTTATTGAGTTCGTTTGGTTGAATCAATAACAGAATAATGTGATTTTCATGAAACATAAAAATAATAATTCTTTGAATTAAATGAAATGTCCGTCAAACAGATTATTATATTAAAAAAAACGATAACACTCCTAATAAGATGCACATGTCCGCTCACTACCATGGCTCTACTGCTACTGACTTTGGTGACTGTTGAGTTTGGTGGTGAGTTAGACGGTGGACCGTGTTACACACTCCCCCTCGGGATCAAACAGGCGACCTCGCGTTTGATTCCGAACACTTCTTGGTTATCTTCTTCCTGGGTCTACCGCGTTTTCGCTTTGGGTTAACCGGTGCGACTTCCGTTTCCGGAGTACTGACAAATGGCGTTAAATCCGAAACGTGATAGTTTCCAATGATAGTCCCATCCAAATCGGCGACGACGAATGATGTGCTGGATCTTTTCTTATGGATTTGGTAGGGGCCATCCCTACGTGGGATGAATTTAGAAGTGAGAGCTTGTGAAGCTTTGCTTAGAACGTGGGATTTGACTAGGACAAGATCCCCTTCTTCGTACTTTGGCGAAATTCTTCTAAACGTATCTGCATACTTCTTTCGCACATCTTGCTGGTGTTCTTGAATTTCCCTGGCTTTCATCATCACGGTAGCCATCGATTTCAAATATGGTGTGATTTCATCGACAAAGTTGTCGTTTTGTACTATGGCGCATAGATCGCGGTTCAAATCGTCTGGTGTTCTTAATTCACGACCAAACGTTAAAAATGCTGGGCTATACCCAGTAGACTGGCAAATGCTACTATTGATGGCGAATCGGATCGCCGGAAGATCGTCAGCCCACTTTCGGTGATTTTCACCTACTAGGATAGACAGTTGTGTCTTTAAGTCGCGATTCTTCCTCTCACAAGGGTTAGCTTCAGGGTGATAAGCAGGTATAAGAGCTTGGTCAAAGTTTAAAACGTGAGCAACCTGCTGCATTACCGCACTTATAAATTGGGGCCCGTTATCGGATATCACCTTTCGAGGTGTCCCAAATCTTAGTATGATCTCGTCGATTAGAACTCGAGCACAGGCTTCCGCCGTGGCACATTCCAAAGCAAAAACTTCCACCCATTTTGTCGCTACGTCTTCTACCAGAAATATCCACCTTTTCCCTGCATCAGTCTGGGGTAACGGTCCAAATAAATCCATTGCTAGAACCTCAAATCTCTGTGATTGCACGGGGGTTCTTAATAATCCAGCGGGTTTTAAATTAGAAACTTTGTATCGTTGGCACTGGATACATCTTTTAACATATTCCTCAATTTGCTTTCGCATTCCCGTCCAATAATATCTAGCAGATATACGTTGCCAAGTTTTCTCTGCACCGTAGTGTCCAGCTGTGGGGGCATCATGATACTCGTGAAGTATTTTCCCAATTTTCGACTTAGGCACTACTAATTGTGGAGTTTCAGTAGTTTGCTCCGGAATATACCGATAGAGTATTCCCTTATCCATAATGTATCCTCTGGCAAGCCAATTAGATAGATCAGGATGATCCTTATCTTCAAAGCTTCGAATGATCTTGCAAATTTCCGGATCGGCTAGTTGTTCCGCTCGCAAGTTACTAGCATTTTGTTCTCGCAATTCAATTTCAAAGGTATTGACGTCAATTTTAGTTGCTTCGTTATCTGCAACTGGTGCGCGAGACAACGTGTCAGCGACGACATTCATTTTACCCGGGGTATATTCAATTTTCAAGTTATATGATTGTATTAATAGAGCCCATCGGGCTAAACGACCCGTTGGTGATTTCAATGTTAGTAGCCATCTCAATGGCTGATGATCAGAGCCAATTTGTATTTCTGATCCTTCGAGATAACCTCGGAATTTCTCAAGTGCCCACACGACAGCTAAGGCTTCTTTCTCTGTCGTGGTGTAATTTCTTTCGGCTGGGGTTAGCGCACGACTTGCGTATTCCACTGGTCTTTCATCGGTTCCCTCCCCCTGGAGTAAAACTGCTCCGAGACCATAATCACTTGCGTCTGTTCTTAAAACATACGGTTTGTCTGCTTCAGCCTGTTTAAGTATAGGTGCTGTTGTGAGTGATTCCTTCAATTTATCGAAAGACTGCTGCTCGATTTCCGTCCATTTCCAAACGGCATTTTTCTTGGTCAAATCACATAAACTTCGAGATATGGTAGCGAAGCCTGGTATAAATTTTCTGTACCAAGAAGCTGTTTGCAGAAAAGTCTTCAATTGTTTAACATTTGTGGGCGGTAAAATGTTACGGATAGCAGCTACCTTCGAAGGATTTACTTCTATACCTCTCGTCGATATTATGTGCCCTAAATACTGTACTTCGGATTTCACAAAGACACATTTTTCTCTGTTTGCGTACAAATTATACTGCTGTAACCGGTCGAATACCTTTTGCAAATCCATTAGATGTTGTTCGAAAGTTTCAGAAGTAATGATCATGTCATCCAGATATGCGTAAATACGGACATCTAATCCTGTTTTAAACCGATCGACCATTCTTTGGAATGTCTTCGGCGCGTTTTTCAGACCGAATGGCATTCTTTTGAAACGATACATTCCCATAGGGGTAACAAACGCTGTTTTATCTTTGTCCGAATCCCTAACCCGTACTTGCCAATATCCTGACTGGAGATCAAGCGTCGACATGAAGTTGGACTTCTTAGCTTCGTGCAAAATGTCATCCATCCTAGGTAGTGGATAGCCATCATTTACGGTCACTTCGTTTAACCGTCGGTAGTCTATACAGACTCTCATTTTACCGTTCTTTTTTGGAACTAGTACTACGGGTGCAGCCCACGGTGATTCACATTCTTCGATGATATCATCCCGCAGCATCTTCTCTATTTCATCTTTTAAGATATCCTTCTTAAATTGCGGCATCTTGTATGGAGGCATTGCAATTGGTACCTGGTTATTTGGCACATCAATACAATGTTCGGCACAAGTAGTTGCTTCACCACCTTTTGTAAAAACTTTTTCATTCTTAAGTAACAATTCAGTTAGTTGTGCTTTTTGATCTGACGTTAATTGTGTAGCTTCATCTGGACGTAACGTGAGTATCGTAGCACTTTGAACATTAATATCACTAACAGCTGCTTTAAATTCTTTTGCAAACGAATACGTTTGATTTGGGTTGTCCCCGAAATACCATACATCATCTGACAAATTTAATACAATGTTGGCATTCTTCAAAAAGTCCGCACCAAGTAGCGTATGATTATCAACCACATTTGGTAACACAATAAAATTGGTTGGTATAGTCTTATACTGAATTTGAACTGGTATAATGGCAGTTAGTACATCTTCACATTTGATTTTACCATCCGCGAAACGTAATTGAGCACGAATTGATGTAAAATCATGCTGACCCTTTATTAAATTATATAAGTTCTGACCAGCAATACTCGTAGAAGCTCCTGTATCTGCACACGCGACGCCTTTGAAATTTGAAATTTGAATTGGTAAAATGGGCCTTCGATGTGAAATTTGATACGAATCCACAAAATAAAAAGTATTGCATTCATTCACATCTACTGTATCTGTTTGTGTCGGTTTACATTTTGGACACTGAGATTTTATGACACCTGGATTGCCACATCCATAACATTTAACAGTACTAGGCAACTGTTGTGTTGTAGAATTAGTTCGCATCTGTTTTGCTTCTTTGGACAATCGTTTCTTGCATTCGTCATAAGTGTGACCGAAAAATTTACAGTAGCTACACTTCGGACGTTTTCTAACCGAACTTCCTGATGAGGTTATATTTTTCCCTTCGTTTCCAAGAATGACTGCTTCCATGTTCGAATTTTCTTCCATCGAAAATTCTACCGATTGTGCTAGCGTAAGTAGCTCAGAAAAAGAACTAAATTGTTCGCGAGAAATTCGCTCCCGAATTTTGCGGTTCAACAAACCGTAGCACATATCCAATTGCACGTTTTCTGCAAGCTGATATGGTAACTGTGCTATTTGAGCTCGAAATTTGCATATAAAAATTTCGGTTTTTGCGTGTGAGGGTTGTGCCTGTGAGAAAATATCGGTAAAAATACGATATGGCGGTTTCTTCCTGCCAAATGCTGCACGTAATTTCTCTAAAGCTTCTGACCACGTAGAAATGGTCAAATTCACACCTTGCCACCAAGTAGCTGCAAATTGGGTGAGTAGCATCGGTAAACCTTTCAAAGCCATGTTATCACTAATGTTTAAACACTCTTTATAAACTTCGATCGCGTTTATGAATGAATTTACGTCTTCCGAACCGTCAAATCGCGATGAATACTGTGCAAAACTAGCTTGTATTGGAGTGTCTTTCACTGAACTTGTACTGTCCGATGAGTCAAGAACATTACCACGTTCTAAAGACGATTGAACACTTTGTATTAACACCATTAATTGTTCATTTGTCATAATAATCGGCGTTTGATTACTAACAGAAGCACACATATTATCTGTGGTATTATTACCGTCTTTCTTTGGACCCATTGTTCATTAAAATTAGCACAAAGTTATGTAAAAGTTTTATAAAATAATGTCACTTGAACGTCAGTTACAATGAATCGTATACCATATACACAATGGAACTCAATGCATACATGTGTGTGTAATTTAAACAGTCGAACGAATACAAGGCGACGTACACCGGTACACTGATGAATTGAACGCGTACTGCACTGTATTGTACGTATGTATGTACTTAATATGTTGTATCTTCACAACGAACGAGACACAGTTCCAAGAAAACACACCACTCGTATTATTGTCAGCCCAAGTTGGGAGCCAAATTATAACAGTTATTAAATGTTACAAATATTTTTATTTATTTATTGAGTTCGTTTGGTTGAATCAATAACAGAATAATGTGATTTTCATGAAACATAAAAATAATAATTCTTTGAATTAAATGAAATGTCCGTCAAACAGATTATTATATTAAAAAAATTCGTCAAGTGCGTGTTTGACACGCACTAAGTAATGTCCCTCACCATCAGTGGTCATAACTAAAACTTCTTAAAATATAACAGTCCGGACGCATACGTTCACGATGTGACACATACGAACACGATCGTTCTGAAATCTAAAAATGGGTTATACTTTAGGAATAAAATTTATTTATTAGGAAAAATATTTTATCCACCTTCACATCCCGTTATAAAAAATTCCTAGAAACAACTGATTGTACGGAACACTGTTAGCGCAAGTACAACTTGCACTTGACGACTTGTTTTTATTAAAGTTAACCCTAGAACGACAAACTGGGGTAGAAATCTACCCCAGGTAAACTTTAAACTACGTTTTTAAATTAGTCAGTAACATTATCGACTGAACACCTATACCATAATTTAGTTCAAGGTTCTAACAGTAGAGTGAGGTCGGGAAACCCTGCGGTTTCTTGTCTACTGCGACGAAGGGAAAACGTGAAGCTAGTATGGGGTTGATATGTACGCCAGTTTGTAGTTTACGTCAGTGTTTTGTTTAGGTAAGTTATTTTTATTTTTCTTGCTAAAATAATTTGGATTCACTTATAATGACCTTATTTTGCAACAAAACATTAGATATAGCCAGCCCGATGCTGCTTGTGTCCTCGAGGAAGACCGCAAAACGCGAATATATTGCACGAAGTGCAAGCGACCGACCTGCGAGAATCATGGAAATATATATTGCAGCGATTGTAGTGCCTTTGAATAAGTTAAATTCTCCTTTTTTTTACATTTTGTATGAAAAAAAATGAAATATATTCTTAAAAACTAAAATTTCATGCATTTTTGTTTGATTTTTCCACATATCAAATTCCCAATTTTTTTAATTTTCAAAATCCAAAATAAATCGACTTTTTTGGCAAAACATCATGATGTCATTTATATGCTTGAAGTCCCTTGTGTCCTCTTTAAAATACCGTCTGAAATCTGAAAATCGGTTCATTAGAAAAATAGTTATCAATTTTTGTTTATTAAATGACAATTTGAGCGTTTTTGAACACTTTTAGCTATTTAAATAGATTTTTCACCGACTAAGCTTTGATTAAATTGAATTTACTCTTCACCATTCTCTTCAGCATGAAAAAACGAACAAATTCGCGTTCTTTTAAGTGAAATTGCTGCTGTCAGATCGATTTTACGACCAAAAATCCCGTGGGGTAAATATATACCCCAGTTTGTAGTTTAAGAGTAGAAAAAATAAGTTTGTCGTTCTAGGGTTAATTATGTATATAATAAAAATTAGAAATAAATAAAGGTTTAAAAAATATTAACTACGATTTTTTTTATTAGAAACACAAAATTACAAAGACAACGTATTTATTATATCACAAAAGTTATTTCTAATGAGTTTATCGTAACTGGAAGATTTTCTTGATGTAGATTTTATGGTTCCAAGGTAGATAAATGAAACACAGGGAATATTTAAAAAAAAAAATATAATATTCTCTTGTAGGTTAAACACGAAAGCACATGTATTTTATTAATTTTGTTTTCTTTTGATTTAAGTAATGATAATATTTTATTTATAGGTTTTCCTTTTGTTTTTATAATTTCAAGTATATTGGTTGATTATTTTTTATATTATTTTATTTTTAAATATTTTTTTAATATAAATTTTTTGTTAATTTTCCAAAACAGTTTCTAACTTAACTCATTATCAATTCGCCATTTCAAACTTCCTTTTTCTGTTCGTCATTACTATTCACTGCTTACTCGGGGTTTGCGTCCCCAATACCAGTTATGTACTTTGAACAATACCAGTTACTTTGAAATACTTATATACATCGCTAGATAGCAGTACTGTTACAAGTCTTAATCGTTTAATCGAACTATAGAGTTCACAGGTACATTAAATACATACAATACACAACCAATACCTCTTGCGTTTATTCAATATGGATGTAAAACTCAATAATTATTCATTCTACACAGTCCAATCTTATTATGTGCCGAACTTGCACGAAGTTGTTCGGCACATAAAAAACGATAACACTCCTAATAAGATGCACATGTCCGCTCACTACCATGGCTCTACTGCTACTGACTTTGGTGACTGTTGAGTTTGGTGGTGAGTTAGACGGTGGACCGTGTTACAATGTGAAATTTTTTTGTGTAAAAAATTAAATTTTGAAAATTTTATGTCTCAATGCCAAAATAGGTATCAGATATACAGTGTGGGTCACCTTGTCAGATAATCGATAGAACAATAAACGTATTATATAGACCGAATGTACTAATGAAGAAATGAAGCCACAAGATACACCAAGATACGACCAAATGCTACTTTGTAATATTGTAACCAGTGCATTAATCGTGGTTTCCGTATTAACAATTTTTAGTGCCTTCACAAATAATTATTTTTAAAATATAACATGGATAAAAATTATATCTTGCAATAAATATGGCCCTGTTTATTGAACAATAAACAATACATTAGGTTCCTCATATTACACTTCGTTAGATGCTTCAGTGAAATAACCTACAAACTGGGTCTACGTGCTGTGTATTTACTACAATTTAATAGTGTTCACTGATTACTTTTTCCAGAATATTTCTGCTTCAAATTTATAATAAAAGTAAAGCCGTATCAAAATAATTTTCACTGACCAGTGAATATTAAACAAAATAAGTAACTTAGATAATTATTCATAGTGTCCGACAAAAATTTCGGTTTCGGTTTCGGCCAGTTTCGACGCAAAATTGGAGTTTCGATTTCGGCAGCAAAAAGGCCGAAACTACGACCGAAACCCCAGAGTACAGAGGTAATGCAACTATCTCTTTCATGAATTCTGCATGTGCAGTTCTGTGCAAGTTAGGCTACTTAGTAGTCACTCTCTCCGTAGCAGTGGATGAGTGTAGGTCAATTACAAGTCAATTGTGTTGATTGTTGTTGGCATTGTTAGAACCCCCACACCGAGCCATATACACGCGTTGTAGTATCATACATATGTATGCGACAACCAACAACACATACCTCCGATCACTCACACAAAGACAGATCACCGCACAAATACAAAGTAAACCCAGTGCCCGTATATAACATATTTTCTATCCTTTACTGGTTACAGTGGTTTCAGTAGTATAGAGATAGATATGTTGCCTCTGGTACTCTATGACCGAAACCGAAACTCCATTGTTGCGTTGCCTTCGGTCACGATCGGCATTGCTCGGACGGTGTTTTCCACTTCCAATTAAACTCTCAAAATAGGAGTAGAATAGTGTTCTTTTTTTATTTAAATTTTTTCTCGTCAGCTCTATTTTTCGGGGAAATTTTGGCAAAAGTAGCACTAAAAATCCTTCACCTCAGAAACGGCCCAAACGCCCCAGGGCCACTCAAAGCTAAATCCCGGCACGGGGAGAGAGAAAGAGGGGTAAGAAGAAACTATCTAGGGCCTAAGACTGGGTTAATCTGGCCCTGACCTTGCTAATTTTAATTTACTTAAATGGAAAATAGCGGTGTATAATGCGGTGTAATTTTGAAAGAAGGTTTCGGTTTCGGCTGAAACTGAGACAGCAACCGAAATTCGGTTTCGGTTTTGGTTGAAAAACCAGTTTCGGTCGGACACTAATTATTCATAACTTTTATTATATACCCTCAATTTTCGGGAAAAACTGAACCTCGTAAATATTCCAGAGCCCACTTTATTGTATTCAAAATTGGTTTTTAGTACTGTAATAGCGTAAAGACTTGAGAATCTTTTAAAACAATAATTATGATATTTAATCATAACAGACATAATAAAGGAACAAAGTCCACAACTTCCACAACTTCGTAAAACAGATGGAGTTCGTAATCATAGGAATATGAAAGTAAAATTAATTTTTTTTTGGTTTAAACTAAGAGCGGTATTACAATTTTTGACCAATTTTATGCTATATACACGAATAAAAGTGTATATATTCACATGCCTTCTAGTGGACGTCATATTCATAGGAAGATGTAAATATATATATATATATATATATATATATATATATATATATATATATATATATATATATATATATATATATATATATATAATTTTTATTTCTTATTTTAATACCCTATATTCTCATATTTGTAATTTTTATTTTATTGTATTTTGAAATTATATGTTATATTGTGTTTTTTAAAAAACGAGTATTGCGTTATATTTTTAATTTTAATATCAAATATATACTCCTGCGTGATTCGATTCGAGGACACTGCCAGGCGGCGAGTTTGACTGGGGCGGTACGTCTGTCAAAGAATAACGCAGATGTCCTAAGGCCAACTCAGCGAGGACAGAAACCTCGCGTAGAGCAAAAGGGCAAATGTTGGCTTGATCCCGATGTTCAGTATGCATAGGGACTGCGAAAGCACGGCCTATCGATCCTTTTGACCAGAAGAGTTTTCAGCAAGAGGTGTCAGAAAAGTTACCACAGGAATAACTGGCTTGTGCCGGCCAAGCGTTCATAGCGACGTCGCTTTTTGATCCTTCGATGTCGGCTCTTCCTATCATTGCGAAGCAGAATTCGCCAAGCGTCGGATTGTTCACCCGCCAATAGGGAACGTGAGCTTGGTTTAGACCGTCGTGGGACAGGTTAGTTTTACCCTACTGATGACTGTGTCATTACGATAGTAATCCTGCTCAGTACGAGAGGAACCGCAGGTTCGGACATTTGGTTCATGCACTCGGTCGAGCGGCCGGTGGTGCGAAGCTACCATCCGTGGGATTATGCCTGAACGCCTCGAAGGCCGTATCCTGTCTAGTCAAAGTGGGCAATGATAATTTTAGAAGTCCTTTTATGTACAGTCGAACTACCTTTTATGAACAGCTACCTACACTATTAACTAATTCTACCTATTATAATTAGATAATAAAGCCCTTAAAAGTATTATTAGTAATATTTTTAAGGGATTTTTAAATAACTAAATAATTAAAAATAATTATATATTATTATTATTATTTAACAACGGCTAATACTAATTTAACCTATTAAATAGTATTTTATGTAGATTAATGTTAATTAACAATAAGTGTTACCAATTTAACCTATCAACTAGTATTTTATGTAGATTAATGTTAGTTAACGACAAGTGTTACCAATGTAACCTATTAACTAGTATTTTATGTAGATTAATGTTAGTTAACGATAAGTGTTACCAATTTAACCTATTAACTAGTATTTTATGTAGATTAATGTTATTTAACAATAAGTGTTACAAATTTAACCTATTAACTAGAATTTTATGTAGATTAATGTTAGTTAACGATAAGTGTTGCCAATTTAACCTATTAATTAGTATTTTATGTAGATTAATGTTATTTAACAATAAGTGTTACCAATTTAACCTATTAACTAGTATTTTATGTAGATTAATGTTAGTTAACGATAAGTGTTACCAATTTAACCTATTATTATATGATAGGTCTTAGGTTGGGTTTGATTAGTTTGGATTTGTTTATAATTGATTGAATATTGAATTCCGAAGCAGCGTACACAAACTAATTAATTACATTAATCAATTACTTATAGATGTAAAAAAAGGAAAATTATTGACAACAACACATGGCGTTCCATAACTGGTCACCCTATTAATAATGTATAAAACTAATTTGATTTATTAATAAATATACTTTATTACTGTACTTAAAAGCTTTTTTTTTATTTCATAGTTATACCTTTTCCAACAATTTTTGGGATGACTTTTCGAGAGGGTGTTATTAGTGACCATAAACTTTCAAGATGTTAAATTATTTTATTGCTTACAACAAATACCACCCTATGTTCACTCCAATTGTATTTAAATTTGTTACCTGTTTTACAAGCGACGGTTTCTTTTTGCATTCATATAGATAAGTAGGTAACATGCTGCGAACAATACTGCTGATTATTGCCGTACTTGAAAAGTCATCTCATTTAAATATTGAAAAACTATACCTCTAAATATACTTTCTACATCCAATCTATCCTATTAATTATCCATCCAATATATTCTTTATATTCAGAAGTTTTAAATGTTGTAAAATAATATAACAATAATGCTTTATATTTCTTAATATGTTATTTGTTAGTGAATAAAGGGTAAATAATATATAATAAAACATTATTTTCAATTTTATACCTTTTATTTGTAAAATAATATATACATTATTAAAAAACTTTATTATACAATATTAAGAAAAAAAAAATTGTATCATTTATAAATAATTCTTTTTAAACATTTATATGGAAATATTTTCACAATTAATACATATATATATATATATATATATATATATATATATATATATATATATATATATATATATATATATATATATGTATCACCAGTATTAAGCATGCATTTAATATGGGCCCAGTTCATTGCATATTAAGCAAGAAATCTTTGATAATAATATTAAGTAATTACTATTAATACAAATATCAATTTTTTTAGTAACTTTTTTACGCTTTTTTACTATATTTTGTTCTTTCTCTAATGTTTTTATTTCTTTTGTATCGGTTAAAACAGTAGATTTTCTTTTCCTTTTAGTTTGACCCTGTTCTTTAGAAGCAGCCCTCGGGTACGGTCGAACTATTTCTGGAGAAAATATTGTAGGCGTTGAATTTGATTGAATATTCATTATCGATGATGTTAAAATTTGCGATTCTGGGGGATCAGTTACGAATGACGGAGCGAAACCATCTTGAGTAAAAATATTTTCATTATATGGAAATATTCCAGTCTTTTTAAATCCTTTTATGATATTTGTACTAGTTGTAGCTAATGGTAATGAATCTGCTACTATTTTTGGGATATCATATATTGTTATCGTTTTACCTGGATTATTTCGCAACCATAAATCTTGTGCAGTTGAAGTATATTTCTTAAAGTAGACCAGTTAAGGGTTAAGGAAATTCAGTATACTCTGTAGTAAAAAAATTGGATAAGTAAGAATCAATTGAATCCGTTGATGTAGAACTATAAATCGGTGTTTGAACAACAGACATGTACTCCGGTTACTCTCTAGTTGGTGAATGAACTTGTACTGATGATTCAGTTTGTAAAATATTAGATTGAAAATTCGGTGGCGATTGTAATAAAATTTCCTGCGGTTTTATTTTTTCAGCTACGGTATCTTCTGATACTGATAACGATTGTTTTTCATTTTTCGAAATTATATCGAATTTTTCTATCAATTGCATTATTTCGAGTTTTAAATTTTTATTTAAATCTTCTGAAAATGTTTTTAATGGCAACAAAGATAACAAAAATTTTTCATTTTCGTCATTAAACGTTTTATTTTTCGTTTCCAATAAATTTTCGTTTTTATTTAATTTTTGCGTTTTTTTAATTAAAAATTGTAGTTGATTTGCATATTTATATGGTTTTCTTTTCTTTTCAGGATTTAATTTTTTTTGTTTTATTACTGCAAAATATCTGTCCTCAATATTTTTCCAACGTTTCTGTAAGAATTCTCCAAATTTTTTTTTTTTTTTTTGTTATTAAAATTTATTTCTTTGTTGGAAAAACAATTTATGATTTGATTCCAAGCGAATTTTCTGTTATATATATATCACTATGTATCCTTTCCGTGTCCCATATAATGGGTCGCTTTTCAATTTCATTTATTAATTTTAAATTACTAATTTTGTATGCCATTATAACTTTAAAAATATACACTAGAAAATTTTAAGTAACAATGAAAAACTGAACAGTACTGTTCGCCGTGTCGGTCACCGAGAAAATGCTATCGAAATTAATACAACTTCTGTATATAAAAGAAAGACTTATATAACAACAAGACAAGTCAAAACAAAAAAAGAGTCATATAATTACAAAAATGTCGCTTACAATTAAAAATGTCGCTACTTTTTATTTAAAAAAAAAAAAACTTATTTATACTTGCGAAAAACAAAAATTAAAGCCGTCGCGGCGTTTTATTTAAGTAATAAAAGTACAACAAAAATTAGCGATGCGTTTTATTTAAATAAAATTATGCATATTCCATAACATATTAAATAAATTATTGCTCAAATTACCTCTTACAAAATTCATTTCCCAAATAACCCCGGTCTACCCTACAAAAAATCCAAATATCAACTCTTTCTGAAATTGGAATTTTTGGTCAAACTGCGTTAATAATCGAATATTTGTGATGAAAAAGTCATTTTCAAGCAAAAATCAGCGATCTCAATTCGCTTCAACAAATTGTGATTTTTCAGTTTCGCAAATGTGATACTGCAAACGGTAAAATCTACTCTTCCTGAAAATGGAATTTTTGGTCAAAATGCATTAATAGTCGAATATTTGTGACGAAAAAGTCATTTTTAAACAAAAATCAATGATCTCAATTCGCTTCGACAAATTGTGATTTTTCGGTTTTACGAAGGTGATACAACAAATCCAAATATCAACTCTTTCTGAAAATCGAATTTTTGGTCAAAATGAATTAATAGTCGAATATTTGTGACGAAAAAGTCATTTTTAAACGAAAATTAGCGATCTCAGTTCGCTTCGACAAATTGTGATCTTTCGGTTTTACGAAGGTGATACAACAAATCCAATAATCAACCCTTTCTGAAAATGGAATTTTTTGTTAAAATGCGTTAATAGTCGAATATTTGTGATGAAAAAGTCATTTTCAAACGAAAATCAGCTATCTGAGTTCGCTTCGACAAATTGTGATTTTACAGTTTTACGAAGATAATACCACTAATGCATAAATCGATTTTGTCCGAAAATGGAATTTTTGGTTAAACTGCGTTAATAATCGAAAATTTGTGATCAAAAGGACATTTTTATACAAAAATCAACGATCTCAATTCGCTTCGACAAATTGTGATTTTTCGGTTCCACGAAGGTGATACAACAAATCAAAAAATCAACTCTTCCTAAAAATGGAATTTTTGATCAAACTGCATTAATAGTCGAATATTTGTGACGAAAAAGTCATTTTTAAACGAAAATCAGCGATCTGAGTTCGCTTCGACAAATAGTGATTTTTCGAGTTTAGGAATGTGATACAACAATTTCAAAAATCAATTTTTCCTGATAATGGAATTTTGATCAAAATGCGATAATAATCGAATATTTGTAATAAAAAAGTCATTTTTAAAGAAACATCAGCGATCTAAATTCGCTTCGACAATTGTGATTTTTCGGTCTGACGAAGGTGATACTGCAAATGCAAAAAACCTTTTTTCCCGAAAATGGAATTTTTGGTCAAACTGCGTTAATAATCGAATATTTGTGATGAAAAAGTCATTTTTAAACAAAAATCAACGATCTCAATTCGCTTTGACAATTTGTGATTTTTCGGTTTCACGAAGGTGTTATAACAGATGCAAAAATCAATTTTTCCCGAAAATGGAATTTTGGTCAAACTGCGTTAATATTGGAATATTTGTGATGAAAAAGTCATTTTTAAACGAAAATCAGCGATCTGAGTTCGGTTCGACAAATTGTGATTTTACAGTTTTACGAAGATGATATAACAAAAATATGTGAAATGCAAAAATCAGTTTTTCCCAATAATGGAATTTTTGGTCAAACTGCGATAATAATCGAATATTTGTGACGAAAAAGTCAGTGTCAAACAAAAATCAGCGATCTCAATTCGCTTCGTCGAATTGTGATTTTTCGCTTTCACAAAGGTGATACAACAAATCCAAAAATCAACCGAAAGATCACAATTTGTCGAAGGGAACTGAGATCACCGATTTTTGTTTAAAAATGACTTTTTCATGACAAATATTCGATTATTAACGAATTTTGACCAAAAATTTTATTTTCGTGAAAAATTACTTTTTGCATTTGCTGTATCACCTTCGTAAAACCGAAAAATCACAATTTGTCGAAGCAAATTGAGATCGCTGATTTTTGTTTAAAAATGACTTTGTCATCACAGATATTCGATTATTAGCGCATTTTGACCAATGATTCCATTTTTGGGAAAAATTAACTTTTGCTTTTGTTGTATCACCTTCGTAAAACCGAAAAATCATAATTTGTCGAAGTGAACTGGGATCGTTTGTTAACTAGTACTTGGAGCTTTAACATTATCCAATTTTGCTATCAAGCGATCATGAACATTTTCAATTTGATCGGCCATTTCATCAAAAGCTTTTAATCGATCAAAATTAGGTATATAATTTTCGTCTGTTTCTATTTTGATGGCTTCGCTTTCATTTAATGCGTTTGCGTAATCCTTGCGAATTTTAGGAACTTTTTTAGCTTTAGTGATAAATATATATGCGTTTGCGTCAGAAATTTTCTTAGAAAAATCGAAAATTTCTTGCAATCTAGCAAAAGAGCTGCGTACTTGTGCCTCAGCAAGCTTTATTTTTCTCACAATTGTCTTGTCTGTAACCATAATTTATACTACACAAATGAAAATTATAAACAAAAGAGTTTGGAATTCAAAAGTCAACAAATTAAAATAATGGAAAAAATGTAACAAAAGGGCTTACAAATTTTTATCCTCTACTGTATGTAGAAGTATTCAAAATTAATTTGCCCACTGTTGTATTTATGGGAATAGATTGAATTGAATACGTACGTACCTACGTATGTACCTACATACACCTATGCGAACGTGCTGTTCAGCTGTGATTGTGTTATGTACCTATGTACAAATAATATAAATTAATGTCGTATGATGTGTGTTATGAATAGGTACCGGGTTTCTTCGGACAGGTCAGGACCGTACTTATTTCAACAAAATTGTGCAATTAAATTACATTAAATTATGCACATTTGAATGATTGAATGAATATAATTGATCAAAAATTACATTTTTCACCTTTTAGAATACTAACAGCATTTTTTGTTTGACGAAAGTAAGAAAATTCAAACAATCGGAAAATTTTTTTATAAAATATATTGAAAAGTTGTTGAATATTTAGACGGTCCACTATAATAGCTAAGACGTACGAATTTACTAAGATTTTTTATTATTGAAAAACAAATTTTTAAACAAGTAACTACACTTCTATCTCTCAAAATTGAAAACAATAAAAAAAAGATGAATTTATTTAATTTAAATGATATTTTACATAAATCACATACATAATATAAACAAAAATACTTTTGATAGTCAATTAAAATTACAGTGGCACTTTTCAATTGTGCAGGTAATAAATAAAAGAAAAAAAAGGATGTTTACATAAAATATGTACATATAAATAATATTTTGTCACACATATGTATGTGTGTGTATATAACTTGTGTACGTTGTTTTTATGAAAATATTTTGAACTTTTAGTCACATTGAGTGCAATATGTATACCTGCATATGCTAAAGACGAAACTGTCTGATCCGAAAGAAATCCGATACGTAGTTGTAAGGACTTCATTAATTATATGTGCATTTTAATATTTTTATGCAATTGACAGTACATAACTGTTATCACTGTGTTAATGTCATCATAAATATTCTTTAGAATTTTCGAGTATAACCGCCCCACCCAAACCTTTTCCACTCACTACGCGTTCAGTACTCAGTAGTAGTAGTACTCAGTATATGCAGTCAATCATTGAACACAACGTATTGAGACTAGTATGTCAAATCGCTGTATGTAAAAATCGCTTATGTCAAACCGCTATATTGTTAAAAATAGTGCATTTATGTTAACCGGCTAAAGTGCTTTTGTAAACGCTTTTCGCTTTGTGTTAAAACGCCTTAATGTAAATTAATAATTTGTTAACCGCTAAATTGTAGTGCTAACGCTAAATTTATAAAAAATATAGTGTGCATCGCTTTAAATTCAGTGTGCTTTAACGCTCCGAATATTGGCAGACTCTTTCATTAAAATAAAAGGTAATGTGACATTTTCTTATATTTCGAACTCACTTTTATAACATCATTTCCGCTAACCGCTTACATGTCGAATTGCGATATACAAAAATATACTTTTAATAAACGCTAAAAATTATACTCAATTTGGGCAGAGATATAACATTTGGTGGCCTATGAGAGCAACAGGAATTAAAGAATCAAGGCTAAAACGCTAAAATACGCGGAGTAAAATCTAAAATTCATGAAAAATTTGTGAAAGTTCTTTAAAAAATTGGTTAATAAACATGTGCTTTTAAAACTTGTTTAACCCTAGAATCATACGTACACGTCAAAACGACGTACGAACTTGTCTACCTGTTCCAATACTACGACTTGTTGCTACTTGTTTGCTGTGAGATTTCTGTTATCTGATTTATTTGTTATTATAACACACCACATATATTTATTTTGTTTATAGTCATTGTCGTTTTGTTTGTATTGAAATAGTGTCCGTCAAAAGGACGTCGATGTATGATTAACGTATGTTTTTTTTGAAGATTTTGTACACTACATATAAAAGTTTTCCTAATTTTTTTTTTTAAATTTATTAAAGATATGGATGTTATAATTAATTTATTCAATGATTTTGATTGAATAAATTAATTATAACATCCATATCTGGATGTTATCTGGATCTTAAATTAATTATAACATCCATAGCTGTAATCATCTTTCACATTATGATTATGATAATGTGAAAGATGATTACAGCTGTTTGACTTATAGAGACGACATAATACTGAACTTTTAATATATTGAATTGAAAACTAAAGAATGCATTTCGAATGACTTAATAAAAGATTAACAATTTATTTTGTAGAAAATATTTTAATTTTTATTATTTTTTGAGATCTTATTCGAAAAATTACTAACAAATTTTAGAAAATTTACAAATGTGCCTAATGAGGAAATAACTACATATCTATAGGAATATTTATGACAGAGAAATTTCACTTTCTGTAAAGTCACACATGTCCACTGACTCATAATAGTTCATAAATTAATTATTACAATTGATGTATTTATCTATTTTTTAATTTTTATAATGAAAATATGTTTTGATAAAAAGATTAAAAAAATTAATAAATATTTACATTAAGAAATTTTTCCAAATCCAATTTTTTTAAATATTTTGTTCGCTTTTGTAGTATTGTTATGTAAAAAAAAATGTTTTTTGCAAATAAACTCTAAAACTCTCCGTAAAAAGTCCATCCGTCAAAACGACGTCGATGTATGATTAACGTTTCTCGTAGATCAACGTATGATTCTAGGGTTAAATTTGTTCGGTCAGTTAATTTCCGCGCGCATACATACAGTCAGCCACACTCATATTGGTACAGCAGCATAATTACTCATATGACAAAATTTAAACGAAATGGATTCCCATAATTTCCCACAAATTTGAACTTTTTTGTTTATAATATTAATATTTGGATCTTCTACTTCCTATATAAGTTAAGAAATTTCATTAATAGTTTAAAAAAAAAAATTCTCTAAGAAAAATGTTATGCATGCAATTTGTATCAACATGTCCAACGCCACATTCGCATTCGTAAGTACCTTTATTTTAAATAAACATAAAATATAATGATCCTCAAGGTCAATATTTTCATATATTTACTGGAAAATTAAAGGAATTTCAATAGAGTCCAAGAAATCAATTATTGATCTATGCTACTAAAATAAATTCTACAGAAAGGGCTTAAATTGTAAGTAGGTGACTATTTAACACTTAATATGTCATAAAGGACCACAAACAAGATAATAAATTAGAAAATAACTCGTGAAATATGGATAAAAATTACTACATCTTGTTCTAAATTGTCATTTTTTTAATGAATAAATTAACAAAAATCCACCAAAGAGTCCTAAAATGGTCAGGATAAGGTGAAAGGATTGTATAGCAAAGAATTTCCGCACTGAAAGAATTTCTCACGTTATTAAAATACGTGATATATACCGTGGGAAAAAATGTATGTAAATAACATATTATATAAAATAAGATAGGTAGATTGTTCTAGAAACTACGTAAATAAGGATCTTGAATCTCGATGTAATAAAATATTCACAGATAAACGTAAAATTAAGATTTTCATCATTGACCCTGTACTTAAATCCTTGTTTTCCTACATTTTAGAGCAATATAAGTTTCATTATTTATTTATGCTACTTATCACGTATATTCCCACGGTATATATCACGCCTTTCAATAACGCGAGAAATTCTTCCAGGACAAAAATAGTTTGCTAAGTAATCCTTTCACTTAATCCTGACCATTCTATCACTTTTTTATGGGTTTTTGTTAATTTTTTCATTAAAAACGACAATATAGAGTAAGACGTAATATTTTTTATCCATATTTCAAGAGTTATTTCCCAATTTATTATTCTATTGGTTATCCTTTATGACAAATTAAATGTGAAATAGTTGTTCACTTATTATTTAAGAGGTCTAAGGACTTTCTGTAGGAATTATTTTATTAGCATACATCAATAATTAGTTTCTTGAACTCCATTAAAATTTTTTTATTTTTTTCGACAAATTAATCAAAAATTTGACCTTAAGGATTATAAAATTTTGTTTATTTTAAATAAAGGTACACACCTACGTAAATATACTTCTAAATTTGAAAATAAAGTAATTCATTTTTGAAACATATAAAAATATTTATCAAATTTTAAGGTGTACGAATACGAATGTGGCGTTGGACATGTTAATACAAGTTGCATGCATAATATTTTTCTTAGAGAATTTTTTTTTTTAAAAACTATTAATGAAATTTTTTTAGCTTATATAGGAAGTGGAAGGTCCAAATATTAATATTATAAACAAAAAAGTTCAAATTTGTAGGAAATTATCGGAATCCATCTGGTTTAAATTTTGTCATATGAGTAAATATGCTGCTGTACGAATACGAGTGTGGCTGACTGTACATACATACAATAAACAGTTCGGTTGCCGTTCGTCGCTCCAAGTACGTATGTACATATGTGGTGCCTCACAAATTAGCCATTTACATTCCAATACCCTTAACAACGTTTGATGTAATATCCATCAACATTCCAATGTTCAATGATAAGAACAACGGCTCCAAAATCCACCCATCAAGAAAACACCAGAAAACAATTATCAAGTAAAACACCAAATTCCAATACAGCGCCAACCGTCTTCATCAAGTGAATGACAAAGAAGATGACGTCAAATCCACCCCAAAAAATCATTATAAAAACCCGAACAAATTGTATACTATTATTATTATTCTAAAATTCATTAACGAACATGTTACCTTTGTAATTGTTTAATTGTTAAAATAAATTTATGAAGAAAAGTTGCTTAATCTTTTTATTTCGAATTAAAGTATTAATTTCAGTGGTTGTAAAAGTGAAAAGTCTAACTTTAGTGTTTTCTTAGTTTTTCCTATTAAAAAACTAAGTGGCGATCCATTGAAAATATCTTATCGAGTACATTCTCACTTGAAGTAATTTTGTTTAACAAAAACTTCTACGAAACCATTAATTTGTGTTCGTCATTAGGAAATACTTTTAATTTTTTCTCAATCGTTCGGTTGTGACACGACACAAATTAAAAACTGGCGATCCTGCCAGGATCCATCTACAAGGAACTCTGTTTACTGGACCAGAAAATCGACTTCACTTCAAATTGGTAATTTTGTGGACGAGTCAAGCCGCGATACGCAACTTCCAAGGAACGAGCCAAGCATATGGTGATACGCGAATCCAACCAATAAACCAGCAACCAACATCAGAAATAAAAAGAAACAAGAAGAAAATCAATTCGCAGTAAGTCATTTCATGTTATATGTTTTGTTACTGCTTTAAATATTGATTCTTCGTCAGAAAGTAATTTTTCTTTATCCTCTGTTGAATCCTATCATTCTGATTCCTCACTCAACAGTTTGGTAGTTAAATTTTCACAATTAACAATGCCGAACAATAATCAAGCAGAACCCACTTCTTCAACCGAAGCTAGTAATACTATCAATTTAGATTTATCAAATTTTATCAATGAACAATTAGAACAAATAAGAGGTTTTGCTTTAAATTTAAAGACATCTCATTCTGAAGAGATATTTAGTGAAAATGGTGATACATCTTACAAACATATTAATTTTAAAGATTGGATAGGCAAGTTCGAAAATAATCGAATTGGTGCTCTGGACTTCTTGCGTAGGGTACATAACACAATAATGTATGCTCAAAATCAGGAACCAGAAATAATTCGGTTTGTTGCCAACCAGTTGCCATATGATTTAGGTATACAATTAATTAGTAAAGACCTAACATATGATACACTTCGCGACCTAATCCATAATTTTTACAGTCCAAGAAGGACAACAATTTAAATAGAAAATAAATTAGCTACCATGTATCAAAAATCTAATGAAGATGTGATTTCATTTTATACTCGCTTATACAAGTTACAAATGGAACGTACCACTAATTTACGTTTTGAACACAATAAATTAACCTATAGTACTCTATTACCAATTATAGAAGAATCATTCTGTAATAGATTTATAACAGGATGTCTTCCAAGCATTTCACAAAGGCTTAGATTAACAAGTCCCAAACACCGTAACTTAAACGAAGCTTTAAAAGAAGCTCTCGAAGAAGAAAGTTTTCGAAAACTTTCACAAGCAAATAAATCGCATAGTCAAAATATCAGTACTAAATTCTGTAAAATATGTAGAACAAAAACACATAATACCCGCGACTGTAGGAATAGAAACAAAAACGAGAATCCTTCCACATCTAATACATTTTCATACAATTCAACAATTTGCAATTACTGTAAAAATCGAGGACACTTAGAAAACGAGTGTCGAAAAAAGAAATACGCTCAAAGTTTTCAAAGTAACCAACCACTGGTAAGAAATAATCAAAATAATGAGCATTTAAACTCAAACCAATCGATTGTTACGAGAACCGACCAATCAATTCAACAAACAACAGGTTCTCAACCCAATCAAACAATATATCCGACGGAAGAATCATCCATCGAATATATACCAACATAAATACGCGAAAACTAACTTTTAGTTGCCAAGACCCTAACATTCCACAACTAACATTTCTAATCGATACAGGGGCGAGTATTTCCCTAGTACATAACAAAACTTTTCAAAATCAAATAGACCAAAATAAAAAAGTAATCATACGCGGATTAGAAAATGATTATAAGGAAACATTAGGTGCTATTCAACTTAATCTTTATATGTCAGATGGAAATAAATTTCCATACGATTTCCAAGTTATCGACACTAGTAAAATGAATACCCCCCATGATGGAGTAATCGGAATAGATTTTTTAACCCATTACAATGCTAGTATTTCAACAAACCCACCAAAAATTACTTTTAATTTAAATAAAATTAATAACAACCTACCAATTAATAATGAACTACAAAATAACATTCGACTAGAACATATAGACGATTTAAATACAAAACTAGACTTTTTAAAATTTTGCAATGATAATTTAGATTTATTTCATTTTAAAAAGGATAAATTAATTCATACAAACACACTAATGCACGAAATTAACGTGACGGATCCAACTCCTATATATGTTAAAAATTATCGTTTTCCTAAAATACACGAAGACGAAGTAAAAACACAAATTACAGAAATGTTGGATAATGGTATTATCAAAGAAAGTCAATCCCCTTATAGTGCTCCAATTTGGGTTGTGCCAAAGAAAATCGATTCAAGTGGCAAACAGAAATGGAGAATAGTAACCGATTATAGGAGGCTTAACAACATAACTATTGAAGATAAATATCCTTTGCCAAATATAGAGGACATTCTTTCGCATCTCGGTAATGCGAAATATTTTAGTACACTAGATCTAGCATCCGGGTTTCACCAGATCCTGGTTGATCCCAAGGATCGTGCGAAGACTGCTTTCACGATTCCTGATGGCCATTTTGAATACGTGTGCATGCCCTTTGGCTTACGAAACGCTCCAGCAACGTTCCAACGTCTAGTCAACATCGTCCTAAAGGATATACTATACACAGACTGTTTTGTATATCTTGACGATATTGTAGTTTTCGGGACTACTATACAAGAACATAACCAAAGACTCCAAAAAGTTTTTAATGCTTTACGACAGCACACACTTAAACTACAACCCGATAAATGCGAATTTCTTCACAATAAAATCGAATACTTAGGTCATGTAATTTCTTCAGATGGGTGACAACCAAGTTGTCAAAAAATACAAACTATCCAAAATTTGAAAATACCTAAAACTCCTAAAGATATACAATCATTTTTAGGCTTAGTAGGGTACTACAGAAAGTTCATCCAGAACTTTTCAGAAAAAGCTAAACCATTAACTAGCCTCTTAAAAAAGGAAACTAAATTTGAATGGACACTACAGTGTCAACAAGCATTCGATACCCTAAGAAATGCTTTAGTTTCAAAACCAATACTTCAATATCCAAACTTTGAAAAACAATTCATACTAACCACTGATGCCTCAAATGTAGGAATAGGTTCGATATTGAGTCAATACAATGATGAAAAAACCATGGATTTTCCTATAAGCTACTACTCACGTACACTAAATACAGCCGAGACACATTATACAACAACGGAAAAAGAACTTTTATCGATTATAGAATCAGTCAAAAATTTCAGACCATACCTCTATGGTCAAAAATTTAAAATACGGACTGATCATAAACCCCTTAAATGGTTATTTAATTGTAAAGATCCCTCGTCTAGACTTATCCGATGGCGACTTAAGCTAGAGGAATATGACTATGAAATCGAATATAAAGAAGGTAAAACCAACACTAACGCTGATTCATTATCCCGACCAGTTATAATAATCGATAATCTAACGTTAGGAAAAACATATGAAAATCTTTAAAAATGGAAAGGAAATGTAGAGATTCCACAATTTAATACAGTCACTGTACCTCTTGAAAATATAGAGAATCTTGTATTACCTTATTCTGCACATAATTCTGATAACAATAAATTTTCTTATTTTGTCAAACAAAACACCAATTTACCAAGTGTAAACAATTTCAAAGATATTCATTGCTTTGAATCACATAACAAAAAAATAATTTATTTATTATTTTGTAAAGAAAATGCATTAGACCCAATAACACCTGCCAACTTATTTGACTGCCTATATAATCTTTTTATGATTCTTCAAATATCTCAAACAAAAGAGATTACGATTTATGACATACCTTCTCTTACTTTAACTTTACCTGACGAAACATTTAAAAAATTATTACTTTACTTTAACACAGATAATCAGTTTAAAATTAATATCCTAAAAATAGAAACACGTATAGTTAGAGATAATAACGAAAAACAAGACATCATTAAACATTACCACAATGATTTAACAAGTAGACACCAAGGTGTAAAAAGAACTCTCCAAAATATTAAAACTCGATATTTTTGGAAAAATATGAGCCGTGATGTCGAACAATACATAAACAAATGCGAAACATGTCAAAAAACTAAAAAGAATACACATAATAATCGACCACCCATGCTAATAACCACAATAGCAAACACTTTTAACGAAAATGCCTCATTAGATATAATCGGTCCGTTCAACCAAACTGAAAATAAAAATAAGTACGTCCTTACAATACAATGCGAACTTACAAAATTTGTTCAAGCATATCCTATTGAGAATCAGGATTCAATAACTGTCGCTATAAAGTTTATTGACTACTGTACAAGATTTGGTTTTCCCACGTCCATTTTGACAGACCAGAGAGGAACGTTTACCTCTGATTTAATAAAAGAAATAAATAGAATACTAAATATCAAGCATAGGCAAACTACCCCGTACAATCCCTCTACTAACGGTAGTCTGGAAAGAGCTCATGGACCTCTAAAAGATTATCTTAGAGCATATGTCAATGAAAATCAAAACGACTGGGATCAATATGTTCATCTTGCCTGTTTCAGTTACAATACTCATATTAATAGATCAACTAAAGAAACACCTTATAAATTAGTTTACGGAAACAATCCTAAATTAATATCAGGAAATTCGAATCCACCGGTATACCACCAATTATCAGAAGAAATTACAAACAAAATAAAAAGTTTGCGAGAACTTGCTAAACAAAATCTCCAAGTTTCCAAAGAAGTTAACAAACAATATTACGATAAACATTTAAAACAGTATAACTTCAAAGTAGGCGACAAGGTATTATTAGAAATTAAATTATTAAAAAAGGGAATACAACCGCGATATAGAGGCCCTTACGAATTAATAAAAATTCATAACAATAATACTGCCACATTAAGATTAGGTAAAAAATCGAAAACATATCACTTTAAACATTTGAAACTTTTCAATGTTTCAGGTGATACGCAACAAAATGGAAATCAAGAGACGATACCTCCTGATATTCATGACGACAATTTACCTTCAACAAGTAGTGACACTTAATTACGAATTAACAGACATCAATAAAAACCCCGGCATCTATCATAATATAGAAGGCCAAACGAAATTAGTTACTAGTTACATTAGCCTATTGCATTATTACAATATTAGTTATTTAGATAAGACTATAAATTCCATCCAAAATATTTATTCAAAAAGTACCAGTTTATGTAGCTTAATTAATGATATTAACTGCAAATTAAATTTTCAGTTGTTAAACAACGAATTAGCAGATTTAAAAATCAAATATAACGATTTAACAAATCTCTATCATTTACGATTAACTCGTGAAAAACGTTCTATTCAAGTAGAATATGAATACGGTTGGTTTGACGCAATTGGGTTTCTTTGGCATAAAATCACAGGAAACCCAAGTACCGAAGATGCACAGTATTTCACTGACGCTATTAACAATTTAGTAAACAATCAAGAAAATATTCAGAAAATGGTACAGAGTCAAATTAGACTAATTAGTGATAGTATAAGTAAAAAAAATAAAACACAATTAGAAATTAATAAATTAGAAACTAAGCTTAATTCTTATTTAACAATTTATAACCAGAATATTAATAAAACTAGTTTAATATTAGATAATGAAATGCATATAATCAACATAAATGAGCATATATTATTAATAAGAAATTTAATTAATAAAGTTTTTCGGGAACTAGAAAATTTCGAAAATGCCGTAACTTTAGCCAGACATAATTTGGTTGACTTTCGAATCTTGCCACCAAAAACACTTTTAGCAGAATTACGCAACAGCATAAAGTATAATTTACCATTTGAACCAGAGTGGAAAAATCTTGAAAAATATTACAAAATTATTAAAGCAAAAACCATAAATCTAGGACATACACTGGTTATAGAAATATCAATACCAATTGTCAAATTAGATAATTTCAAATTATACCACCTTTACCCTTTACCTAGCCACAATCCAAATGATTTTAAACAAATTTCTATTATCCATATCAATTATCCCTATTTAGTCGAATTTTTCCTTGAAAAAATTAGACTTATACAGTCTATACGACAAGAACGGTGAGAGGCGAGAGTAGGGGCGCTATCCGTTTTCGGAGCCGTAGAACACGAATATGTAGAAAAAAATGTCTGATATATATATATATATATATATATATATATATATATATATATATATATATATATATATATATATACTCCCGCCACCTTTTAATTTGTGTAGGGCCCCCCTATGGAAGTTAAGAGATGAAATTTGGTAAATGGGGCTCATTTTCGAGGCACCTCATACTATCAAAGTGGGGTCAAATTTTGGGAAAATTTTTGATCCGAACCAACTTTTAAGGGGGTGGTGGGGGCGGAAAAGCAATAAAACTTTTCCAAACCGGTTGGAAATAATGTTTCGGTCAATTATCTACAGCATATCCAAAATTCAGCTTCCTAGGATGATTTGGTGGGAGTGGAGGGGGGAAAAACGATTTTCGCTGGATCTAACACGCCCCCAGCCCCCCAGAGTTAACCTAGAGGGTTAAAATTTGGTGTGTTGATAAAGTTCGTAACTAGGTTGTGCTTTTTGGAGGTTTTAATATTTTACCCCCACCCCCCTCATTTTTAAGCTACAATTTCATGCATTTTCGACGTTTTCGAAGTTTGTACCACTCGCACAGGTCACCCAAATAAACCGAGAGGGCTGAAATTTTGTATTCGGATTGAGTTAGTATCAAGGGGGTGCCTTTTGGGCGTCTCGACTTTTAATCCCTACCCCCACCATTTTTATACCCAAAAGAACATGATTTTTCTTGTTTTTTAACAGTTTCGTTCGGGTCAAAATCTCCCCAAATAAACCTAGAGGGCTGAAATTTGGTGTACAGGTTAAGCTAATAGCTAGACACTGTTTTTTGGGGGTCTCAACTTTTAACCCTTACCCCTTCAACTTTTACGCCAATATTTCCTTAATTTTTTTGCTTGTTTTCTAACACGTCTAGAGACTCTCTAAGGAAACCTAGAGGGCTGAAATTTTGTACGTGTATTCAGTTAGGATCCAGCTAGTACCTTTTAGGGAGTCCACATAACTTTTCCCCCCACTTCTCCCATTTTTACATCGGAATTGAATGCTGTTGTTAAATGTGTTTTAAATGCATTACTTTTATTCTAAATACAAGTAGGCGAATAGTAATTTTAAAAAATTTAAAAAAAAGTTTTCGTTAAAAAATTAAATAATTTTCGTTAAAAAATTAAATAATTCTTATATTCGAAACAAATCAATCTTCTATTCTTTTCTAAAAACAAACTGCAAATTTAAAATTTACGTAAATGCAATAATGAAAGAGATAAAGCCAAGAAAACGGAAATTATTTAAATTCAAAATGACGAAGTATGGTTAAATTTAACTGGAACGAACCATACCTTTGTAATTGTTTAATTGTTAAAATAAATTTATGAAGAAAAGTTGCTTTATCTTTTTATTTCGAATTAAAGTATTAATTTCAGTGGTTGTAAAAGTGAAAAGTCTAACTTTAGTGTTTTCTTAGTTTTTCCTATTAAAAAACTAAATGGCGATCCATTGAAAATATCTTATCGAGTACATTCTCACTTGAAGTAATTTTGTTTAACAAAAACTTCTACGAAACCATTAATTTGTGTTCGTCATTAGGAAATACTTTTAATTTTTTTCTCAATTGTTCGGTTGTGACACGACACATATACCATAGGTACTCGCTGGTTCGCTAGATCGGTACATGCATACATGCATATTGAAATAGGTAGCACTCACCTACGATTTCACACTGACTGCAATATCGTGTATGTATTCATAAATATTGATACTCGTACGGTGTGTTCAACTATAGTGCGCTCCAAATTTTAGTAATTGATTTTCGCCTATTTTATTATTGACTTTTTCGCTAAAATTGTGTGTTTTGAAACGCTCTTTCAACATTTTCACACTAAATAAATTTAATTTGAGATGTCGAGCGAAGGAGATAAAGCTAAACGCGACTCTTTGGTCCAGAAACGCGAAAAGTATTTCGTTCGTATAACCGCATTGCATAACGCGGGTAAAAGGTACCAAAGCACCATCTCAAAGGGACAGCCCGCCGAATCTGAATTACAAAGTTCTGTCTACCGGTATGAGAGGCTTGAGTCCGATTACGCTACATTTGATGAATTATCCGATCAATTATCGGAATTAAATCTCAAATTAGATCAGTCAGACAGAATAAATGTTGAACAATCTGTTACCGCGTGTGAAAATTTGTATTTTTCTATCCAAACTATGGCTAGAATGTGGAACGTACGTGGAAATGAAATAGTTCCCCCCGCTCCTGTTGAAACGCAACCCGCTCCTCCACACGTTCCGAAACCTCGCTTACCCAAAATAGAAATTCCTATTTTTGATGGTTCGGACATTAAACAATGGCCGAATTTTTATGAGCTTTTCGAGCTTATTGATCGTAATGAGACCATTTCAAAAGTTGAAAAGCTCACCCATTTAAAAACGCTATTGAGGTCTCACGCTTTATCGCTAATAGAGTTACTGCCAATCACCGCTCGTAATTATGATATTGCACTGCAAACGTTAATGTTCCGCTTTCAAAATGCTCGTTTACTAGGCGCTCATTTTGTAGATTTAATTTTCAACTTTAAACCGCTACAGGAAGAAACGCTAACATGGTTTAATTAAATTTTTGGATACATTTAATACCAATTTAAATGCGCTTAAAACGCTAGATATTGAAGATTTATTTGACTTCCTTATGTTGTGTGCAGGATTAAAGGTGTTACCGAATCCTACACGTAGAGAATTCGAAAATGAACATGCAAACATATCAGTGCCTTCGTTCAAAGATTTAATCGCTTTTGTCAATCAACATGTTCGCATTCTTGAATTGTCGTCTGAAAAACCCGCTAGCAAGCATGTTAAAATTTTGCAAAAGTCAATAAACAGTAATTCTCGCTCCGCTTTTCTGTCGTCTGTAAAGACAAATTACGCTGTATGTCCGAAATGCAAGTCGAACAGTCATCGCTTGTATGCTTGTGTCAAATTTAAGGAAATGAGTGTCTCCGACAGACAAGATTTCGTTCGTAAAAATTCGCTTTGTTTCGCTTGTTTAGGTTTTCACTTGAGGAAAAATTGTAAATCAACTGGCAAATGTAGTCATTGTCAAAAGGGAAATCATTATTTTTTGTTGCATTTGTTAGGACATTTATTATTTTTCATATTCTTGTCTTTTAGAGTATTTTATTTTCTATAAGTTGTCATCAATGCATACATGTATGTTATATTCATTACCAATACATTACATCATAAAAGACAGTAGTAAACCAAAATAAGTGATCTCAGTTCACCTCGAGAAATTGTGATTTTTCGGTCTTACGTATGGGATATGGCATTGCAAAATCCACTTTTTTCGAAAGAGGAATTTTTGATCAAAATGCGTTAAAAATCGCATATTTGTGATGAAATAGTCATTTTTAAAGAAAAATAAGTAATCCCAGCTCATTTCGAGAAATTATGATTTTTCGGTCTTACGTATGGGATATGGTATTGCATAAACCAATTTTTCCCGAAAATGAAATTTTTGAAGAAAATGCGTTAAAAATCGGATATTTGTGATGAAAGAGTCATTTTTAAACAAAAATAAATAATCTCAGCTCACTTCGAGAAATTATGATTTTTCGGCCTTACGTATGGGATATAGTATTGCAAAAATAAATTTTTTCCGAAAATGCAATTTTTGACCAAAATGCGCTAAAAATCGCATATTTTCGGTCTTACGTATGGGATATGGTATTGAAAAAACCAATTTTTTCCGAAAATGGAATTTTTGACTAAAATGCTTTAAAAATCGCATATTTGTGATGAAAGAGTCATTTTTAAACAAAAATAAATGATCTCAGACCACTTCGTAAAATGGTGATTTTTCAGTCTTACGTATGGGATATGGAATTGCAAAAACCAATTATTTCCGAAACAGGAATTTTTGATCAAAATTCTTTAAAAGTAGCATATTTGTGATGAAAAAGTCAGTCTTAAACAAAAATAAATCATCTCAGTTCACTTTAAGAAATTGTGATTTTTCGATCTTACGTGGATATGGATAATGGGATATGGCATTGCAAAAACTAATTTTCCTCGAAAGAGAATTTTTTGATTAAAATGCGTTAAAAAACGCATATTTGTGATGAAAAAGTCATTTTTAAACAGAAATAAGTGATCTCAGTTCACTTCGAGAAATTGTGATTTTTCGGTCTTACGTATGAGATATGGAATTGCAAAAACCAATTATTTCCGAAAATTGAATTTTTGACCAAAATTCGTTAAAAATCGCATATTTTTGATGAACAACTCATTATTAATCAAAAATAAATTATCTCAGTTCACTTCGAGAAATTGTGATCGTTCGGTCTTACGTATTGGATAATGGGATATGGCATTGCAAAAGCCAATTTTTTTTTAAAGAGAATTTTTTGATTAAAATGCGTTAAAAATCGCATATTTGTGATGAAAAAGTCATATATAAACAAAAATAAGTGATCTCAGTTCACTTCGAGAAATTGTGATTTTTGGTCTTACGTATGGGATATGGTATTGCATAAATTACAAAAATCGCATAATTGTGGTGAAAGAGTCATTTTGAACAAAAATAAATAATCTCAGCTCACTTCGAGAAATTACGGTTTTTCGGTTTTATGTATTGGATAGTGGGATGTTACAATGCAAAAACCAATTTTTACCGAAAAAGGAATTTTTTAATCAAAATGCGTTAAAAATCACATATTTGTGATGAAAAGTCAGTTTTAACAAAAATAAATGATCTTAGTTCACTTCGAAAAATTCTGATATTTCGGTATTACGTATGGTATATGGTATTGCAAAAACCAATTTTTTCCGAAAATCGAATTTTTGACTAAAATGCTTTAAAAATCGCATATTTATGATTAAAGAGTCATTTTTAAACAAAAATAAATAATTTGTAATACTTCTAGAAATTGTGATTTTTCGGTCTTACGTATATAATGTAATATGGCATTGCAAAAGACTATTTTTTCCAAAAAAGAAACTTTTGATCAAAATGCTTTAAAAATAGCATATTTGTAATGAAAAAGTCAGTTTTAAACAAAAATAAATGATCTCAATTCACTTTGAGGAATTGTGATTTTTCGGTCTTACGTATTGGATAAGGGGATATGGCATTGCAAAAATCAATTTTTTTCCGAAAGAGGATTTTTTTGATTAAAATGCATATAAATCGCATATTTGTGATAAAAAAGTCACTTTTGAACAAATATAAATGATCTCAGTTCACTTTGAGAAATTGTGATTTTTCAGTCTTACGTATTGGATAATACGTAATTGGATAATTGGGATATGGCATTGCAAAAACCAATTTTTTTCGAAAGAGAATTTTTGATTAAAATGCGTTAAAAATCGCATATTTGTGATGAAAAAGCCATTTTTAAACAAAAATAAGTGATCTCAGTTCACTTCGAGAAATTGTCATTTTTCGGTCTTACGTATGGGATAATGTGATATGGCATTGCAAAAACCTATTTTTTTCGAAAAAGGAATTTTTGATCAAAATGCTTTAAAAATAGCATATCTGTGATGAAAAAGTCAGTTTTAAACAAAAATAAATGATCTCAGTTCACTTTGAGAAATCGTGATTTTTCGGTCTTACGTATTGGATAATGGGATATGGCATGGCAAAAACCAATTTTTTTCGAAAGAGAATTTTTTGATTAAAACATGTTAAAAATCGCATATTTAGTGATCTCAAAATAAGTGATCTCAGTTCACTTCGAAAAATTGTGATTTTTCGGTCTTACGTATGGGATATGGTATTGCAAAAACCAGTTTTTTCCGAAAATGGAATTTTTGACTAAAAGGCGTTAAAAATCGCATATTTGTAATGAAAAAGTAATTTTTAAATTGATTTCTTTTATGAACTTCGGTCCAATGTCAAGCTACTGGCGTACAAGAAAAGTTTTTTTTTTTATTATTTAAACGCGCAGCATCCAAGGCTATATGCGTTATAATTGGAATTTAGCACTAAGTTTTTGATTTATTATAATTATAGGATATTCATATTCACAACACTTTTGTTTCAAGTTTTCTTGCACTATCTGATTTAAAAAGTATTTTTAAATTTTGTTATTTAGTTTAGCGAGGCTTAGGAATTTTAGAACTTTCTGAAGATTGAAATCGTTGTTATTTAGAATTACTTCTAAGGAGTCAGGTACGTTTAGTAAGGTATGTATTCTGTCGTATTCTCTGCAAAACAGGAGTAAGTGTTTGATGGATAATGGTGAGGTACATGTTGTGCAAATGGGGGGGGGGGGTCCCAGTTGTTTCTTATGTATGAATGAGTGATCTCTGTATGCCCAATGCTCAATCGCGCTACTAGCACCTCCTCCCTTCTGTTATCCCGAATACTAGTCTCGCGGAGATGTACGTTGGGTTTGATGAGACGTAATTTGTTGTTGGTCGTAGTCAACCATTTTTCATTCCACGAATTGTGGATAAGTTTATATGAGTGTAGAAAAAGATCTTTCAGTGGTATTTTGTTGGTGCTTATATTTTGGTTTATATTTACATTTTTCCCGAAATAGTCTGCAAGTTCGTTACCTCGAATACCGCAATGTCCAGGTATCCAAGTGGAAATAACTTTAATGTTATCTAAATCTAATTTATTCAGTAGAATAATTATTTCCTGTACGATTGGGTTAGCGTCTGTGTTATAATTTCGTAGGGAGTCTATCGCGCTCCAGGAATCCGTACAAATCATGAAGTTCCCATTAATATTATCTTTTATATATGAAATTGCGTTGTATATTGCATACAATTCCGCTGAAAAAATTGTATACTCTGAGGGGAGAAGAAATGAGATGTTTGAGTTGGGCAAGATAACGGCTGCACTAGTATGAGTCTCATTTTTGATCCATCCGTAAAAATGAGAACAAAATCTGCATATTTTTATATGATTTCGTAAAACAGATGTCGGTAAAGTAATGGTGGAGTTTCATTTTTAGGATATGATCTTAGATCGTCTAAAATATGAATTTTGTTAGAAGTCCATGGTGAACTTACGTGGTTCTTAAACGTCCAAACTTTTTTCAATATAAGACATTCTGGTATATTCAAAAAAAATGGCTTTAGAAATTTATGTTTCTTATCGAAAAGTTCTTTATATTGTGGTTGCAAAATTTTATTTCTTAACGGGCCTTCTCTACATTTAATGCGGTATATCTGTTTTACGCATAAGAGATTTCTTCTGAACATTAACGGGAGAACTCCTGTTTCTGCATAAAGACTGTCTTTAGGGCTAGTAAAATATGCACCATTGACTAGTCTTAAGCCTTTATGTACGATTGGATCAAGAAGAGCCAAAACGGATGGAGATGCAGATGAATAAATTTGGCAGGCGAAATCAAGTCGTGATTGAATAGTGGTTTTAAATATTTGGAGAATTGTAGTTCTATCCCCCAATTTTGTCTGCTTAACAATTTAAGGAGGTTTAGATGTTGGTTGCATTTTTCTTTCAGTTTTGAAATGTGTTTCTTCCATGTTAATCTTGCGTCATAAATAAGTCTTAAATATTTAATTTCGCTGCTGAATGTTAATTGTACGTTTTGGAGACTTAATGGAGGCATTATTATATGCCGATTTAGACGGTTAAAATTGACACATACTGTTTTTTCAGTGGAGAATACTATTCCTTTGTGTGAAGCCCATGATTGTAAGTTATTTAAACAATTCTGAAGCTTATTTTTGGCATAGTCAATATTATTTGTTCTTATATATACGATGTCGTTTATAGCGATATTAAATAGGTTAGGGCTAATCACTGAGCCTTGTGGAATACCGTTGTCTAACTTAAAAGTTTCGGAGTATACGTTGTTCACTTTCACTTGAATTTTGCGATTTTGCATGAAGTTTTGGATAATTTTTGGTAAGTGACCTTCCAACTTCCAATCCGATAGTTGTTTGGTAACAGCAGAATGCCAGATTTTGTCATATGCGTTTTGCATATCCAAAAATATTGCGATGACAAATTGCTTTTGAACAAAAGCGCTTTCTATTTCCGTTGTTAATAAAGTGTGAGCATCTAATATAGAGTGATGTTTTCGAAATCCATGTTGCCAAGGGTTTAATAACTTCTTATTTTATAAAAGATACGTAAGTCTGTTGTTTACTACTTTTTCGAATATTTTAGAAATAACACTGGTAATCGCAATGGGGCGGTAATTAATTACGTTTGATTTAATTTTGTTGGGTTTGGGTAGTGGTATAACGGTAGCAAGTTTCCAACTGTCCGGGAATATTTCTTGTTTCCAAATTAAATTGTAGGTTTTTAGTAGGTAATTAACAGAATTTTCATTTAAGTTTTTTATTATACAAGGGTGGATATTGTCTGGACCAGGAGTTTTGGTTTTAAGAGATTTGATTGCAGATTTTATTTCGTTCTCGGTTATGTTGACATTGTATTCTTCCATGCTATTAGATTCAAAGTTAAGGCACAGTTTAAATAATAGTTTGTTCTACAAACAGTTACGAAACGGGATGACGTCAGAATGGACGTTTGGAATTTTAAAATTCCAAGGGTTATCCATGTTAGGTAAATAATGCATAACGATATCATTCTATTATTTTACAACGATTGTGTATTGACCTATACATTATACAATCAATTTTTGTTAATTTTATCAATGAAAATACGGTCACACACTAATAAAATTTTATTTCGAACAACAAATTTGCGGATCAAATAATTTTGTGAAAAATTACAATTGATAATTACCATGTAAATTATTTATATTGTATAATTTTCACTGATATTTTTTAAAATTTTGAATAACAAATGCAGTGCAATATTAACTGACATTAAATTTGTATTATTTAAAAATTAGCTTTTTATTTTTGATATTTTCGTGTAATTTAGTGTTTTATTGGGCAAGACTACGATAAGTACGGCGCCAAGATTTGATGACACTTCCTTATAGAACTTGACAAAATAAAACGAAAAACAAGAATAAAATTTTTCGAGATCTCGCTTCGTTTTCGAGTTAAACTTGTTTTTGAATTCCAATATATTGTATGTATGGGATGTGGGCACGAGTACGATATCCGAGGCGACAAAATTTGACAAGCGGATCTGATAGATTTTGGCATTCTAAGCAAAAAATAAAAAGTAAAAAATTTTGAAATTCGCCTTAGTTTTCGAGACATCGATCGTTAAACTTGTATTTAAGTTTTCATGAAATTCGGATATATTGTATTTGGTGAAATATTGGTGAAATATATTTATATCAAAAATCGAAGTTTATTGTCAACTGGCCCAAACTGGCCCAACCTTCGGGCAAAGGGTAACCTTAACTAATTTCACCACTTAGTTTTTATATCAAAAATCGAAGTTTATTGTCATAACAAGCCTAACTTTCGGGCAAAGGGTAACCTTAAATACAAGTTTAACGATCGATATCTCGACAACGAAGCGAGATCTCGAAAAATTTTATTCTTGTTTTTCGTTTTATTTTGTCAAGTTATATAAGGAAGTGTCATCAAATCTTGGCGCCGTACTAATCGTAGTATCCCCTTTTATTGCGATCTATTAAGTTATTTTACTGATATATTTTTTGTCATTTAATTATAAATTTAATTTTTTTATTATACCTAAATATATAATGTCTAGAAACGGTGGCAACTCTTGTGCGGCTAAATTTTGTTTAAGCCATTCAAAAGAGAATCCAAATTTAAGTTTTTTTCGAGTGCCTACTGATCCGGATGTGTAAGTTTTATTTTAGCTTGATTGCTTATGTAAAAATAAATATACGTTAAATAATTATTCAATTAATATTTTAGATCTCGCCAGTGGTTAGTCGCGATAGGTCGTCAAGATCTTTTAAATTATAATGTTGGATACTGCCATAATTTTCGGGTATGTTCAACTCACTTTGAAAAGAGTTGTTTTAAAAGTGAAACTAACCGATTAAAGCCTGGTGCAGTACCAACGCTCTTGTTAACTAAGCCAAAGGTTGCAGATATAATTATTTCCAACTCTGTTGCAACTCAAACAGAATCTTTACCAACTACGAGTTCTGCTGTTCAGACAATAGGTTCTAGAAATAACGTAAGCCTTCAAGAATTTTTGGAAGAATGCGAAAAAATTTGCCGCCAAACCTGGTGAGATTCATCAAATATCAAATAAATTTAAAGAGAAATTCCAAACAAAATAGATAAGACACTTATTTTGTACGTTAGCCGATACACATTATATAATTAGATAATTCGAAATTTTTGCTTTTATATATAAATATATTGTACCGACTATAACTGTCTTAATTAGTAACGCATAAAATATCGAATTCAAATTCTCTAGAATGCGAGTGTCATTATTTTTATTTCAACATGTTTCTGTTTTAATTACAGGTATGATACTGATTTTAAAATTATGGCAATGTCTATTTATTTTAGCAGCCGGCAAGCTTATAGAATATTATCAAAATTTTTTATATTTCCATCCATTCGAACTCTTGAAAACATGTATATTAACATCTCAAGTGGCGTTAATGAAAATATAATAAAAATGTTAACTCTAAAATGTCAGCAGATGGACGATTTAAATAAATATTGTATTGTTTGTGTTGATGAAATGAGTATTAAAACGCATTTATTTTATAATACAAAAGGAGATAAAATAATAGGTTTACATGAAATTTCCGGTATACAATCACCAAAACCGGCAAATTATGCTTGTGTATTGATGGCAAGGGGTATTTTTGGTAACTGGAAACAACCAATAGCATTTTCTTTAATAAACAACGTAAAAAATTATTTAGAATTAGATAATTTCATATGTCACATTATCGCTTTATTAAATGAGATCGGGTTCAAAGTACTTGCCTTTATTTCCGATCAAGGTCTTAATTTTATTGATTTCGCTAAATCGAAAAATGTAAGTGTAAATCAGCCTTATTTTTTTATAGGAGATCAGAAAATTTATCATTTGTTTGATACACCTCATCTTTTTAAGTCCATAAGGAATAATTTAATAAAATACAACTACAACTATGGAAATTCGATTGCTTCATGGGATCATATAAAATATTTTTACGATCAGGATCGTAAAAAACAATTCAGATTGGCCCCGAAATTAACAGATGCCCATTTAGACCCTTCTCCATTCCAAAAAATGAAAGTGAAATTAGCAGTGCAAGTATTAAGCCATAGTGTAGCTGCTGGTATGTCTACGTATCTATCATTTGGACAGTTATTTGAAAATGCTACTGGGACAGTGGCTTTTATAGATTTAGTGGATAAGTTATTTGATTCATTTAATTCAAGTACAGTTAAATCAAAAAAATTATATAATAAAGCATTTTATGGGGCACCTTATCAGACAGAGTTACTCAATAAAGCATTGCAAATTTTAAATTCTTTAAGAATCGTTAATAAAACCAATGGTAAAGATATGACGAAATCGATGAAATTCATTGAAGGCCTTAAACAAAATATAGCATCAATATTAGCTCTTTGGGAAGATATAAAATCGGACAAAATCAAATTCCTTTTTCTACGGAGGTTTAATCAAGATTGCCTGGAATCTTTTTTTGGAACCATAAGGCAACAAGGTGGTAACTGTCGCGAGCCCACATCTGTGCAGTTTTATAGGGCCTTTAAAAAATTATTTATGGGCAATATGCTAGAAAATTCTGCAAACGCCAACTGCACGGATGATTTTGTTTCATTTCTTTGTCAATCAAATGACAAAACCTTAAAGACAGCAGTTTTTGAAGGGTATGAAGCCGAAAATAAGGAAATTTATACCGATATTACCGATTATGTGTTTAACATGGATGGATGATTGAAAATTATACCAAAATTAATGTCGAAATATCTCCTTCCAACATACATATGCATTTTAAAGCGTATAATAACCAAAAATCAAAATTTGGCAGTTTAAAAGTACCTCCTTTTGACTTTTTAGAATATATAATAAAATTAGAAGAAATTTTTAGAAATAATTTTGAAAAACACATTACATCACACGTTGGCAATGCAATATTAACTGACATTAAAAAACATACTTTTAATCCTCCTTGTGAATGTTTTCCTATAGATTTTTTACAGAAATTGTTTGTTTGGTTGAGAATTTACTATACAATTAAATTTAATAACAAAGATTTTAAAAATAAAACAAAATTAAATAGAAAAGTTATATCTGTTTGTAGTTTGTAAAAGAATATTTTATAGTAATTAGATACATATTTACATTCTATGTATAAAATACATATATGTAGATATATTTAATTTTTAAGTATAATAAAATGGCTAATCAAATGGTTTAATGTAATTTAAATTTGTGTAAAATGTAAAATTTATTAATTCTTGTCTATCTAAAAAAAAAATAAATAAACTTTTTTTTAACTGTACATAATAAAATATTTTTAATGTTTATATAAACGTATTATTTTTATATGCTAAGTATGCCTTTCCACCATTTAATCATTTAGTTTGGCTTTTTAATTAATTTTTTTCCAGTAAAGAAAATTTTAATAAATAATTTTATTAATATAATATAACATTATCATTGCCAACCCTCAATCTCACATGTACAAACACATACAATCACATAAGTAAAAAAGGACATACATAATTGTTTGTACTTATATCAAAAAAGGATAGAAAGTGCGTTTCGCTACTGCCTATGGTAATAATCTTTTATTTATACTGTGGTTAAGGTCTCTATGTTCGAGGCGAGACTTAAGACTTCTTGCTTCCTGACTCAATATGGCGTCGCTAGAGATGGAAGAGAATTTTTCTGCAAAAATTCTTACAATGTCATTCGCGGCAGTGTAGGTAACGCCGTCTGATACTATTGCCGCTATGTTAAAAGAACAGTTTGCGTTTTTAATTTTTTTTATTTTATTCCAAATTTCCTTTGTAGGGGTATTCTTGCTCAGGTTAGAGGTAAATTCTATCCAACAGTTCTTTTTGGCTTGTCTCACCAGTTTTCTAGCTCTTGCCTTTAGTTTCTTATACTCAACTCTATCTTTATCGATTTTGGTTATAATATATTTGCGTAATGCAGCTTTCCTCTTCTGGATAGCATCAGCTATTTCATTATTCCACCATGGAACTAAACGGGATCTATGCATTTTAATTTTTGGAATCGTTTTATCAGTGGTAGTATTTATGGACTTTAATATGTAAGTCATTGTCTCTTCAACAGTGTTCAATTCGACGTCTAGATTTAAGTTTCTATTAAAGAGGTCCCAGTCAGTAGTTCTAAAGTTGTATTTTGATGTAAGAAAGCGCGGTGCGTTGAATTTAGTTTGTATAAGTATAGGATAGTGGTCACTATTGAAGGTGTCTTCGAGCGTAGTTACGTTGAATTCAGTCAACAGGGAGTTTGAAATAATGATGAGATCTATAATAGATGTGGAACCGGTCGCTACATTAATGTGAGTAGGTTGGTTGTCGTTAATGATGCTTATTGAAGGATTGTCCGATAAGAAATCTTCTACCATTTTCCCCTTCTGATTATTGTAACGGCAACCCCATAGTTCATTATGGGCGTTGAAATCACCCAAAAGAATAAATGGCGCAGGAAGCTGCAATTTAATATTTTCTAGATCTAAACTTGTTATTTCGTCTAGAGGGTTTAGATAGACATTACAAATAGAAAATATATTATTATTATAGTGAAACTGAACTGCAACTATTTGAGGTTCCGATATTATTTCTATGTTAGTAAAGAATATAGAGTTTTTGATGTATAATATTACACCTCCTCTAGCATTCGGATCCGTTGTATCATTCTTTTTTAACAGACTGTAGGAATTAATAGGAATTTCTTCATCATTTTTCAGATGTGATTCTTGAAGTGCGATTAGTAATGGGTTATACAGTTTAATTAGTTGTTGCAGTTCGGCTAGATTGTTTCGGAGACCATTTAGATTCCATTGTAGTATTAAGATTTCCATGTGCGGATTAGAATTTGTGGACATTATGCGTTACTGGATTCATCAGTTGAAAGGAGTTGGTCAGGATTCTCACTTGAAATGATTGTTTTTATACGAGTGAATTTATATTTAAGAGTTTTATTTATCTCAGGTCTAATTTTATCCATGCTATCTAGTAGATCGTTAACATCAAGATTCAGCCCTTTAGCTATTTCACTTGGATTCGATTTTGGTTTTAGCGCGTTTATGAAATTAATAAGTTCATTGAATGAAATAGCGTACATTTCTGGATTAGTGTTCATTACTTCTTTTGCTTTTTTTAATTGTTCTACCAACTTGGAATTTTGTTTGGATTGTTCTGATGGACTTACGAATGTAGATTTGACAGTGTTATTAGTAAATTTATTTGTTTCGCTGCTTTCCTTAATGGATTTAGGCGTTCGACGTGCTTTTGCAATCTCATCTGAAGATTCTGTTTTTCCTCGGGACCGTTTTGTACTTCTTGGTATGGTGTAGTCATGGTCGTCAATTGATTCGTCGCTTGATGAATAATCTTCAATTAATATATCTGATTTTGATAATGTACATGGGAGGGTAATGTTTTTTATTCGTGTGTAGTGATGTTATCTTCAGTATTATGTATTGTAGTCACTACGTTTGAGTCTTCAGATGCAGGTTTGGAGTTGATCTGGGATCTTTGAGAAGTAATTGTATTGTTAATGTGAGATGCAGTATCTATAAGTGTTACATTATTTTCTTGGTTAGAAGATTTAATTGAATTTCTGCACCGTTGCGTTGAGTGCATAGACGCATTACAATTTCTGCATTTATTTTCATCTACGGATATGTATAGGACGAAACTTTCCCCATCTGCTATAATTTCTATAGATTCTGGAATAGTGGCTGTGTTAGATGGGTCAACGTATACTTGCCTTCTTGCGATAAGAATGTGTTGATAAAGTGGATTTTTAGTGTTAATATTGATATTGGTGACGTCTGATACTAGTTTAATGTGTAGATCTTTTAAACGATTAGAGATCATATTGTTTTCTATGACTGGGTGAACTCCAGAAATAATTAGACGTTTGGCGGGAGAAATTAGGCAACGCGTAGGTAAAATTTTATTGAGTACTGTGATTGTAGGGTTTAAGGTGACAAAATTTTTGGCTAGTTCCTTCGTTTTTAGGTAGACAGCAATTCGTTTTTGGGACATAGGGAAAACTGCGATAATATTTTTAGGATCTGTACGTTTTGCGACTTCGGATATGTATTCCAGTTCAACATTTCTCCATTCGACATCGTCTAAGGCTGGAATGACGATGGCGCATTCCTTTGAATAGGTTTGGGATTTTTTTGTAGCGTTGGCATATGAGATAGGGGAGGAATTCATTTTGGGAAAAGTTTGAGATAGGTTTTACTGTCTTCGGAACTTATTAAATATTAAAGTATTGTTTAGTTAAAAATAAATTAATTAGAAACTTTATGTAATAATATTGATTTGTAATAAAAAATAAATAAAGCATTGTACGTATGATTGCTCACCGCACTGTTGGTGAGCCACGACGTGGTCATTTGATGATAAGCACAATGTAATTAGGCACCAACTTGTTTTATATATTAAATCAAGAAGAAAGGTATTTTCTTCGAGCGCCAAAAATATTAAAAATTTGCTTTCAAGTTAGCGAAAACAGTCTAAACGAACAGAAAAATAACTTACTTCTATATCCCAATCAAATCTTGATTTGTACCATCCCCGCATACGTCTCGTAAAGTCAGTTGGAGAATAGACTTTAAATAATATGTCTTTAAAGAAACTAGTTTATCTAAATTTTAAGCCCCACCCATAATGTATTCAGAAAGATTTTCTGTATTGTTGAGATTTTGTGTTCCTTCAATTTTTCATATTTTTTACTGTTTCTGTTCTTAAATATCAATATTCTAACAGTAGTAAATGTTTCTGCTTTTATGTATAAAAATATCAGGGTTTCTTCACACACTACATATTTTTAGATTAGTCTTTTTTTAGAAAGGATAAAAACATAGATTTTGAATGTGAAACCTATTTGCCATTCTTGTTTATCTTACAAAAGTTACATATTCATTTTTAAAATTTAAAGTGCAAGGAAAAGAGCACGGATTGTCAACATTATTAGTCTGTATTTAACATCAAGAAGAGTGCCACGAATATTTTGAATTTGGTAGTCACAGATAAAAATTTTTTACTATACACTTTTTAATCTTGTATAATTATCGAACTTATTACTTAACTACAGCGTTCTCTTAAAATAAGCAAACCTAAAATAAGGAAATATTGTAAACAAACACACACACATTCAAACATGTTTATATTAAAAAGTAATAAAAATATTGTCAAAAAAATAAAAAATAATAGTATAAATGGTGTGACAAATAATAAAGTGTTCATGGACTTTTTAATCATTTATTCAGAAAAATTAAAAATTTTGCAATTTGTACATTTACTTATGAGTTTGAAATGAAATGTTTAAAACGTCGAAAACCCTACAATTGTCTATAATTCTATATAATTATGCATATATAAACATATCCATGATTTGATTATTTAATAGTATCAGGTAGTATGGTAGTATGCATACATGCATATAATGCTTGTGAATGTGTTGTTGGGACCGTTGGGACATTGAAGTGGTGATAAATTAAAATTTAATAGCTTCTTTGACATTCACTCCACAATATGTATCTGTACGTATTTACTTTTTGTTCTGTACTTAAACATTAGCAAAAATTATTCTTAAAATGGTCTCATTCGGAACATACAAACGTATTTTCTTATTAATAATAATAATTGTTATCAATTTATTATATGTATTTATTGTGTACAGTTGTTATTTTAAATAGAAAAAGTTAAATACTTAATGTATGTAGTTAAGTTATGTACTTATTTTATATAACTAAATAAACTGTATTTTTAATATGACAGGGGTTATTAAGAAAAGAAAACATTTAACGTGAGAAAATAAACTAGAAATATTTGGAGAACTGCGCATCGCAGCATGTCTTAGCTTTTGGTTACGGTATATCAGTGACCTAGTAAATATATGTACCTATATGCATATACATAGATATTTAGTTCATCCTGTATGTTACGCTTAAAATAGGGAAAGTGACTTGTTTACTATTCCCTATTTTGAGCGGAATCTGTATATTAATGTAAAAATTGTTTGTTTCGGCATTGCTTATATCAAATACGAGTCTAATGGCGATTGTTAATGCTTAATTACATTATTCTAGTCATATAATATTTTAATATTTCCGTCTCTTTGAAATGTTTGGATCACATTTTAATTAATTATTTGCTGCTAAATAACAAACGATATTTTGTCTGGGAAATTTGAACAAATTATTAACTTAGGTCTCTTATTAACCTAAGTCTAGGTTTTTTTCAGAAACTTAAGCTCCTATACAATATCCGTAAATGAAAAATAGACGATAATTTTTAAAAAAGAGAGTTCTAGTTTTTAAATTTTTTTATGTATTTAATAATCCGACCTCTGGCTAATGCGTTCATCAATTTGTCTAGATGTCAACCAAACCAACTAAAGGACACATACATACATAGTTTTAAACGTTTTAAATTGTAACCAATGAATGGGCTAATAATAACGTATTAGTAGGGGTGACACATAATACATATGTAGGTATGTAGAGTACATATGTACATATCAGCATCCCCTTTGCGCCCCTGGTCAAAAAATATCATGCTGTGTTAACCGTAATAAAAGTTTTATGATGTGAGAAATAGTGACAAAATGGACAAAATGCAGTTTTAAATTAAGTAAAACTAAATCATCTATCCTTTTTTTACATTTGTCTACAATCTACATTACATATATAACAGTATTATAATAGTAATATACATTATATCTACTATACTTTTGATTAAATTTTGAAAAATATACAACTTACTAATTATGTTATATCTGTTATATACATCCCCTCATTCTAAAAGTGTAACATTGAAACTGAAATGAAATTTTTGAACTTAAAATTGAAATTTCTGTAAATCCAAGGGAACAAATTTGACATTAGAAGAATATATTTAAAAAAAAAAAATAGAAGGTACATGCTACGAAAATTTTGTTTGTTCCTAATTTTTTCAAAATCTGAGAGATTAGGGTTTTCAAAATACAAATTAACCTTTTTAATTTTGTTATTCATCACTCTCATCATAGCTTTCACATTTTTAGCGGAAAAAGTATTTGGTAAAATTACTGGATTATTATAGGTGTAAAATCAAGATACATCAATCTGACACAATTTGCTATACAGGTAGGCCAGTTACATGTTATTGTCTTATACCTATTTTTCTTACTACAGCTTACTACGGGCAAGCCATCTCCGTAGTTACAAGAGTAAACAAACTTTTAATTACCATAGTAAATACCAAAATTACACAAAAATTCTGTAATTTTCATATATTTTACCAGTGACGTTCAACTAGGTAAAAAGTATATAGTTTAAAAATGGAAAGCAAATTTTGTATTTAAAGTAAGTAAATATTCACCAATCCAACTTCATCAAGACGAAGTTAGTTATTTTCGATTTCCGAAAGCACACATTTGTAAACACTTTTTTTTTATACGTACGTATATCATATAAACCCATTTAGTTTGCAATTTTTTTAATAATTAGATTCTACGCCACTGAGTTATATATGCATTTAAAAATTGAACCAAAAATCTAGCGAAACTGGCTAACCTGTATAGTATAATATACTAATCAATCAAATGATCTTGGTGTAAAATTATATTTCTGAGGAAAGTCAATTTTCACAAAATATTTGGGGGTTCTGTATCGCAACAGAACTATCCCTTTAATCGAGATAAGTTTATCTTATGTGTTAACTCAGGATAAATAATGCCTGTGTACCAGATTTCATCGAACTAATTTTTTGGAGGGGTATATAAAATTTTATCAAAATAGGTTAAGCCGTTTTAGTGTGATTGAGCAACAAACATTCAAACATTTACACATCCAAACATCCAAATTTTCACATTTATAATATTATTAAGATGAAAACTTATTATTGCTAAATGATACAACTAAGGTAATTTTATATACGGAAAGGGCATCTAAAGCGCAATTTTAAGCTGTCACACGTTAATTTAGAAGTTGATTTAAAAAAGAAAAAAATTTTCACGGCGGCAATTTCGCGTTGCTATATAACTATTATTTATTACAAATATCTTAAACGAACTCCGTACATATTTATATGACTAGCTGACAAAATAAAATAAATTGCATTGCATTGCAAAATAAATCTATCAATACCCCTGTCGCAGCATCCTGCATAACATAGCGAATTTCCGTTTATAAAAATTAATTTTTCTCGGAAACTGGTTGACATAGAATAATAGTGTAAAGACATTTTTGATGTAATTTTTTTCTTCTTTTAAATGGTGTAGAAAAATTTCGCAAAAATTTTTGGGTAAGTGGAAATTTTGGCAAAAAACTAATTTTTTGCAAGAACAAAAGCCATGTTCCTGCGTCCGACGTGTCTGGCTGACGAACTCATCCAAGGATTTGGGACTTCCAATGTTTTCACCAAATTTCGTAAAAATTGGATACTTCGTTCGAGAGTTATCGCGTGGACACATATATATAGGGTAAAGTTACCTATTATGAGATAAATTTTTTAAAGCCGTGTTTTTCTAAAAGTATTTGACTTGAGCTACTAAAATCAGCTCTAATCTACGGAAAATATATTCTAGTTTTACTGCCAGAAGTAAAAACCTAGTACTAGTTCAACTTTATTGTTGGCAAACGATTTTATCAAAAGTGTAATTTTTGGTCATCGAAAAAGAGGTTTCCTAATATGAGATAGTAAAGCATCCTAATATATATATATATATATATATATATATATATATATATATATATATATATATATATATATATATATATATATATATATATATAGTTTAATTATGTAGTTTAATTATTTTCGGTTTCTAGGGACCTCAAAACAAATTTCTGCCCTAGTCCCGGGCTCAAGTCGCGTCATGACAGTGGCTGTAATAGTTGAATTCCATTCTGGAAATTTGCTAAAAAGAGGAGCATTAACTTTCATTTACATACTTAATAAATCTCTAACACTGACTGATAACTTAAACCGTTGGGTTTAGAAGCACGAAATTTTGCATAGAAGTTCCTTATATAACGTAGGTGTACTAAAATCAAAACACTTTGTCAGTAATAAAATTGCGTGATCAGAGCATGGTATGGTACATACAATATTTTCATTTTTAGGGACAGTGATTTCCAAACAATGGCACTTTCAACCAAATATAATATTTTTTATAAGTAAACAGTAACATTTTTTAAAATCTTATTTCTATTATCATACATATACCCACATACTTATGTGCGCTATTTTACTATCAAAAACAAAAATATATATAAAATTGTGAGTAATTATTGCTGTTTACATGTATATTAAAACGCACCTACTTAAATCTCTTGTTTAGAACTTCTGTATGTTGGGTATGTATTCTACAACTAGATGAGTCACTGAAGGGACTATATAAAGTATGATAAGGGTTGGTATTGAGTTACCTTATTGCATTACTTAAATATATATTTAAATTCTTTATTTTTAGCTAAATTTATTAATTATTACTGTTATCAGATATTTTTAACTTCACAATTTCTTAAACTGCTATCTGCTGCCAATTATTCTATACAGCAAGGGATATACAAACATATGAATAATATTTGTAAGCTTTAAATTATAAATTTGTAAGGAATGTAAAACGGCCTTTACCCTAATATTGCACCAACAAAACCATTACAGTACATTAATATTGGGTTGTTCGATAATTCATGTCGTTTTTTTCATGTTTTTCAAAGTGAAGTTATTTATATTAACTGCTGTTGTAAGTGCAAGTAAACGGTTGAATTTGATATATTGAGCTTCTCTGCTATCTCTCGAGTTGTCATACGCCAGTTAGTTTCGATTAACGCCTTTATTTTGTCGTCATCAGCAGTGGTTGGACGACCAGTATGTGGTGCATCTTGCACATTAAAATTTCCTGAACGAAAGCGAGCAAACCAACGCTGACACTGGCGTTAATTTCTTTCGAGCTTGCACCGCATTTTTGCCCTTTTGGAAGTAAAACAATGAAATATGCCGATAATGCTTTCTTTGATTGTCCATTTTCAAGTTTACTTTTAATCAACTTGTTGTTTACTAATGACACTCAGTTTTTGACTAAAGGTACTTTAAACTCTAATCTTTAAAATAGTATATAATAATAATAATATTAAGCCACGCAATCACTACTACATGGAATATGCAGTTCACGCCATGTATGAGAAAAAAACGACATGAATTATCGAGCAACCCAATAGTACCATGATTTGTTTACGTGATTCCTGACAAAGTGTTTCGATTTTAGTTTCAGTATACTGTGGTATAAGAAAGGATTTTTGGAAATTCGTCGCCTAAGTGGATAAATAGGGGTGCAAATTTGTATGGAAATTCGGCATTTTGGAAGTTAGAGATATATTTAAAAATATGAGTGCTGCCATTCCAGAGTTAGGAATCTCCACTTTAAAAAAAAAAAAAAAAATGAGATAAAAATAGATATAGTATATTTTTTTAGTTTAGAAATGACGTCATCATCATCTCTTTTCAATTTATGACGCTAGCTGCCCTTTAAAAAAATTATACGATACTGATTCTTAAAATAGTACATAAATTAACTTTATTTTAATTTTTTGGTTATCTTGCTTATTTCAGTTGACAAATTATATAAGATTTCACTTACGGATTTGTGTATATTGAATGAAAGTTAGAAAGAGATAACATACCATTAAATTGGGTATTATTAAATAATTTTTACCAACAATTTTTTATTTGACCCACCCATTTCAATTCATACTTTTATGGTACCTAGGTAGGAAGGTACCACACAATAAGGTATCATAAAAGTATGAATTGAAATGGGTTGGTCAAGTAAAAAATTGTTGGTAAAAATTATTTAATAATACCCAATTTAATGGTATGTTATCTCTTTCTAACTTTCATTCAATATCTACAAATCCTTAAGTGAAATCTTATATAATTTGTCAACTGAAATAAGCAAGATAACCAAAAAATTAAAATAAACTTAATTTATGTACTATTTTAAGGATCAGTATCGTATAATTTTTTTAAAGGACAGCTAGCGTCATAAATTGAAAAGAGATGATGATGACGTCATTTCTAAACTAAAAAAATATACTATAATACTATTTTTCCTCCTCTTTCGATTAGTAAATTTAGGTCTTTTAAGAATCACCTAGATCCTGGTGAAATTAAGTCTAAACATTGCCGTTCATTTCAAATACTACAATCTCCATGCGTAATTCATAACAAACTCGACAATATCCAATATCAACCAATCAGAATCAAGAAGAAAATAATCTTGATAAGATCTTGTCCGAATCATGTCCTGAATTGACCGAGTTTGTTGTTTAGTTTGGTTAAATTTACACACTACATTGTTAATTTGTAAATTTTATAACAAACTAAATCCATCTGTAAAATGCAGAAAATACTAATTTTTTCAGAAAATGGAGCATTATTACTCTACTCATTTTGTTTCAATGGTCTTGTCAGTGAAAAAGGAACTTACGGGTAACGACAAAAAATATTAGGTTTTAAAAATTACAGGTAACACACAAAACCTCATGACTTCCTTAGAAGTTGCTTTTCTAAAAAAGATAAACCATTAATTTACGCATAAGAACATTTTATTTCATTTTTATAATATTAGGAAAATTGTGGAAAATACATATCTGTAAAAAAACTTAATGATAGTTAATGTCTAAGTTTCTTACTGTCTTTTGATTTTGATTCACATTAGGTATTTAGTACTCATTTTTTTAAAAAAAAACCGTATAAAAAATCGCATAAAAAAGTCGCACAAAAAAAGACGCATAAAAAAAGGTTTAGCTGTACTATATCCACCAAATACGAACTCATTGTAAGTACTCATAAACTACTGGAACATAGGTATTAAGGACCAGTTAGACTGGTGTGGGCGCACGGAACACTGTCTATAGTTCAAAAATATGTGAATCCGACAAAAACAGATATTTGGGAATATCTGTAAAAAATGGCGCCAAAAATATTATGTATTTGTATTTAAGAAAAAAATAAAGCTTTAAAAAAATAATTGAAATCCATTGCTATGCTAAAAACAGATATAATTATAATAACTAAGCTTACGTACAGATGGTACTTAAAAAAATAATCTAAAAAAAATTAATACTAATTTCCGGAATAAAAACTTTTGAGCCAAGTACAACAAAAGTTTTTATTCCGGAAATTAGTATTAATTTTTTTTTAGATTATTTTTTTAAGTACCATCTGTACGTAAGCTTAGTTATTATAATTATATCTGTTTTTGGCATAGCAATGGATTTCAATTATTTTTTTAAAGCTTTATTTTTTTTCTTAAATACAAATACATAATATTTTTGGCGCCATTTTTTACAGATATTCCCAAATATCTGTTTTTGTCGGATATTATTATAGGCGCTTTCAGTTAAATTTAAGCATGACTCATTACTTAGGAATTTAAGGAATTCCAGTGCTACAACTTTAAGAAAACGTTTGTCTTAGGTAATAGCATATTTTCTATGGATAAAATATGCTAAAAATGTTTCTGATAATGTTATTGTTTTACAATAACCAATTAGAAAATAGAATTTGACAAGCGGACAATTCAAAATTTAAAAAAAATTATACATACCTATTTAAATTAATAAAATTAATCATAAAATTTATTGAGTCAAAAAGTATTTCTTTACATTCAAATATACTAAATATAGTTATTTAAAATTAGAGGGATATAGTTTTTTCTGAAATAAAGAGCTTAATTAAAGTCATAATCTTCTTAGCATTTTTATGTTTTTGGCCATTTTGGCTATGTAGATGATGTAGTTGCCGTTTGATGTGACTTTTTTTACCTTCTACGTCTATAAACAATAAAAAAAAATAATATTTTTATAGCATCTTTTTCTTATCACTACTGAGTTCATTTTAATTTTGAATTATTTTTGGAAATCTACGGTTTTAAAATACTTAAAACTTTAAACATAAAAATGTAATAATACATATGCATTTGATAAGAGTGATTTTAACAGTCAGTCATAACAGTAATTTTAATTCACTGATAAAATTCAAAATTAGTGAAATAAGGTGAATTTTCAACAAAAAAAACTGTAATTATAAAATACAAGTATAGGTTTTAGACATAGTTATTAAGTTATATGATAAAACGTTAACGATTTTCTAAGTACTGTACAAACCAAGAATATGGTTAATAATTAGTAAAACCCTACGTACTTTCTCAATAAATTAATATAAAACTTATATTCGACAAATTATATTAAGAATTAAATAAAACAAAACATATTTTTTATTTTAACTTTATTTTAAATAAAGTAATACAAAATTTACTATGTAATATGAGGTTATGTTACAAAAACAAACCAATATGAAATAATACAAAATATAATTTTTTATTAATCACTAATAATTATACAGGATTGTGTTACAAAACTAAAAAAAAATTCACTGGAACACAAAATGTTTATTAATCAGTTCGAAAAACACACAAAATTTTACCACAAACGTACAAAATCAAAATACGAATACCACAATTTACTAAAATTTTTAATAATCTTAACAGTAAGAAATAAACACAATATTAATTAATGAATAGATTATTTATTTGACAATTTTAATGTAACATTGTAAGTTTTTAAAAAATATAAATAAAAACATAACACGAATTTTAAAAATAAAGACACTTTTGCCGGCCATTCTTTCGTAAATATTTAAACAATTAAATGATACAATGTAAATAATCTCTTTGAATTATTTGATTGTTGCCAAATTTAACGAAACGAAGAAAAAAGTTCGAATAAAAAACCATACAGTTAAATAAATTTTAAAGTTACAATTAACAAAGTCATTTATTTTTAAAAATAATGTAATTTACTTTTTAATTTTAATAAGAAGAGGTATAAATAAAAAAATCCATCTTTTTTAAAAAGCTGAAAATTGACAACACAATTTTAAATGTGTAAAACCTTACACTGTGTGTAAAACGTAGACATAAGAATCGGCAAACGTTTTTGACGTCTCCGGACGTCTCCTATACAAATACATTGGAACATTCCTTTTTAGCTTTATCTCTTTCATTATTTCAATTACGTACATTTTAAATCTGCAGTTTGTTTTTAGAAAAGAATGGAAGATTGATTTGTTTCGAATATAAGATCACTTGATGATCAATTGTAACTGAAATACAGTATATGTAAAAATTAATTGTCAATTAGAATGAAATTATTAGTAAACAGTTCACAACAATTAGGTACACTATTAGGTAACAATTATACGTCTGAACTCTATCAATTCTCGCATTAAAGTCCACAAGAAAAGTTGTTGTAAGTCATTTGAATAATAACTTGATTTTATACTTTGTAAACAAGTTTTTTTATCAATTAAAGTTAATAATTTATTTTTGAAAAAATTAAATATTTATATATACGTACATAATAGAAATGTTATAAAAATACAATGAATTTACCAGGATATAATTATTTGGGACTTGGCAATCCATTGAGAAATGGTGAACCTGTTAATGAAACGGATAAAATAGCCAGAGAACACGATTATAAATACGATTCTGCTATGCACGAAAACGATATCTTAAGTGCTGACGAGGAGGCTATTAACAAATTTTGGAACGAATTTCGTAATTCTTGGACACCTGGTGCGTTAATTGGTGCAACTGGATTGTATATAAAAAATTCATTTAAAAAAAAAATTGGGTTTGTTTATCCTTCAAAGGAATCTATGTCAAATAAAGGAATTGGTTTATCATTAAAAAGGAAAAGAAGTTTAGAAGAGGATCGTGATAAATATAAAATAACACCATCATTACAACAAGAATTCACAATGGAATCAATGGATATACCAGATAATGGAAATAATGTAGTGGGTTCCAGCCATGAAGGTACTAATAGTCAAAATCGGAGTACAGAACAATTTAAAAAAACTATATCATATGTTGCCAATCCACAGCCTGCATCACAAACTGTAACATTTAAAAGATCACGTATTATGAGATCATGGGCAAATGCACATTATGTACAAAAGTCAATAAATGATAATGCTAATTATCGATTAGGAACCTCATTGGTTTGGTTACCTGTTGAATATGTTGAATTTTATATGTCGGAGGCTGAATGGAATTCTTTACCATACGGAGCTCGTATACAAGAAGTACGCGTTAAAGTTACACCAACTGGATCAAACGTGTGTTTTAATGCAAATGCAAGTAGTAGTGTTTGGACAAATTCTACTCAAACCATTTTTGGATATCATTCTATTGGATTTAATAAATCGGGATGGGTTGAACCATTTAAAATAACAAAAAGAACAGACGCAAAACCAATGATATTAACAACAATAAGTAAAGTAGAAACACAAAAAGATTGGGAATGATTATGGGCTTATGAAAAACTAGATACGTTATTACCAATAACAACAGGAGTTATTAGATCTATACCATAATATACCTTAATACATTATCCACCAAAGGAGCCACATTTAATGAAAGGAAACTGGGATATTACTAAATATATTACACAATGGGAATTTCATTCACATTGTGGATTACCATTAATAAATTATATTTATAAACCTAAAAATGGACATACAAAACATTTTGTGTTTTCACATTACACAGATACAAGTGAATGTGTTGGAACTAGTAATATATTATCAGCATTTCAAACAACAGGGCAGAAAAATGGTATACAAGTAACACAAGGACCTATTGTTGCAAAAACAGAAAGTAGCCAATATCGATCATTAATAGAATCATATGGTCGTATCGAGAACGGTTTACATGTACAACAAACTGTGGAATGCCAACCAAGCGTTCATTTTGGTTTAATGGCGGTTCAATCTAATACACCAGATGAAGGATTGGATACTCAACCGGAATTTGTTAATGCTTCCGCTTTTTGGCAAATTGAAAGTGAAATTATATGGACATATCAACATAATTATTATAATTTAATGGAATCTGATAAAGGAAATGCTGAACAATTTTCTATCGATTTTAGAATAGAACCAGATTCTTATTATAATAATGTTAATTTTATTAATAGACCGTGTGTCGCATGACAATATAAACGTTTATTTCCAATTTCAAATTTACGAAAGACAATTAAAAATACTGATTGGTTAAAAATAAAAATGAAATTTTTAAATAATAATTTTACAATTTTTTATGTACCCCCATTAATGCAAGGTATTAATAAATTTAGAAACAAACAAAATTATATGACTGAAATTGGAGATAAACGTAATATAACTAAAGATAGTATATATATATATATATATATATATATATATATATATACGTAATTATAATGTAACATTATTTAAATGGTATAAATAAATAAACACATTAGATTAAACGTATTTTTTTTATTTTATTTTATATATATTTAAAAATGTATTAATTAATTAACATATAATATTTTTATAATTAATTATTAATCATTATCACTATCATCGTCACTTGTATTATATAAATAAATATTTCCTGTTTCATATAATTCATGAAATAAATTATTATATCTACTATTACATGTATGTATCCATTGTCTACCTATATAGTTTAAGTTAAAATCGTTAAAATCTAATAAATCCCGATATTGTTCTACATATCTAACTGAATTTAACATATCAATATCAAATATATAATCTAATCTTAATTCGTTAATGAATGAATTCATGTGCAATATACGTTCGATTCGCATTCTTTCCAACAGATAATCCAAATCAAATATCATATAATATCCAAGTGTTCTTAATCGATCTTGTACCCGTGTTAAAAACCTTACGACTTGTCGAAGATATTGCATAAAATTAACCAATATTTGTTTCGTTACATACAAATATGACCAACTAATTATTATAAAATTGAATGTTATAGGAAAAATGATTATGTGTTCAGAAAAAGACATACCTGAAAAAAAAAGAAAATTAAATGTAATAAAATATAATTTCATTTTAAAAATACAATTTATTTAATATTAAAAATTACATTAATTTTAATCGTTTAAATATATTTGCAAAAGCTAATGGATGCCACTTTAAATTAAAAAAATTAGATTTAAAAGAATTACACGTCCAATGGTACCTATACATACGTGAATTAAATTCATCATTATTTGGAAATATGTCAACATTTGCACATACTATAATTGGTGTTTTACTAATTAACTGAGTATTCGAATATTTTACATTTGCTGGGCAATCGGAGCCACCAAATAATAATTTAATTTCTTTTAAATTTTCTCGACAAAAGTTAGCTTCGTCCCATATTAATAAACCTTTATCTATGCAATTGCTAAGTGGAAAATTCTGAGTTTTATTAAAATTATTAATATAACCAACAGTAACACATAATTCTGCAATTGTTTTAGTAAAATAAGTTTTTCCACTATTTGGTGGGCCCATTAATAATAATGTATTTTTTTTTTATTACTCATGCGGGAGAAGTACTAACTTGGCGCACGCATTTCTGTACGCAAAATAGTTGTTTGCCCACTGTACTCTTCCCGCATACTTTTTTGCGTGTGGAAAGTTACTTTCCACACGCAAATTGACAATAAAACACCCAAAATTTAATCAAAACACGCAAAGCCGCCTCTTAATTTTTCATTTAATAAATATTTCATAATTATTTCTATAGAAACCACCAACAAAGTAATTTAAACGATAATTAATTCAGAAAAAAAGACGAACACTTAAAAATATTATTTTAAAAAGGAATAAAAATGTCAAAAATAGTGCTAATAATAGAGAAAAAGTATGTGAAATTCGTAATAAAAAATAGTATGTGCAACTCGTGCGGGATTGTCGATTGCTCCACTCAAGCGAATGAGCGCACTCACTACGTTCGTGCGCTCAACTTCGCTTTCGTGGGCAATCGACAACTTCCCGCACTTATTGCACAATATACTTGTACCAGGGATTGGGACAATGAACCATCTGGCTCATGGAACCAATAACTAGGGGTTTGGGGGAGACGGCAAGCCGCCTCAGAGCGTTAGACTGTATGGGTGGTACAAAGGTGAGTGCGCTGGTTTGGGGGGTTGTAGAGAGTCTGAGTTTCGAAGGACCATGAGGGAAGGGGGATAACGGTGCACGTTGAGTAATGAAAATACACATGTAACTTAATTTAGATTTATTCTTCTTTCTTCGTTTTCACGATGATAATTACTTTATTTTCTTGCAATTACAGTGTAATGATGATTCACAATGAACTTATTATTATTTAAAGTAATAGCGTTTCTGATATTATTAAATTGAAAACAATGTTCACTATATATATGAGCGGGCGTGTACATAGCTACATAGAGAACGAGAGAGACACAAATTCGCGCAACCGTTATCAAACTATAACTGCACTGTATTAAGATGATGATGTATAAGTGGTTACATACAACACACTACTAGTGGGGTTGAACGCCAACAAGCGACCACTCGGGATGAGTGGCCACAAGCTGGCGTTCGGAATGACTGTTCACCAACGACTACTTTGACCGGGGGTTGCGAACAATAAGTTCAGTAGGTTTCTCCCACTCCATCGACACACCAACAGTTTTACCAACATCCTCCCCCGCCTTGAAGGGATCACCTTCAAGAGGAAGAACTGCTAATTTCGTAATGGGTCGAGTAAAAATACCGTTAGCTGTTTTTAATTTTGCGGTTCGAACTAGATTATCGTGACCGGGGATGACTTCCAAAACTCTTGCCAATGCCCAGTGTAAGGGGGGGAGACCGTCTTCTTTAACCAAGACTAAAACTCCTGGTTTTAAATTTGGTTGGGGGTGAGTCCATTTGGTTCTCTGTTGCAGCATATGTAAATACTCCAGAGACCAACGTCGCCAAAAATCTTGTTGGAGACGAGAGACAAGTTGCCAAAATTTGAAGCGATTTACCGGTACTGTTTCTACAGATGGTTCGGGATATGTGGAGAGGGGTTGGCCTTACCAGAGATGTGGTTCCATTCGAAATTGAGACACAACTCTTGAATTTCACCAACTCTGTGAGCGACAAATGTATTCCAATTTGCCGACTGAGAGTGAATCCATGACAATGTTATTTTTGAATCAGTCCACAAGTAAACCTTTTTAATGGGTAACTGAGTGTTCAAAAGATTATAAATTCGAGATGTGAGCTGAGCGGCAAGAAGAACACCACATAATTCTAAACATGGTAGTGAAATTGATTTAAGAGGGGCAACGCGCGTTTTAGCACATAATAAATGAGTAGTTACAGTATCATCCGAATTAATGATTCTAATGTAAATTGAAGCACCATATGCCACAATGCTGGCATCACAAAAAGTATGCAATTCCACAGAAACGAAATTTTGTGTTAAAACCCATCGTGGTATAATAATTGTGGGCATTTGTATGAGATCATGTATAAAAGTTACACATTGAGATTGAAGTTCTCCAGAAAGTTCTTCATCCCAGTCCAATTTTTGCAGCCATATTTTCTGCATCAGTAATTTGGCCTTTATTATAATTGGCGCGAGCCAACCTAAGGGGTCATACAATTGACTGATCAGTGAGAGTATATTACGTTTGGTTACAGGTTCACAAAATTCCTTAAATGAGGGGTACATTTCAAACATGTCAGTTTTAGCGTTCCAATGGAGACCCAGTATTTTTGTATTAGAGATATTTTCCACTAATTGCAAATTTTCATCGTTACTCAATGAATTTTGCGTAAGTAAAGGGTGATTAGCATGCCATTTATGGAGTGCAAATCCAGCTGATTTTAACATTTCTATCAACTGCACTTGTAATTCACAAGCAGTGTGTAAGTCATTATTACCAGTGAGTATGTCGTCCATGTAAACATCCTTGGTAATTGATTGTGAAGCAAGAGGATAAGTTTGAGATTCATCTTCAGCTAATTGCTGTAAACAACGGGTTGCCAAAAATGGAGCTGAGCGAGTACCGTAAGTGACGGTTAATAGTGTGATAATTTTTAATTCTTGAGTGGGGTCATCACGCCATACAATTTTTTGAAATTGTTGATGTGGTTCAGCTATACGGATTTGTCTATACATTTTTTGTATATCCGCAGTGAATACAAATTTGTGTAACCGAAATCTACACAGAGTGTCAAACAATTCTGGTTGTACTGTCGCACCAGTGAGCATGATGTCGTTTAATGAAACGTTAGAGGACGTTTTCATTGAAGCATCAAATACGACGCGTAATTTTGGCGTGACACTATCTTCCCTAATCACTGCGTGATGAGGAATAAAGTATTCGTGAGGGGAATCGGGATTGAGTTCGCTATACTCTGCGTGATTGAGTGCCAAATATTCATGAATGAAGTCCTTGTACATTGTGTACAATGTGGGGTTCTTGATAATTTTACGTTCAAGAGAATAAAATCTATTAACTGCATTCGTAAAAGATTCACCTAATCTTAAATGAGCTAAATCATCCACGAATGGCAAGTATACCTGATAGCGTCCATCAGGAAGTCGAGTAACAGTCTTTTGAAATAAACTTTCACAAAGTTTATCTTGGGGGTTGAGAGTAGATTTATTATTAAAGACGTTTTCTAGTTCCCAAAATTTAGGTAATAAAGTGTTTAAATCATTTGAGTCAATACTACATAAGTTCACATTTACTGAACTATGTGAGTTAATCGGGTTTAAAGAGGGGGCTGAGCCAGTAATCAGCCAACCTAATTTACTATTACGTAAAATAGGTAAGTTTACTCCCAAAGTAATTGATTCGGAGAGCAAACAGGAGAACATTAGTTCCGAGTTCAGAAGCACATCAACAGATGAAGTCTTCCAGTACTGGGGGTCAGCTAAGGCTAGCTGAGGGGGTATATTTATTTTACTAGTATCTACCTTTTGCGTGGGTAAAGGGCAAGTAATGTTATCGAGAACAGCAAAAGTAGTATACTGAGAAAAAGAGTTATGTCGCGATTGCATTTGCAAATCTACAACCTTATTTACCTCTGTGAGGTTTTTAGATAATCCAAGCACCCTTATGTGCTGGAAGTATGGTTTTACGCCGAGACGTTCTAACATTTGAGACGTTATAAAGTTCGTTTGACTACCACTGTCCAGCAAAGCTCTGGCCTTTACATAATGACCTTGGGGGAATTTCAAATATATTATAGCAGTAGCTAATAATATTTGAGTATTCGTATCATTTTGTGCTAATAAAGTCATTTGGGGTTCTACTGATTTTAGAGTATCAGTACTATTTTCGAGTAGTACAGGTTCCGTTCTGGAATTACCATGTACTGGGGGTGGTGCAGTCAACGACTTTTGGGGGGTTACGTTAGAGGTTTTAGTAAATTTTGAGGTACTCGGTGAGGATGACTTAAAATCCAACCGAGATTGAGTATTAGATAGAGACGTGTTGGGGTTAGTTCGAAACTGGGTTTTATTTTCAAATGTATTTGCATTTTCATTAAATGCTGGTGAGTGTAGCAGAGTATGGTGACTGCCATTACAAAGCTGACACTTACGAGAGTGACTAGTTCCCAAACAATTGAAACAGAGTTGTTTCGATACCACGAATTGTTTTCTTTGAGCATAATTTAAGTTTTTAAATTTAATACATCGATAAATATTGTGAGAATTGCCTTTACAATACAAACATTTCTGAATGTTTGCATTTGAACCTTGAGTAGTAGTAAGAGTCGTACAACGTGTTTTAGGTTTGGAAACCGGGGTAAGATTATCAGTGGCAATAGCTTCCAATGCTGTGCAACGTTTTTCAATGTAATTCAAAAACGCATTTAACGAGGGCAACTCATCAACGTCTTGACGGTCAAATTCATAAGATCTGTGTGTATTCTGGTCAAGTTTCTTTGAGAGAATGAACACTAAAATAATATCCCAATGAGTAATGGGCACCTCGAGAGAGGCAAGAGCATCGACATGTTGACGAATATGCGACAAAAATTCTCGAAGTTGAATAGCATTTACTCGCGTTATTTGGGGGTAATCGATAAGAGCCTTTAAATGAGTGTTAATAACTGTTAATTTGTTGTCAAATCTTTTTTCTAAGATTTTCCACGCGTTGTTGTAATTCTCGTCCGTTAGTTCCAAATTATTAATGAGATTAAGGGGTTCATTTTTTAAAAATGATTTTAAATAATAAAATTTTTGTACGTCCGTTAACAAGGAATTAGAGTGAATTGTCGCTTTAAACAATGAACTAAACGCTTTCCATTCCTCGGGTTTTCCGGTATACGTGGGGATTTGAATGTTGGGCAATTTTATTGGAACATTTATATTATAGAGTGTAGGGTCAGATTTATTTAACATGTTGGTTTCTGATTGTGTTGGTAAACCGACGGGGTAAGGTTCCTCAATACTTTTAATTTTCGACATTATCGAAAAATATTTTTCTTCCGTATTAATTCGATCAGTTAATTGTGTCTCATCCGTAAACTCTATTTGATCTTGTAAATCACAATAATTTTTGTAACAATCAATAAGAGCATCTTTTCTGACCAAAAGATCACTTTTTGTATGTTTTGTATCGTCAAAACTATACACAAATTTTTCTAAACGAGAGATTTTGGCTTTAGTTGAAGCCCTTTGCTTAATGAGCGCGTCCATAATGGGGGGGTGTGATCTTTTCGACAGATGTTAAACAAAATGGTATATAAAATAAATTGGTATAAATATCAATTGTATCCAATAAGAGAAATTAAATTATCAATGCTTAAAACAGTAAATTATTGAGTAATATCAATGTAATTGAAAATATGAAATCAAAAAATATTCCTTAGAATAACACAGCATAATGTTTTAAATGTTTTCAAATTGTAAATCGAATGTTGTGAGCTAAATAAATAATAAAACAATTCAAATTTGAGAGAATATGCATCAAAATCTTATTTAATTAATGTTAATTAAGCAAAATTGAGGAAATTATTAATATTTGAATAAGTAAGTTTCAACGTGGTTTTTTCTTTGTTTAAAAATATTGTTAAAAATTCTTAATGTCCGTTAAATATTCAAACAAGATAAAAAGAGAGAAATAGCGTTACTATCTACAGTTCATGTAAAAGAGAGATGCACACAACACTTGAATTCATTCCGTCATGCTATAATGCGACCATATATAAACATGTATAAACACTTTTGGTTAGGTGACGTAGGCATAAGAATGTACACTCACAGACACATAAACAAGAGACCAGTAGTGTATTTTCACAATAAATTGAGAATATGAACAAAAAACTTGTACCTTGAGCTGAGAGAATCTTACGTGAGCTGTAGTGACGTGAAACGTTCCAGAGATCCAAAGGGGGGTGTTCTGGTGCCAGAAAGAGTTGTGATGATCCAAACTTTTGTACTGGATCCGAGACAATGCGACGTGTTGATCCGTAAATTTGAATCGGAGCGTTAAGATGATGCGATGAAATGTGGAATCCGCTGACTCCGAGACGATGAGACAATAAGTCGAGTTATGGATTTTTGAATCCGAGACGATGCGATGAGTTTAGATTCTTTTGAATCCGAGATACGACGAGAAGATCCACCAGGATAATTCCAGTCGATGAGACGTTGAGAGGGATGGTTCAAGGGATCAACGTATAGGGGTTCACTCGATTGAGTTACAAAAAGAGAGAGAGTGTATTTCAGCTCAACAGAGCAGATGAGAGAGAGCGATAAGACTCGACAGAGTCTACAAAAGGGGATTTGGCTGGGTTTAGCCAGTGACAGAGTATCTAGCTCGACAGAGCAGATGAGAGAGAGCGATAAGACTCGACAGAGTCCACAAAAGGGGATTTGGCTGGGTTTAGCCAGTGAGAGTGTATCTAGCTCGACGGAGCAGATGAGGGGGGATCCGGCTCGACAGAGCCAATGAGCCAATCAGATCCGGCTCGAAGGACCAATGTACCAGGGATAGGGACAATGAACCATCTGGCTCCTGGAACCAATAACTAGGGGTTTGGGGGAGACGGCAAGCCGCCTCAGAGCGTTAGACTGTATGGGTGGTACAAAGGTGAGTGCGCTGGTTTGGGGGGTTGTAGAGAGTCTGAGTTTCGAAGGACCATGAGGGAAGGGGGATAACGGTGCACGTTGAGTAATGAAAACACACAAGTAACTTAAATAGATTTATTCTTCTTTCTTCGTTTTCACGATGATAATTACTTTATTTTCTTGCAATTACAGTGTAATGATGATTCACAATGAACTTATTATTATTTAAAGTCAGTTACCGTTCAGCAGTGAATAAACACAGTTGTACAACAATAAACAGTACTCATTCAATTAATCATTACATAAGTTAAGTAAATAGATTTAATAATTATATTATTTATTTATAATTTATAATTAGAATTTAAGTATTAAACTATTTTTAAGGGAATTAACAAAAATAAAAATCTCATTTAATTTTATTTAAAAAAAAAAAATTAAAAACACATTTTTTCTAAGTTGACATATTTGGGAATTTATTGAATCTCAACTATGTCGACCAGCTCGGGGGGGGGGGGAAGATTCCCCCGACCCGGGAAAAAATCCATTACTTCAGAAATTATTAACATCCATAGATAATGACTTAGAAAACTCTAGAAAACGTGCAAACAGTGGAAGTGAGAGCTCAGTACCTAGAAAACAAAGGGACAACAACCAAATCAAAATAACAACTGACAATACAGAACCCAACAATAGTAATACTTTAATGGAAACTTCTAATACAAAAAACAATACAAAATATTACTATACGGACGCTTCGTGCGGACCATTCTTTGTATTTGCCGAATCGTCAGACAAAAATATTGGGAAATTACACCCTATGGCACTCGGTAAATTAATTTATGAAAAATTACCAATGTACAAAGACGGCATAGTAAAAATAGAACGCAATGGTATTAACAGAATAAAAATAAATTTAAAAAATGCACATACAGCAAACGCACTAGCCAAAAATAAAATAGAAGGCATTGAGCTCTCAATTCCAAAATTTGCTGTCTCTAGACAAGGCTTAATAAAAGGCGTAGACACCACTTTATCAGACACACAATTAATTGAAAACATCAAAAGCCCTCAAAAAATAATAGAATTAAGAAGAATGTTAAGAAAAATAAACACTAATGATAATAATCAAAAACTAATTCCAAGACAGTTAGTGGTCCTAACTTTCGAAGGACAAAGATTACCTAACGAAATTTCCATATACAATGTTATATGTAAGGTAGAACCATACATTCAAAACGTAACACAATGTTTTAAGTGTTTAAGGTACGGACATACTAGCAAATTATGTCGCGGAAGAGAACGTTGCTCTAAATGTGGAGGAAATCACTCCCTTGGAAACTGCACAGAAACAGAAACTACATGCATACATTGCAAGAATAAACACCCAAGTATCAGTAAAATTTGCCCTGAATACAACAAACAAAAGGCGATCAAAGAAAAAATGGCAGTATTAAACATAACATACGATGAGGCAAATAAAATAGTAAGAGATAATACATATGCAAAAACCGTAAGTAACAATATACAAATTAACCAATTAGATAATAACTTGGTTTTAAATACAGAAAATTTCCCTCCACTTAATTTAATTAATAATAATGTCAGTGTAAAGAACCAAACAGTTAGGGACTACAGTTCAAACCAATTCATTCATCAAAATCAACAAAACCATAATGCAAACAGAATACCAAATAACATTAACAAACATAACAACTGTGACGTTTACAAAATCCAGGCAGAACGCCCCCTCATTCCGCATAACCCAATAACATACAATCCTTATAGACCTCCAAACAAAGACGAATTAGAAACCATAATAACGAATCTTTACATAATAATTCAAAATATTATACAAAATCCAGAAATGTACACAAACAATGAACAAAAAATTAGGGAATCTCTTATAAGTATATTAAAGAACTCAATTACTTATAGTACAGATAACAATTATGGCGAAACATCTTAATTTATGCATAATACAATGGAACGCACGATCCATCTTACATAAAAAAACAAATTTAGAAGTACTAATTAACCAAACGAACCCAGACATATGTATGATATCAGAAACATGGCTCAAAGCCACAGACAAACTTCTACTCAAAAGTTACATAATTATCCGTAAAGACAGGCTTGGACGAGATGGTGGCGGAGTACTCATAGCAATGAGACGCAATATAAAACACAAAGAAATCGCAGTCTCTAATGTTAACAACCGAGTAGAAATTTGTGCTACCCAACTTACATTGAATAAAAATAATAAAATAACATTAGCCTCGGTGTATAACCCACCCGGTAACTTAGTAACTGAAAGAGAATGGGATAATATAATTACACAACTCCCGCCCCCCTTTATATTAGGAGGTGACCTAAACAGTCACAACATGAGCTGGGGATGTAATAAAAACGATAGATCAAGTGGTGAAATTCTAAAAATGATCGATAACCATTCCTTGGTACTACTCAATGATGGTTCTATTACATGCATAAGTAGACAAGCACAATCTGCAATAGACTTAACAATTTCATCCGCTAATCTTGCCCCAAGAACTACTTGGCGCGTATTAGATGATAGAATGGGATCCGATCATTACCCAGTACAAATAATTATTGACAACAAAAACCCCAATTCTATTAAAATCGAACCTAAAGTAAAATGGAATACCAGTATGGCTCAGTGGGATATTTACGAACAACTAACAGACAACCAACTCACACAAAATGAAAATACAACAGACACCCAGACGAAATTTAACGATTTTATGAAAAAAATTAATACCTCTGCCGAACAATCCATACCTAAAAAAAAACCTTATATAATTCATAAAAACCAACCGCCGATCTGGTGGGATGCTGAATGCCTAAACTTAATAAAACGTAGGAGAGAAGCTTATAAAAACTATAGAAATCACATGACACCTGAAAATTACATACAAACCAAAGCAATAGAAGCATATGTACAGCGCGAATTAAAAAAGAAAAAACGTGAAAGCTGGAAAAGTTTCTGTGCAGACATGACTGTGAGTACCCCATTGAGCCATATATGGACCACGGTTAAAAAAATGAAAAATAGTAAGGCTCTAAACGACACTGATCAACCATACTCCATAACAAATAACTTAGAATGGGTACAACCCTTCTTAGATAAACTAACCCCATGCATCCCGGAATACCCCTTGGAATTTGACGGAAATAATACTGAAACAATACAAAACAATCATTACTTGGTAAATCCATTTGTCATACAAGAATTCAATAATGCACTCAAAACAAGCAACAACACAGCTCCCGGACTAGACGACATTCAATATTCAGTGATAAAAAACTTATCTTCGCCCTCTAAAAAACATTTATTACAAATATTGAATGAGATTTGGACAAAAGACATTGAAATTAAAGAATTCAAAAAAATAAAAATAGTACCCATATTAAAACCACAAAAAAACCCTAATGATCCTCACTCCTACAGACCAATAGCCTTGATGTCATGCATATACAAGACATTAGAAAGGATGATAAAAGCCAGATTCGACCATTGGTTGGAAACAGAATCTATACTGCCAGATACTCAGTTTGGCTTCCGCCAAGGGATGAGCACAATCGATGCAATAAATTACTTAGTCACATCCATACGATTAGAACTCTCACAAAATAACAATATAATGGTATTTTTCGCGGACATTAAGTCAGCATATGATACAGTAGAGTTAAACGTTCTATACGACAAACTAATCAATAAAAGAGTCCCAAAAACTTTCGCTTACAAAATCACCAAAATGTTTAAAAACAGAGAGATACATATACACATCAACGGTAAATCTTTTGGGCCTCAAATTACGAATGTCGGACTACCACAAGGCTCGGTATTGAGCCCTTCTTTGTTTAATTTCTATGTATCGGATCTTGATAACACAATTCCGAATCACACCAAAATAATCAAATTTGCCGACGATTTTTGTTTCATAACGGCAAACAAAGATTTTCAAACAGCCCACCAACAATTAACGGAATCCGTTAAGAACTTCCAAGTATGGTTAACTAAAAATGGTATGTCTATGGCACTAGAAAAGTCATCAGTATTAGTATACTCTAGACACAGGTTAAATTTGCCAATTAATAATATAAGTCTTGGAACTCTTTCCATCCCGTTAAAAACACATACCAAATACTTGGGAGTTGTTATCGACAATAAACTGAATTGGGCACTGCATATAAAATACATCGAACAAAAATGTGAAAAAAGATTAAATATAATTCAAGCCCTTTGTACAACATGGTGGGGAGCACATCCTCAACAATTACTAACGATTTATCGTAATATCATTAGAAGCCAAATAGACTATGCTTGCACCGCATATGCAGATACAACAAAAAAAAACTTATCCGTCTTAGATAAAATTCAGTACAAAGCGATTAGAATTTGTCTGGGCGCAATGAAAAGTACGCCGACAAACTCACTTCTAGCAGAGGCGGCAGAACTACCCCTCGAATACAGAAGAACATTATTAGCCCACAAATATACATGTAAAGTCCTCCACAAGTCTATTACACCGCTAATCGGAAATATACATGAAATATGCACCAAATACCACAATGCAGATAAATACTTCAAAAACAAAAACACACCTCTATTAGCGGAGAGCTATAACTACTTGAGTAATTACATAGATGTTATAGAGACAACCTACAAACTTCCAAAATTTGAAGTTGAATATACGATTCACACTATAACCCCTACCATCATTAATCATCCCCAATATTCCGAACATCCAGATATGAACCGCATATTAATTAATGAAATAATTAACAAATACCCTGAGTCACAGTTTATTTTCACTGACGGTTCCAAAAACAATGAAGGAGTAGGAGCTGCTTTCTTTGACGTAAAAAGCAAAGCAAAGGGCACAATCAAACTTAACAAACTCTCTTCCGTTTATACTGCAGAATGCATTGCAATAATTGAAGCGCTGGAATACAGCCTTCAAAAGAATTACCAATCTGCTATTATATGCACCGATTCATTATCCGTTATCAAAACATTAGAATACTTTAATATCAACAAATTTAATCGTCTAATATTTAAAATACTAAAAGTCATGTTTCAGATGCAAAATCTTGGTCTGGAAGTAAAATTTTTATGGGTTAAAGCACATGCGGGTATTCCTTATAATGAACTTGCAGATGAGTACGCCAAAAACGCAATCACGAACGGCAGCATACTCAATCAGTACAAAATCCCAGCTTCAGACTTGTTTCCAACAATAAAACAGAAGATCACTTTTGAATGACAAAACCAGTTCACACAAAGCTCAGTAGTCAAAGGTACAAAATATGCGACAATCCAGCCACATATAACCGCAAAACCATGGTTCTACCTACACGATCGACCCCGAAATTATATAGTAACTATATCTCGGATGAAATTTCACCATGGAAGTTTTCCAGCACACCTACACAAAATTGAAATAATACCATCACCGCTTTGTGATTGCGATAACACTTCGATATGCGATATTAACCACATTTTATTTAATTGTATAAAGTACAATCAATCCCGAAAACAATTTGTAGATATGCTATCCTCATCCAAAATAGTATTTCCCACTAATATAACATTATTACTGCGCACATTTGATCTCAAAATTTATGACATCATTATAAAATTTTTGCATGTAAACAATATAAAAATATGATATAAGAAAACATTGTATAGATATAAGCTAGCTACACCTATTGTGTGAGTCCAATTAATTTAACCTTTCCACCTGGGTCTAATGTTCGTTTGAGCCTGCTCTGACCACCCCAGAGCACCATCCTGTCCTCTCTTGTGTACCGTGTCTCATAGGGTAGATTTAAGGCAAAATTATTGTAATTTACACATATATCTGGCTAAATTGTTAACAAAAGGCCAATAAAGTATTTTAAAAAAAAAAATTATTATTTAAAGTAATAGCGTTTTTGATATTATTAAATTGAAAACAATGTTCACTATATATATGAGCGGGCGTGTACATAACTACATAGAGAACGAGAGAGACCCAAATTCGCGCAACCGTTATCAAACTATGAGCCAAGACACACGAACCACGCGACGACCACTTTTTTGTGGTTGTCGTGTGGTTGTACTGTCGTTCGTGTGTCTTAGACGACGACTTGCGAGCCACTTTTTAGTGGCCGAATGACGTACAATCACTGCTGGACGAAATCAACGCCACTAAATACTATTTGTCATATACAGTGTCTGCGTTAAGTATTCATACAATAATTAATTTATCGATAGTGAAATTTAAGAAACTTAAAATTTTGCAGCGTAAAGTAGGTACGCTAGGATAAAAATAAACAAAATTAATCAAAGAGCTGATGCTTCTATTAAATAATATTTCTTTGTAAATATCGGTATTTTGGTCTTACATATTTTTGCAGATTAAATTTTTAAAATTATTTGATAAAATATTTAAAAATTTTTCAACTTTCATTTCTTTGAATTTGCAATTTTTTTTCTATTATTCTAAAATTAAAAAGGTTTAAATAATTATATAGCTTATTTATCTAATAACACTCAATAATCAACGTTCAAACAGCAGGAGAGCTTCTAGTACATGACATCCTGCTTTTATTATTAACCGACGGGGTTTTCCATTCCATAAAAATGTATATATTCCATTAAACAAAATTCATTTATAACAATTATTTTTTATTACCTAAATAAAGGTGAGCAGTAATCGGCACCTTTATTCTAAACAAATCCTGTTATCTACATAGGTATACTTTGATCCATATACCTGTCAGTATAAAAATATATAACATTGTATTAAACTATTTAATAAATTTCACTTACCACATACATTTTTACCTTTTTTTTCTTTATTCTCAAAGTTTTCATAAAATTTGAAGCAAGGATATTCTTATGCCTTTAGTTTTTCTATGCAATTACTATATCCCGAATTTGTTTAATCTCAGACTGCAGGTAAATTCCGGATTTCCCCAATAAATAATTTAGTATCAAACGAATCTTCATTAACAATTGCCATTTTTTTTAAGAAAAAAACAAAAAAAAGAAACAATTTAAAAGACCAACAAAAATTTAAAAAAAAAAAAATACTCAATTAAGAAAACTAAACAAAACAAAAATTACTAAACACCTACTTGAGTCGTATTATTCAATGATTTGTTGTAATGTTCGAGAGACACTGTAGTAGTACTAGTATGTATTTGTCGCTTAAAAGTGGTCCACTGGTCGCAAGTTTTAGCGACTAAAAACGACAATACGACGACACATTGCGACAGTGTCCGATTACGACGACAAGCTGTGGCTCGTGTGTCTTGAAATTTGTGTTTCCATAAGAAAAGTACATGCATACATACCCGGCCACAGAACAGCCACTATTTTGTCGCTGTCGCGTGGTCGTGGCGTGGTTCGTGTGTCTTGGCTCTATAACTGCACTGTATTAAGATGATGATGTATAAGTGGTTACATACAACACACTACTAGTGGGGTTGAACGCCAACAAGCGACCACTCGGGATGAGTGGCCACAAGCTGGCGTTCGGAATGACTGTTCACCAACGACTACTTTGACCGGGGGTTGCGAACAATAAGTTCAGTAGGTTTCTCCCACTCCATCGACACACCAACAGTTTTACCAACAATACTATTTCACTACGCTTACTTAATAAATTATACAAATTTGTTAAAAACACTACATATTCATCATAATTATTATCAAATTGATTTATAAGATAGGTAAAAATGTTATTTTCACTAGTTTTTATATCGTAATATATATCATTGAAACGTTCATTAAAACACGAAAATTGAGTATTATGATTTTTAAAAGATCTATTAATTCATTAAAATTTAAATTAAATATATAATTTTGACATTTAGTTAAAGCAGAAATATATAGCCAATTATTATTATGAATATTGAATTTAAATAACGTAATGTAATATGAAATTTATCAAGGGGCGTTTTTATGTTGTTTAATATAAAATCAACTAATTTCGAAACTGTCGGCTTTCCTGTTTCGTATTTTCGTCCATCATAATTTTCTGCAATGTTACTTTTATGAATTTTTCTATTAGTTTGTCTGTTTCTTCCATCGGTTTCGTCAAATTTATTAATATCTTCATGTCCTGTGTGGCATATCTCCCTTGGTTCTCCTTTTGAATATTCGGGTCCATGATGACAGATGTCGGTTGTGAGCGAAAAGGGTCGCGACTCGGATAATAGTGCTACATTTTTGTGAGCGAAAAGTGTCGCGACTCGGATAAAAACTCTGTTGCTAACTTCGACAGAGTCGAGGACGAATATAAATTATTTAATGTTGTGTCCCGTATTGGATTTCTTGTGCATGTGGTTCGTTGTTTCCCCGAATGAAACGATGAAATTAATTTGAAAACTTTTAATAACTTTATAGATTAATTTATTACAATATTAGCTATTAAGTTTACTATTTATTTTACATTTTTCGAGCGAGATTACATTAATAATTTTAAATTATAATTTTCACTTAAATGTTAAACATCCATTCTAAAATGGAGGAAATTTCTTAATTCCTTCAAAAACTCACTGAATCCTGTTTCTTCTTCTTCCTTCCCTTTTTTAACCAATCATAATACTCTAATTTAGTCCGAAGTGCGCGCGCAATATATATTTATAAAATCTAAAGACAGAACATCAGCGTCACTTTCCATCTTTATCTATTAACAATTAGTTGGTAAAATATCAACAGCAGATAAAGATGGCAGTATCAATCAATTATCGATTCTCATTCAAAGAGATGTTGGTAGTTATTATAGACTACGGTAGGTGGCAGAAAAACTTAATTGTGTAGTGCTACAAATAGTTAATAATGTTAATAATAGATGGCAGTCAACCTCATCTACACTGTTATAAATGCCCGCGCTAAGATTGTTTAAAAATCCATAACATAGATTTTGAAACAATCTGATCAATATAAATACGATAAAAAAGACACAGGAATACCAGTTTACAAACAAAATTGAACAATAAATTTAGGCATGTCAGTCATTATTGACACATAAAATCATGAATGCATTGAGAAAATGACAATAAGCAAATACACAAAAAATTATCATTAAACAAACGAAGTTTTTTAGAAATACAGCATTGAATAAAAAATGACCAACATTAACAATTTAAGTATAATCACCATTAAATTCAAGTAAAGCTACAATTTGTACTCATATCATGTAAAAAATAAAAAAAAATCGTAAAAATTGCATCCATTTCTAATAAATTTATGTATTTATTATCTAATATTCGTGAAGTCAATAATGTCTTATAAGAATTATTTAAAATAATATTTCTATGACGTATAATGGTTATATTAATCAGTATTTGAAAGAATATAAAAAAGGGTGTATGGTAATATTTATTAATCAGTTACATTTCTTTTTTACATAAAACAGATAAAAATAGAAGAAGAAGTTTTTTTTTTTTTATTTCTATATTACCTGTTAAACGCTATGTACTATTAGTCAGTGTTGTTTAGCTATTATCAAAAACCGTACTCAATATAAAATAAAGAACAATATTTAAGTGGTGACACTTGGTGGTATAAATGATTACATTTATTATAAAGGGTGTAGAGGTAACAACCTTGTAATAAGGTACTAACATCTTGGTTTCAATTCAATTTATGAATTTGGAATAGTCAATAAAAGACTTTTATTTAAGGTAAAATACCCGGTAATTGACCCTGGCCCAGTTTCTGAACTTTTCAACTTTGTTATAAATTAATAAAAAAACTATATTTTACATAAGAAAAAAAATAAATTCTTAATTTAAAGTAATCTATTCTGTGTCTGATGAACAGCAATTTAAAAAGTTTAGAATATATTAATTAAATAAAAAAAAATTTTTAAGTTTAAAATGTGTGTAAAAACTATTTTTTTGGTAGTTTCCTAACAGTTTATGTTACAAAGTACTCATTTTGATCTGTGCAATATTCATCATGTAAGTATGAAAACTTAATTAAAAATATATGAGCAGGTTAATATTTGTTTAAAATTTATTTTAAAATATTTATAAAATTACTTAGAATAATTTTTATTATTGAAATATGAGGGTCAATTACTAGGCTCACTTCTAAAGTGGTATGGCCCAATTAAATTCTAACCAGTTTTTGTTAGTTATTTTGTTATTTATAGTTATCTTCGATTAGCTTTTGTTATTTTTCATAACGTATATAACATTAAATATTCATTTTTATCAATAAAAAATTATTTATAAATTAAATTTTAAAAAACTGTATTTTTAAATTTAAGGATCAGAAACTAGGCCACTGTCAGGATCAAAAACTGTTACATGAGAAATTTTGAAAGTCAGAAACTGGGTCCTTTTTGTCAATTTTTAAAACATTAATTTAAATTATTAATTCAATTCAAATAATTATTTTACTTGTATGACTTTATTTTGAAAGCCATAAACTAGTTGATAAAATTATTAATTGTCTCTTAAGTTTAAACTTATATTTATTACTGTCGTTTAACCTCAGCCGTCACTCTTAAAAGGTCAGAAACTAGGCACGTTACCTTATATATATTATAATTTTCTCTATTTTGTTTTTATTTGACACAAATATGGAAATTCAAATGATAACCTCCAATTATCATTAAAAGAATGTGTTTATAAAAACATGGTAATACATAGCTATGGAGTAAAGATTACCAGTTTTCTCATTGATTATATCATTTTTAACACTTAAGACATATTGCTCGCATAAGTTGCATGAAAATATAACCTCATACTAGGTATAATGTAGTTTATTTACACATATCCATCGATTGATGGGGATAATATGTTATTGTATAGTAGATAAGATTTTGAATATATTTTTTTTTTTGTTTTTGTTTATAATGAGAAAAAAAATTTTTGTTTTAAATGTTTTGATTCTGCCCCCCAGGGGGTCAACAGAATACCACCATAGCCCACATGGTGGAGTTTGTTATGGTGTTTTAAAGGGTTTTCTCCCTAATTGATGTGCTAGGGCCTAAAAAGAATTTTGATACAGGTTAGTGGCCGAAACATAAATTTTGCTGGCATACGCCAGTGGCTAAAATAGAACCAAACGGGTTGTATAACATTGTCATTACTACAATGATATGTCTAACATATAAAATTTAAAGTCCTTAGGGCTTAGGAACTGACAAGACGCAATGCTCGTAGCCGGACACTCACTAAGCCAATTAACACTATAAAATTTTAGTAGTATTAATAAATAAGAAAAGATAATATTTTAATGAACAACATGTATGAACAAACCAATTCAGAGATTTTATGTAATTATTATTGTAAAAAGAAAACTGATTATCTGTAAAACAATTCTGACAAAACCAATATAAGCATACTATCAATTTATGTAAACTAATCTTTAAAGAGTTTTAAGTGAATAGTATTGAAAGTACCTCTGACTAGACCTGATTCCGGATAAACTAGAATGTAAGCATTTGGTGCTTTAATAGAATTAATCAAATATGGACCTTCAAAAAGGTAAGAAAACTTCTTAACGAGTTTGTTTTTTGACGATGAGCGTGGGTGTGTTCTAAGCAAAACTTTGTCGCCAACTTGATAAACTTTAACTTGATGTTTGTCATGACGATTTTTTCTCATCTGAGCCATTTTGACAGTTTGTTGATATGCTATGTTAATTTTATCTTCGACTGAAATTTCTGTGTTAACGGGAAATTTAACCATTTCTTCAATAATAAACTTAGGTTTTTTACTAAACATTAATTCATATGGGCTGAAACCGGTTGAATCATGGGGTGTATAATTCAAGTATTGTTCAACTAGTGGTACATAATCGATCCAGGAAGAATGTTTACGGTTGTATAAGGTTCCTTTTCTGATATTGCGTACCTTTTCTCCGTTTCTGTTAATGATCTAGAAACAAAACTAATAGGTAGATGTTCGTTATTGTCATTGAGTTGATAAAGATAGCCTGATACAGCTAGATCAAATCCATCAACAGTAATATAAAATTTTTTCGAAAAATCAGGATAATGAAGCAATCCAGATTCTTTAAATCGATTCTTTAAAATGTCATACTTCCTGTTCACTTGAACCCCAAACCCATTTATTACCTTTTTTTAATAGATGTGTCAATTTGGATGTCAAAAAGCTAAAGTTATCAAAAAATCTTCTATAAAAATTGTCGCCCACAAACACCTGACAAAACTCGCTTACATCGCTACCCAGAACTTGGTCCAGACATTTTTGGAAAGTACCAACAGCCAAATTAATACCAAATGGTAATTTTTTAAACTAATAACACTTGCCATTGATTAAGAATCCTGTAAATTGCCTACTATCCGGGTGTAAAGGAATTTGAAGAAAACCTTTGGTTAAATCCAAAGATGAAAAATAAATTTTATCCTGAAATTTTGCCAATATATATTCAATTGATATAGGTGCCTCACGATCTGTTAAGATTATTTTATTGATAGAACGTGAGTCTAAAACTATTCGAACTTTTCCAGCTTTATTAAAAACAGCTAACATAAGAAGTGGAACACCGTTCAATAATGTCCCATTCCAAAAGTTTATGTATTTCGCGTTGTACTGCTGATAATTTAGAATAGGGGATTGGGTAGCATTTTGTAGAAAATGGTTCGCGATCTTTAGTTTTAAATTTACACATAAAATTATTTACACATCCCGGAATTTTTGAGAAAATATGTATATACTGTTTTAGTAGATTGATAAAGTTCACCTTATCAGTATCAGAAATAATTTCAATGTTCTGAACATGTTGAGTTACCTCCTTTATAGACGTAAACAGCTTTTCACTTTGTGTTGAATTTACTATAGCGTTGTTAATATTATACCGGGTGTCGTTGTTAAATTGTTCACCACTAAAAATTAATTTATTTAAACTATTGACAGGTTTAGGTTTGGAAAAATCTGTAGAAATGTTTTTATTAAATTTAATAGAGAACTGTTTATTATCATTAGTAAAATTAATAGTAGAGTTTTCAAAATTCAGTTTGACTTTATATATGTCAAACCATTCAGTACCGACTATTATATCAAAACTGAGATTTTCAATTACAAGACAATTTAGGGGTAATAAAATATTGGAACTGTAAACCTCTAAGTAGAACTGTTCAGAAATGACTTTAGATTTTTTACTGACCGCTGTTAAAACTTGACATTTTATTGTAGGTATTTTGGGTATCGGTTTATTTATAAATGATAGGGTGATTTCGTTAAGTTTATGAAAAATTTCTTTATTTATTCCGGTTATGTTGCTCCCGCTGTCAAAAAGGATTGAAATTCTTTCCCCCAGGTAGGTACATTGAATGACTGGTAAAATATTAGGATGGTTGTTTCCATACATATGAGCACTCGGTGTGTCAATATCCTCAGTTAGAAAATCAATAATATCGCCAGTAACATTATTACACCAAAAGGTATCAGCAAGATCAACACTTAGTATTGCAAATGTATTTCCGATATCATCGGTCCTCATAATAACATCAAAATTTTTTGTGTGTCATTATTTTTAGAATCTACTTCGGATACTGAAACTGTTTGTGTATTAAGTACAGGTTGTTGGATGTCGAGATCATTGTCCCTCATAGTAATATTAAAATTTTTTGTGGTACTATCATTTTTAGAATATGTTTCGGGTTCTGAAATTGTTTGTGCATTAAGTGCAGGTTGTTGGGTATCAAAGTCATTGTCCCTGATAGTAACATCAGAATTTTTAGTGGTAATATCATTTTTAGAATCTACATCGGATACTGAAATTGTTTGTGTATTAGGTGCAGGTTGTTGGATTTTAGCTTTACAGTCGTGAAATAGTGTTGGATAAATTTTTCGTGTGTTATATGAGTTCAGTGTACTTCCAGTGGTTGGCTTATTCAGCCAACCACTGGACGTACCAAGTTTCCGGTCGTTAAAATTTGATACAAGTGTAGGAACAGAATCTGTTTGAACAGTTGAAATTGGTTCCTAATGAATATCATTGTTTAAATCTACGTCCATTCTATTTAAGTTATTTCAATTTGGACCTGGACGTCCCCAAAATTCTCTATTATTATTTCTGTTATTATTAGAATAAACATTATGTCTAGACTGTTCAGTATGTCGATCATTAAATCGGGATGGATTGGGCTGTTGATTTCTATCAGGTTGGGAAATTATCCTATTGGAAAAATTACGATTAAATCTTGTATTAGTGTCACGATCAAAATTTCTATTACGATCACGATTTCCATTATAATTATCACCAGAAAAATTTCTTGCATATTGCCTATTGGTGTTGTCAGAATTGTAAAATGTGTCACGATTCCAAAAATTTTGATTGTAATTGTTATTGTTGTAACGGTTGTTGTCTTGCTGGTTATTGTTATTATTTGTATTAACATCATTAAAATTTGAAAAATTTCTGTTATTAGATCTATTTGGCGGTGCACCCTGTATGAAAATATTTCGGTTTTGATTATTATAGAATGGCTTAAATGAGTTTGTAGGGTAATTTTGATAATTACGACTATTGTTAGAATTCGTAAAATAATTATCAAAATCGCGTAAAGCAGTTTCTAACCATGTCAATTTTTACATCCAGTTAAAAATCTATTGATTTCGAAAGGAAAATGTGAAATTAATGTACTAATAAAACTTTCTATATCCAGTTTTTGATCTAAATGTTTTGTCAAATTGTACCATTTAGTTAAGTGATTGGCGACGCAAAGATTCTCACTCGCGCCTCTGGTGGTAAAATTAGAACTAGCATCAAGTAAAAATATACGTATACGATTACTGGGCTTAATAAAATCTAGTAATCTGCGCATAATTTGTATAGTACAGTTTCCTATCGACAAATAAACGTATACAAAAATTTTTACAGGATACAGCTTCTAATTTAAAAAATCAGGAGCGCTCGCGTAATCTTTGCGTCGCCAATAAAAACCCTTTGGTATAGGTTTACCATTTTCATTTGTATAGAAGTCGATTAAAATTTTGTTTTGGGTGTCCCTTCCCCAGAAGGAATTAATCAACCACTTACGAAAATCTGTATAAGTTAAAATTTCATTTTCATACAGTGAAAAATTGTTTTTAATTTTGTTAGAAAGTTTGTCACGAGCGAATCTTATTTTATCACTTTCTGAAATGTCACTAACGGAAAATATTGCTTCTAGCGATTCTAAATATTCAACAGGATGCAACCGTAGTAAATTATTTGTAAAAATTTCGACATTGTTAGCATTAATACCATGAATTGAACTATGTTGAAAAATTGAATTGGATAAATTTATACTATTTTTACTCGCATAGAAAGTGGATAAACTGTTTTCAATCGTATTACATTTAGCATCCAATGTTGAAACAAATTCATTGTTGGCATTTAATTTTAAGTTAATTTCAGCTAATTTATTCTCTACACATTGTTCCAAATTTTTAGATAACATTTTAATTTTATGTTCAGTATTGGTATGATTGCTTGTACAATTATCGTGTACAAAACCAATTTTCTTATCCATTAAATTTTTTGTTTCAACAAAGGTACTATTACATTTGTTCGAAAATTGCTCAATTTTATTTTCGTTATCGAATATTTTGCCCAATAGGTCCATTTTGGTGGCCAAAATTTCAGACTTACGATTTTTAGTTTCATTTTCTACTATTGTATTTAATTTAACTATTTCTGACTGTATTTCTTTTTTGTGATTGACAAATTCATTTGTTAATTTATCGAATTTATTATTCAAACAATTAAGGTTTTGTTCAGACTTATTTTGACTCAATTTAATATCTTTTGCATGTGGTTCGTTGTTTCCCCGAATAAAACGATGAAATTAATTTGAAAACATTTAATAACTTTATAGATTAATTTATTACAATATTAGCTATTAAGTTTACTATTTATTTTACATTTTTCGAGCGAGATTACATTAATAATTTTAAATTATAATTTTCACTTAAATGTTAAACATCCATTCTAAAATGGAGGAAATTACTTAATTCCTTCAAAAACTCACTGAATCCTGTTTCTTCTTCTTCCTTCCCTTTTTTAACCAATCATAATACCCTAATTTAGTCCGAAGTGCGCGCGCAATATATATTTATAAAATCTAAAGACAGAACATCAGCGTCACTTTCCATCTTTATCTATTAACAATTAGTTGGTAAAATATCAACAGCAGATACAGATGGCGGCATCAACCAATTATCGATTCTCATTCAAAGAGATGTTGGTAGTTATTATAGACTACGGTATTATAGACTTCTTTGAAGGCTGTTTGACAAAGGGATGTTATAGAAGATTGTGCATCTACATCGTCGTTGGAAGTACCGGCAATCGTGTACGACGTGCAAGTGTTCAAAATTAGGGATTTGATGATAGGAACAGATAAAGAGTTCTCCACGATATTGCTGTTTAGTTCGATCTTTAATTGTTGAAATATATTTTTCACGTTCTGTATCGTTTCTGCAGGGTATAACTGTGTGCAAAATTCCTCGGCGTTGTAAATCTTAAAAAATTTTTCTCAATTGGCAGGTAATTTTTTTTTCGATTGAAATGTCTTCTGAAAATGTTTTCCAATACTCATTATTGCTTTTATTACAGTTTTGTTTTGGTCCATTAATAATTTCTTCAATGTTATAATCGAATGTAGCCAAAAATTCTGAAATTAGTAAGGATTCGCAAATATACACACAACAGTAAATCGTAATAATTTCTCGAAAGTTATTTTAATAGCCATACCATCCAATTCTTCCATTAATTTCTGTCTTTTAGTTTCTCCATTATCATCATCATCGTCCGAACTTGAAACATATGTTCCAATGGCGTTTTTACTAATTTTTCTTGATTTTCATTTAAATCTTCTACATCAGATACTTCTTCATACATATTTTCCATTTTTATTTTTATTAAAGTCGCAAATTTTATCCAACTACCGGTATGATTATTTGGGTTTTGCAAAATTTCTTCAATATTATTAAAAATAAATTTTAAAGAATACTCACTGTGAAAATATGAGTAAATTTCTTTGGTAACTATTGAATTTATTATCTTCTTACAAATTGGTGTATTAAGCTCCTGTTGCCACATTAGACTAGTTTTCTTAAAATTGCAATCTTATATATATATATATATATATATATATATATATATATATATATATATATATATATATATATATATATATATATAAAATCAAGTTATTATTCAAATGACTTACAACAACTTTTCTTGTACGCCAGTAGCTTGACATTGGACGGAAGTTCATAAAAGAAAATTTTTAATAAATACCGCCACCTCGTCGCCACCGGCAGTACGAGCGGAGGCGGCCCGCATGGGGCGCGAGTAAAGATCGATCAATGATCGGACCAATGGTCGGACCGGCCCGGTCCGACCTATGTCCGATCCGGATCGATCAAGTCTCGCGCCGCCTCCGCTCGTACTGCCGGTACGAGTCATTTTTAAACAAAAATTATTAATCTCAGTTCACTACGAGAAATTGTGATTTTTATGTCTTAGGTAGGTGATATGGCATATGGCATTATGTAGATGATTTGGGATTGCAAAAACCAATTTTTTCCGAAAAGTGGATTTTTGATCAAAATTTGTTAAAGATCGGATATTTGTGATAAAAAAGTCATTTTTAAACAAAAATTATTGATCTCAGTTCGCTACGAGAAATTTTGATTTTTCAGTCTTAAGTAGGTGATATTCGATTACAAAAACCAATTTTTTCCAAAAAGGGGATTTTTTATCAAAATGCGTTAAAAATCACATATTTGTGATGAAAAAGTCATTTTTAAACAAAAATTATTGATTTCAGTTCACATCGAGAAATTTTGATTTTTCGGTCGTAGATATGGGATAATGGAATATGGCATTGCAAAACCAATTTTTTCCGAAAAGTGGATTTTTGATCAAAATGCGTTAACAATCGCATATTTGTGATGAAAAAGTCATTTTTAAACAAAAATATATGATTTCACTTCACATCGAGTAATTGTGATTTTTCGGTCGTAGGTATGGGATAATGGGATATGGCATTACAAAAACAATTTTTTCCGAAAAAGAAACCTATTTTTCGCGAAAAGTGGATTTTTGATTAAAATCCGTTAAAGATTGCATATTTGTGATAAAAAAAGTCATTTTTAAACAAAACTTATTGATTTCAGTTCACATCGAGAAATTGTGATTTTTCGGTCGTAGATATGGGATAATGGCATTGCAAAACCAGTTTTTTCTGAAAAAGAAATTTTTAACCAAAATGCGTTAAAAATCGCATATTTGTGATGAAAAAGTCATTTTTAAACAAAAACATGTGATTTCACTTCACTACGATAAATTGTAATTTTTCGGTCTTAGGTAGGTGATATGGCACATGGCATTACGCAGGTGATTTGGGATTGCAAAAACCTATTTTTTCCGGAAAGTGGATTTTTGAACAAAATGCGTTAAAAATCACATATTTGTCATGAAAAAGTCATTTTAAAACAAAACTATGTGATTTCGCTTCACTACGAGAAATTGTTATTTTTCGGTGTTAGGTAGGTGAAATGGCGCATGGCATTACGCAGGTGATTTTGGATTGCAAGAACCTTTTTTTCCTGAAAAGTGGATTTTTGATCAAAATCCGTTAAAACTCGCATATTTTTGTAGAAAAAGTCATTTTTAAACAAAAATTATTGATCTCAGTTCGCTACGAGAAATTGTGATTTTTCGCTCTTAGGTAGGTGATATGGCATATGGCATTAGGTAGGTGATTTGGGATTGGAAAAACCAATTTTTGCCGACAAGTGAATTTTTGATCAAAATGCATTAAAAATCGCCTATTTGTGATGAAAAAGTCATTTTTAAACAAAAATATGTAATTTCACTTCACTGCGAGAAATTGTGATTTTTCGGTCTTAGGTAGGTGATATGGCACATGGCATTACGCAGGTGATTTGGGATTGCAAAAACCTATTTTTCTTTAAAAGTGGATTTTTGATCAAAATCTGTTAAAACTCGCATATTTGTGATGCAAGAGTTATTTTTAAACAAAAATTATTGATCTCAGTTCGCTACGAAAAATTGTGATTTTTCGGTCTTAGGTAGGTGACATTGGATTGCAAAAACCGGTTTTTTCCGAAAAAGGGATTTTCGATTAAAATGCGTTAAAAATCGAATATTTGTGATGAAAAAGTCATTTTCTCACTTTTCGGAAAAAATTGGTTTTTGCAATCCCAAATTACCTACTTAATGCCATATGCCATATCACCTACCTAAGACCGAAAAATCACAATTTCTCGTAGCGAACTGAGATCAATAATTTTTGTTTAAAAATGACTTTTTCATCACAAATATGCGATTTTTAACACATTGTGATCAAAAATTTCTTTTTTCGAAAAAATTTTTTTTGCAATGCCATAAACCATTATCCCATCCCTAAGACCGAAAAACCACAATTTCTCGATGTGAAGTGAAATAACAAATTTTTGTTTAAAAATAACTTTTTCATCACAAATATTGGATATTTAACCTATTTTGATCAAAAATCCCCTTTTCGGAAAAAATTTGTTTTTGCAATCGAATACCACATAGGGTAGAGGGGGGTTATTTGCGCAATTTTTTGGAAAAATTTAAATAACATCAACTGTAATTATAGAAAGATTAGGAAAATGATAATATTAGATATCCTAATTGAAAAATATCCTTATCCTAATTTTAAAAAAATATCTTTATCGCTATTGTTCAACTAAGGTATATTGACCATGAGCAAATTATCATATATATTTATCATAAGAAAGGTAAAATGATTATGCAAAAATTACACCACACAAAAGATATGACCAAATAACAACACTTAAATAAGCCACTCTTTCCCAATTAATCACATTACAGAAGTAGGTTGAAGATATGACCAAATTACCACACTTAAGTAAGCCTCTCTTTTCCAATTAACCACATTACAGAGGTAAGTTGAACATGCAAATATTACCCCACACAAAAGATATGGCCAAATTACCACATTTAGATAAGTCACTTTTATCCAATTAACCACATTACAGAGGTAAGTTGAACATGCAGAAATTACAGGTAAAATAGCATTGTACAGTAACAACACATAACATATGATGATGTTTGCATTTAAATTAGGTAATAAAACAACATCGGTCACATACAAAAATTAGTGTATATTTGAACTCATTGTACAGTAACAACACATAATATATGATGATATTTGCATTTAAAGTAGATAATAAAAGAACATCGATCTTATACAAATATTAGTGTATATTTGAACTGAGAAACTGTATATATATATATATATATATATATATATATATATATATATATATATATATATATATATATATATATATATATATATATATATATATATATATATATATGTATCACTAGTATCAGGCACGCAATTAATATGTGCCCAGTTTTTGCACAACTGACATTCAATCCACGTTTCTTTGCGGCGACACTTTGAAAATAGTTCATTGCATATTAAGCAAGAAATCCTTGATAATAATATTAAGCAATTACTATTAATACAAATATTAATTTTTTTAGTAACTTTTTTACGTTTTTTTGCTATATTTTGTTCTTTCTTTAATGTTTTTATTTCTATTGAATCGGTTAAAACACGAAATTTTCTTTTCCTTTTCGTTTGACCTCGTTCTTTTGAAGCAGCCCTCGGGTACGGTCGAACTCTTTCTGGAGAAAATATTGTAGGTGTTGAAATTGTAGGTGATGATGTTAAAATTTGCGATTCTGGGGGATCAGTTACGAATGACGAAGCGAAATCATCTTGAGTAAAAATATTTTCATTATATGGAAGTATTCCAATCTTTTTAAATCCTTTTATAATATTTGTATTAGTTGTAGCTAATGGTAATAAATCTGTTACTATTTTTGGGATATCATATATTGTTATCTTTTCACCTGGATTATTTTTGAACCATAAATCTTGTGCAGTTGAAGCATATTTCTTAAATGGTCCATACACAGCCACATCAAGTGGTTGGAATTTATGACTACAATGTGGTGGAAAGTTTAACATTACGATCCCATTATCTTTCGCTAAGTTTAAGGTTGGTACATGTAAATGTGAGGAATGACTATCTAATACGAGTAATACTGGATTATTAATAGATGGTTTCACGTGTGCGATGAAATGCTGCATGTATAAAAAAATCCTTTATTTGTTACCCAGCCGCTTGAATTGCCTGCACCAATACAACCTTTTGGTCCATTATTAATAAAATGATTTTTATATTTTTTTCGTGGAAATACGAACATAGGAGGCACTGTGTTCACATATTAGTGTCACTAGTAACAGCACATATTAGTGTCACATTAGTACCCCGTTCAGCAGAAGTTATGGAGCCAACATTTTTTTACCTTTCGCAGCAATTATTTTAATAGGTTTTAGTACGGTAGAAATTCCAGTTTCATCTATATTCCAAATGTTTGATGCGGTAATTTGATATTTATTCATAACTTCAGCTAATTGAGTGAAAAATGGTTTTACATTTTCAATATTAAACGATGTCGCTCGTCCGATGCTTGTTGGTTCTGGTTTTCTAATTGATAATTCTCTATTACTTTTTAGAAAACTAGTAAGCCACTCTTTGCCAGCTATATTATTAAGTTTCCATGTTTCAGGCATTTTAATATTAAATTTTTCAGCACACTCATAAGCAAGCTGACGAACATTTTTTGGAGTCAGTCCATAAAATATCGAGGCCATTTGTAGTAAATAATCTTTTAATGCAATTTCCTGGTCCTTAGAAAATACTTGTCTAGGTTTTTTATAACCCATTGTCGGTAAATCTTGCGTTTCCTTATTTTTATATGCTTTATATTTAATTATATAACGTGATGGTGTCGTACGTTTAATATTAAATTCCTTTGAAGCAGCATTGATACTTTTGTTCCCAAAAATTATTGTTCTTGCGGCATAATGAAAATTTTCGATAGGTATAAGCCCTCTTTCGGTTTTACGTTTATAATTTCTCATATCTAAAAGAAATAAAAAACAAAAATTTAATAAAAGAAAATCTTATCATAGTTTTGTTAATGAAAAGAATTGTACTTACTTATTATTTATAAATGAAACAAATTGACAAATGACCAAATTTTTAAAAATTGGTTAACAATTGTAAAAACAAGTTCGCATTTACAAAAAATTTGAAAAATTTTGCCAACAATTAGTTAAAAACCAATAAAAGTGAATAAAACAATGAAAAAAATAAAAACGATTACTAATTTATTTACTATATACTATTTTATTACAGTGCAAAAATCATCGTTATGTATGTGTTGTTTACCGTACAATGATCAAATATGCACTGAATTTGTATCAGGGGGATCTTATCTTATAATATAATTTAAATGCAAACATCATGCATGTGTGTGTGTGTTGTTGTAACCGTACACTTCTTTAAAAAGAGGGGACATATATTTCATTCACAATATACAAACACATCGCACTCATTTATTCACAATATACATACAAAATATGTTTATACATACATACATTCACAATAATCTGTATTGATTTACAATATACATTCATATGTATACTGTTACTACCGTATACATTGCTATATTACATATATGTACACTTCTTTTATGAAAGGGGACATATAAATGCAAACATCACGCATGTGTGTGTATTGTAACCGTTTGCTTTGCTTTATTACATATATGTATGTATACTTCTTTAAAAAGAGGGGAGATATATTTCATTCAAAATATACATACACATTGCACTCATTCATTCAAAACATACAATCAAAATATATTTATACATTTATACATTTACATTAATTATGTATTCATTCACAATATACTTACAACATGTGAATGTATATTTATAAATTTTTCAACCATTCATAAAACTTTATAACGTACATTTGTTTTAGAAAAATTGAAATTTTTTCGAAAACTATAAATTTTTCATATAAAAAAGTAATTGTGTTGTGTTTATTTTAACAAAATACATCATATTTTTAAGAAAAAGTTTTAAATTATATGAATTTCTCATAGTTTTATATCTTATGATAACGTATGAATATTGTACATTGAAATATTGAAAGTGAAATTTTAAAATACGTTAACAAAAGTCAAGTCAATATATAATATTTTAACCAATTGTAAGTAAAAATATTAAAATATTCTTATATGTGAATGTTTTTATGATTTTTCAACTATTCATAAAATGTTTATAACGTACATTATAAATAACAAAATTGAAATTTTTTCAAAAACTATAAATTTTTCATATAAAAAAGTTATGGTTTTGTGTTTGTTTTAACAAAGTACATCATAATTTTAAAAAAAGTTTTAAAATATATGAATTCTTAAAAATTTTATATCATTTATTATTAATATGTAAAAAAATTTTCAAAGTTCAAATATACATTGATTTTGTATTTAAGCGATGTTATTGCATTCGTCTGATTTATATTAAGTAGAAAAAACATCGTGTTATGATATTTGTGTACTGTTTTATATGTAGTATTACAATTTTGATAGTTTATGAATAAGAGTCGAAACCACTAAAAATTGAAAAAATTTAAAACTTTTTACTAAAATTATATGTATTTTGTTAAGAAAAACTGAAATAGATGACTTTTTTGAATGTAAAATTTATAGTTTTTGAAAAAATTTCAATTTTGTTATTTATAATGTACGTTATAAATAATTTTATTTATAATTGAAAAAATCACAAAAGTTCATTGATGTAGGCATGCAAGTTTAACCAATTGTAAGTAAAAATATTGAAATATTCTTATATGTGAATGTTTTTATGATTTTTCAACTACTCATAAAAAGTTTATAACGTACATTATAAATAACAAAATTGAAATTTTTTCGAAAACTATAAATTTTTCATATAAAAAAGTTATGGTTTTGTGTTTGTTTTAACAAAATACATAATAATTTTAAAAGAAGTTTTAAAATATATGAATTCTTAAAAATTTTGTATCATTTATTATTAATATGTAAAAAAATTTTCAAAGTTCAAATATACATTGATTTTGTATTTAAGCGATGTTATTGCATTCGTCTGATTTATATTAAGTAGAAACATCGTCTTATGATGTGTTGTTAGTGTACTATGTTATATGTAGTATTACTAATATCTATATAATAACCAAAAAAACTAAAAAAAAAAATGAAAAATTTAAAAAAATTCTTATATTTTAATATAAACTTTAAAAAACTTCAATAATAATAACTTTTATAGTTTTTATCATTTTTGTAACGAATTAAAACAAAAAAATATAAAAAAAAGTAAAATTTACCACGCTGTAAAATCCAAAACTTATATATGATGATGGTACCTTTTTAAATATCGATGTATGTATTGACTTAAACGTTATGAATGGATTGGTCAATATACATATAGCTATTATGTATGTGTGTAAGAGCATTACATTAATAGTTTTATTTTGACTAAGTTCTCTTTTGAAAATATTATTTTTTATTAAGATATTCTCAAATAATTTTTGTTTACAATAGTAACATCGTAAAGGTACTGCTTCATGAAAAAATTATGAAAATATATAAAGTAAGTGTTTTGGTTTTAAAAAGTATGTGATTTTTGATTAAAATTTTTTTTATTAAGATTTTCTTCAAAAGTTAATATATATTTTTATTAACCATAAACCATTTATATATATATATATATATATATATATATATATATATATATATATATATCTTCATATGTTATACGTACATTTTGTATAAAAATAAATTGGTAATGATGGTTAATAATCCTCATATGCAACTTTATGTTAAAGAATGATTTTAGTGTATATGTCATTTTTTTAAAATGACTAAAATTTTTGAAAATTTTTATATGCCGGCGCTATCTCACTATGATCATTTAAACATATCATAAATAATATATCATTTTTTCTGAAATGTTTTTTAAATATACAATCTATGTAATAAATTACATTTGAAAATTGTATATATATATATATATATATATATATATATATATATATATATATATATTAAATTTTTGTAATTTTTTTTAAGATAGTATTATCCTATATTATGTCAAAGCAAGTCCATGGGCTATAGGTGTTAAGCCTTAGGCTCTTATGTGGACAAACAATTTTAATAAAATAAATTTTTTAATAAATTTATAATGCAGAAACTCACTACATACCAAGCGCGAATGAAGTGTGTTATTCGAACGTTAAATAAATATATATCTTATATATTTAAAAATTGTCGCATACAAACTAGCGAAGAGTTATGAGCAAATGTTTGAATTATTTCAATAAAACTATATTACTTAAAATATATGGTAATAGTTTTTATTCTAATAAGAATATTTTCAAAAAAGATTTTTTTTTATTTTTTTAAATATTAAAAATTTTAGAAAATGTTTTTTATATAAAAAGTAACAAAAGAAATAAATTTATTTTTATTTCAATTTTTGTTAAAATTTTTATATGTTTATATCAGTTTATGAAGAAATTTCATACTGATTAATAAATGAAAAACTTTTTAAAATATTTCGTTTTTTTAAAATGGAATAATTTTATTAAGTTTGGAACATACAGTTCCTTGGTTGATCCTGCCAGTAGTCATATGCTTGTCTCAATGATTAAGCCATTCATGTCTCAGTACAAGCTATATTAAGGTGAAACCGCGAAAGGCTCATTATATCAGTTATGGTTCCTTAGATCGTACATACATTTACTTGGATAACAGTGGTAATTCTAGAGCTAATACATGCAAACAGAGTTCCGACCAGAGATGGAAGGAATGCTTTTATTAGATCAAAACCAATCGATGTTAACATATTTTTATAATATATTTTGTTTTTTTATAATTTCATATATATATATATATATATATATATATATATATATATATATATATATATATATATATATATATATATATTTAATATATGTGCATCGTAATAATTTGGTGACTCTGAATAACTTTTAGCTGATCGCACGGTCTTAATAGTACCGGCGACGCATCTTTCAAATGTCTGCCTTATCAACTGTCAGTGGTAGGTTCTGCGCCTACCATGGTTGTAACGGGTAACGGGGAATCAGGGTTCGATTCCGGAGAAGGAGCCTGAGAAACGGCTACCACATCCAAGGAAGGCAGCAGGCGCACAAATTACCCACTCCCGGCACGGGGAGGTAGTGATGAAAAATAACGATATGGGACTCATCGGAGGCCCCGTAATCGGAATGAGTACACTTTAAATTCTTTAACAAGGATCCATTGGAGGGCAAATCTGGTGCCAGCAGCCGCGGTAATTCCAGCTCCAATAGCGTATAATAAAGTTGTTGCGGTTAAAAAGCTCGTAGTCGAACTTGTGTCCTACACTGTCGGGTCACCGCTCGCGGTGTTTAACTGGCATGTTTTGTGGGACGTCCTACCAGTGGTGAGGTATAAATTATATATTGTATAATATGGTTATAAATACTTGTATTTTTATTTAAATTTTTATTTTTATGGTAAGTTATTATTTATATTTTTACTTGCTTGAAAAGTTTAAAGTATACTAATTAAATTTTATATACTAATATGTACATTAAAGTATAATTTATCGTAAGTGTTAAAGTTATTTATTTTTTATAATTTCAATAATGGAGACAGCTACCCAATTATAATCCTATCGCGGTGCTCTTAATTGAGTGTCGAGATGGGCCGGTACGTTTACTTTGAACAAATTAGAGTGCTTAAAGCAGGCTTTAAAATTTAAATAGTGCCTGAGTATTGTGTGCATGGAATAATAGAATAGGACCTCGGTTCTATTTTGTTGGTTTTCAGAAGTTTTTCCGAGGTAATGATTAACACGGACAGATGGGGGCATTCGTATTGCGACGTTAGAGGTGAAATTCTTGGATCGTCGCAAGACGGACAGAAGCGAAAGCATTTGCCAAAAATGTTTTGATTGATCAAGAACGAAAGTTGGAGGTTCGAAGGCGATCAGATACCGCCCTAGTTCTAACCATAAACGATGCCAGCTAGCGATCCGCCAAAGTTCCTCCGATGACTTGGCGGGCAGCTTCCGGGAAACCAAAGCTTTTGAATTCTGGGGGAAGTATGGCTGCAAAGCTGAAACTTAAAGGAATTGACGGAAGGGCACCACCAGGAGTGGAGCTTGCGGCTTAATTTGACTCAACGCGGGAAACCTCACCAGGCTCGGACACCGGAAGGATTGACAGATTGAGAGCTCTTTCTTGATTCGGTGGGTGGTGGTGCATGGACGTTCTTAGTTGGTGGAGCGATTTGTCTGGTTAATTCCGATAGCTAACGAGACTCTAGCCTACTAAATAGACGTACTTTATTACCGGCATCTCAAGGCCCATCGACTGTATTGTTACTGAATGTTATTTGTATATTTTGTTTTAATATATTTATTATATGTATGATTGATAATATTCATTTATGTTTTTTATTTCTCTGGGGATAAATTTCTATGTGTAATTACTTAATCTGCATTAATGATATATTTAACATGATACATTAACTAAAGTGACATCAGTTTTTTGATATGGTTTTTACTGCCGGCGTACAAATAATTCTTCTTAGAGGGACAGGCGGCTTCTAGCCGCACGAGATTGAGCAATAACAGGTCTGTGATGCCCTTAGATGTTCTGGACCGCACGCGCGCTACACTGAAGGAATCAGCGTGTTTTCCTCTGGCCGAAAGGTCCGGGTAACCCGCTGAACCTCCTTCGTGCTAGGGATTGGGGCTTGCAATTTTTCCCCATGAATGAGGAATTCCCAGTAAGCGCGAGTCATAAGCTCACGTTGATTACGTCCCAGCCCTTTGTACACACCGCCCGTCGCTACTACCGATTGAATGGTTTAGTGAGGTCTTCAGACTGGTGCGCGGCAATGTTTTTAAAAGACATTGCCGATGATGCTGGAAAGATGACCAAACTTGATCATTTAGAGGAAGTAAAAGTCGTAACAAGGTTTCCGTAGGTGAACCTGCGGAAGGATCATTAACGAAATATAACAAAACTTGATTTTTGTGATTTTTTATATATATTAATGTTTTGTTAAAATATTTTGTTTATAAATTCCTTATATTTTTATGTAAATAAAAGAAAAATTTACTTTTTTTCTATAACTTACTTTATAAAATATATAATTTTATAATATAAAAATTATAATATTGTAATAAATAAACACGTATTTGGATACCAATTTTTAATATATTAAATATATTATTGTTTATAAAGTTTTACATCCAAATGTTAATTTGATTTTTTAATTTTTTTTTTTTTTGATATGTGTTTATTTTTATATATCAATATATAAATTTTTTTTATATTAACAATATTAAAAATTTATTGAATCTATATAAAATAAATAACATATTCGTAAAATAACAAAACAAGTTATTTTCAGTATGTCTTATTTATAATATAGTTATTTAATAAATGAGTTTTCTTAAAAAAATTTTTTTTTAATGTTTTGTCAAATAAACAAGCAAGCACTGTATCTAATAAAATTTTATTAAATATTATTATTTATTCTTTTATACAAATGTAAGTCAATAAAAAACAAAAAAAAAGTTGTTTTTTTATTGTAGTCTTTTTATTATTATTTTATAATAATAATAAAAAAAAGTATAAATTTTTATTTAATATAAATATTTTTTAAAATTTAATAATATAAAGATTACCCTGAACGGTGGATCACTTGGCTCGTGGGTCGATGAAGAACGCAGCTAATTGCGCGTCAACTTGTGAACTGCAGGACACATGAACATCGACATTTCGAACGCACATTGCGGTCCTTGGATACTGTTCCTGGACCACACCTGGCTGAGGGTCGTATACAATAATATATTAAAAGATTCTTTTTAATAAAAGATAATATATTTTTTAAAATATATATCTTATAAATAATAAAATGAATGTTCGTATATTTTTTTAATTTATACGTCATTCTAAATTATATGATGTTTTTAATGTATGTATTTTTAATATTATTTTTCTATATCTTACTGTTATAAATGTGTAAGAATAAGACAATCAAATAATACATCACATCATTTTAATTTAATAAAAATGAAACGATATTTTTAAAAAAATATAAAAATAAATTGAAACACATATAGTAATGAAAATGTATATATGTTTTAAATATCTAATTATTTTTATTTTATGAAAATATGAAATAACGAAATAATTTATTTCTTATTAATTTTCATATAAATATTAAATAATAATATTTAAAAATTTAACATAATAACAAGATAAAATTTTTTGGTTTAATTAATTACTAATAGGGTTTTTATTTTTTCAAAATAAAAATTTTTTATATTTATTTATAGAGAAAATATCGAAAAAAACATTTTTATTTTATTTATTTATAATTGCGATCTCAGAGTAGGTGAGATTACCCGCTGAATTTAAGCATATTATTAAGGGGAGGAAAAGAAACTAACTAGGATTCCCTTAGTAGCGGCGAGCGAACAGGGAAAAGCCCATCACTGAACCCCATGGCTAAATAAAAATGGTCATTCGGGGAATGTAGTGTTTGGGAGGATCCATAATTTTTTATATAACCTGTTATTTTATGTAATAAGTCCAAGTCCATCTAGAATGGGGCCATATACCCAGAGAGGGTGCCAGGCCCGTAGTGACTATATACTGAATAACAGGTGGATCTCTCCTTAGAGTCGGGTTGCTTGAGAGTGCAGCTCTAAGTGGGTGGTAAACTCCATCTAAGGCTAAATATAACCACGAGACCGATAGCGAACAAGTACCGTGAGGGAAAGTTGGAAAGAACTTTGAAGAGAGAGTTCAAGAGTACGTAAAACCGTTCTTGGGTAAACCTGAAAAACCCGAAAGGTCGAAAGATGAGATTCATTTACTTTTTATCGTATATTAACCAGCTTGTATTTGTTAGTGACAAAATTTATTATTATTATATATTATAATTTTTTATGGTATATTTATAATTTATAAAATTATTGCACTACTATATGTTGTGTATAATAACGAGGTATGCACTTCTCATCTTGTAGGACGTCGCGACCCGTTAAATATTGATTTATGAAATATTTTTGTGCATTGTATATTATATTATAAATTTTTATTAATTTGTGTAATATAATATGCCTATATTATCTAATTAATTGTTTGACGGTATAAATATTCATAATATAAGATTAAGTGTAAAATTTTTTTTTTTACACGTTCATTACCTAAAACGAGTATATATGGGTTTTATTAGGTTTTTTATATTTCTTAATAAAACATATGATTTTATTTGGTTTTTATACCAATAAATCATACCATATTACTGTCAGTTTTTAGGTATTAATTTGAACAATAATCTTTTTGTCAGCGACGCTATAGCTTTGGGTACTTTCAGGACCCGTCTTGAAACACGGACCAAGGAGTCTAGCATGTGCGCAAGTCATTGGGAATAAAATATTTTTTCAACGAAATATTAATAAATTTTATGAAACCCAAAGGCGAAATGAAAGTAAAATAATTTTTTTTAAAAAAAATTTTATTTTTTTTATTATAAATTTGAGGGAGGATATATTTTTTTATGTATTAAATATCGCACTCCTAGGGCATCTTATTTTTTTGTGGATCCGAACACGGTCCCGTGCCTTGGCCACCTACGGAACTTTCTTGCTGCGAGACTTTACTCAACATATATATCATATAATTTTTATATTTATATTTTTATTTATTTAATTATATTATATTAAAATGAAAAATATATATGCGTAAATGTTCTCTTCGGCCGCCATTTAACGGTTAACTCAGAACTGGCACGGACTAGGAGAATCCGACTGTCTAATTAAAACAAAGCGTTGCGATGGCCCCAACGGGTGTTGACGCAATGTGATTTCTGCCCAGTGCTCTGAATGTTAACGTGAAGAAATTCAAGCAAGCGCGGGTAAACGGCGGGAGTAACTATGACTCTCCCGAATGGGTCTCGGCGCGGAGTCTCTCCTAGGCACCAGCTAATCGTCGTGTGTCTGTGTCGCCAATGAGGGGACACACACACACGGCGATTGGTTTCTTACGCACCTCCTCGTGGTGAGACCTGGACAACGACATGTGTTCGGCAAGCGTAAGGCAGAGAGCAGATGGGGGACTAGCCATCAACCATTCTGGGTCCATATAGCTCCGAAAAATGACGCTATGGCCTCAGCCCGCGGGGTCCGCGTTCCCGGTACCTCACGGGGAATTCAGGGGAACATCGATGACGGCCCGGACTACCTTATTAAAGTTCCCTTTGTACAACGAAACTGTTCAATATGCGTCAGCACAAACAAGGGGAACTATATACATCTGAGTCTGGTAGACGAAGAAAGCCATTTAAAACAGCGTCACCCACTGGTGAGGGTGACGTACGTCTCCCAGACCTGCGGCAAGAACTATCTGAGGAGGCATGCCGCGCTGACGCACCTGCCCAAATGCCCTGGTGGGGACATTGGAAACTTGGAGGGAGTCCAATGTCCCAACTGTGAACTTAAATTTGTTAGCAAGAGAGCAGTCAGTACACACCAGAGGTATGCACACTCTGAGGAATGGAACATTGCGAGACAAGAGATACCTCAGGCTGTGCTCGTACCTGCTCCTCGTCAGAATTGTCGATGAAGCTGGACCAACGAGGAGCTTCAACTACTTAAAGATTTAGAAAAGAGATACGCCAATGAAAAGAATGTAAACGCCAAAATAGGCGAAACTTTAATAACTAAAACAGCACAACAAATAAGGGACAAAAGGGCAGAGTTAAAGAAAAGGACCAGCGCACACTGGGGCGTGCGTCTGGCGAGGATACCCTAGATCCAGAGTGTCCTCCCCCTGCCGAACCTCAAGGTACCGATTACCTGCCGAATTAGGTGTCCCGGTGGTGTTTATTGAGGGTGTCGACGAAGGGGCCCAGTCTACTATCAAATGGGCAGTGGGATTACTAGATTCCACCTTGGCTGAGTACGACTATGATACCACCAAGCCTTCATTGCATCCTGTGGAACGTCAGCTTCTTCAGCTAATAGATTTTATGAGCATGAACAACGGCATTTTATCGCAAAGACAAATCGATGACACGTATGAAACAATACACGAGATTTTAATAAAACACCCTGACAACAAGGAGAAGCGACGCCCAAGAAAAAGGGGAACGGGCAAAAGGGCGCAAAGGAAGTTTATCTATGCCCGTACACAGGACACCTATAATAAAAGTCCAGGCCAACTCGCGAAGCTGGTGCGCGAGAATGTGTCCGTGTGGGAGAGACCAGTTTGTCCGCTCACTGGCCTCGAGGTGGAACAACATTACAACGAAATCTGGGGAAAGAATTCCGACCCCATTGTTCCCGCCTCATATAAGCTGCAAGAACATACGCCGCTGCAGCTTGACGACGTTTGCCCCCGTATTACTTTAAAACAGGTGCGCAAACGTGTCGCCTGCGCGAAGAAAGACACAGCCGCCGGGCCTGATAACATCTCCGTGAAAGCGCTCAATAGCCCGGTGGTTCTACGACTGCTCCATCTCTTTTTCAACATACTCCTTTCTACCGGAAAGACACCAGTGAGATGGACTGGGAACCGAACGACACTCCTCCCTACAGAGGATAAAGACCCCACGAAAGTTGGAAATTATAGACCAATCACAATATCATCCATTGTATCACGAATTTACTGGGGAATCATTGATGAATCCCTGAGGAGGGTCGTTCGTTTCTCCTCCCGTCAGAAAGGTTTTGTCCCGGAAGGCGGGTGTTTTAACAATGTACACATCCTTGCGGAATTGTTACAATCCGCAAAACGCGAACAAAAGAGCCTGGTCGTAGTGCAACTAGACATTGCTAAAGCGTTCGACACAGTTCCTCACCAGGTGATCGAACCCGCACTACGTAGGGTGGGAATTCCGTCACATATAACTAAAATGATTGTGAATTCCTACCAGGGTGTGTACACGGACTTTGATAGATTTAAGGTTTCGGTGCCGATTCTAAGAGGAGTGAAGCAGGGGGACCCATTGTCTCCCGTTTTATTTAATGGTGTTACGGAACCACTCCTCTTAGAATTGGAAAACAATCCAGGATACACCATATCTGGAGATACAAAAATATCAAACATTGCGCTTGCCGATGACCTCGTGTTATTTGCGAGCACTATAAATGATGCAAAACATCTATTAAATACAACCAATGAGTTCTTCGGCAATCTCCAGATGGCATTATCACCTACTAAATGCCGGGCGTTTCATATTACACCGGTGAAACGCTCTTGGTGTATAAAGGACCCTGGATTGGATATCAATGTAGAGTTGATCCCGTATGCAGGGCCGGGATCAGCGTTAGACTACCTTGGTGCAAAGATCTCGCCATGGTCGGGAATAAATATTAAAAGCGTAAAAGATAATATATATATGAAACAGTTCAAAGAGTTGAAAGACTGAATTTAAAACCACACCAAAAGGTAGATCTTATATCCACCTATCTCATACCCCATTATCTCTTCCCCCTAGTCCTGGGGGTTGCCCCCGCAACCACTTTAAGGCAAATTGATCAAGATTTGAGGGTGGCAATAAAGGATATTATACACTTGCCATCGTCCACATGCGATGGTATTATTTACAGTGCGAAGAGAGATGGAGGTATGGGATTCCCCAAACTAGAAACAGTGGCCGCGTTATCTAGTTTGGCGGCGGGTTATAAATTTCTTAATAACCCGGACCCTGCAATCGTAGCTTTTGGGGTCAGCTCGAGACTCTCGGGCAGACTAACGAGCTTGGCCCGCGCTTTGCGCCTTAACTGGCCGGTCGCTGACATCAAGGAAATCTATAAATATAAGAAAGTACTGAAAAAGCAAGAGCTGCGAAAATGGGGGGAAACGACGATGGGGAAAGCTACCAAACATTTTGAAGACAGCCCCATCTCCAATGCGCTATTCTACCAACCCGCCTTAATGAAGCTCAATAGGTATATTACCGCTTTTAAACTGCGAGCTGATGTGGCAGCGAACAGGACTTCATTAAGGCGAGCGCACCCCCAGGTGGATCCAATGTGTAGGAA